>JANAVB010035820.1:17856121-17968621 GCA_029216955.1 Iris pallida | reverse complement strand
TACATATATGGTAAATACCCATATACCATACAATATGCATATTTCACATTTATATAAAACGAGTCTATCAAATAAGCAACCAATACACATGTATATATATACACATTAATTAAATATAAATAATTTTTATGAAGCTTATATAAATAAGATATACTAATATACACGTACTGCCTAGTATTTGTGTACCCTAAATATGCGTACCTATATATTCACCAGTATTCATGTAGCCTAGCAATCCACACAAATCCCAAAAGACAATTCCTAAGACGTGCCATCATACACTCAGAAACCAAAAATCAATATACACACCTTATCTAATAATCACCGTTTAAATAAAATAAATAACAAAATATTTCAAATTTTGGGAAGGTGAGCTACAAATCTACCCACCTTAAAAATAATTTCGTCCTCGAAATTCTAATCCATAATTATTCCTTAAAATTCAAGAAGACCGTCTACCTTAACCTTGATCTCCTTAAATTTTAATTCCTCAAATATTTTATAACCTTCTCTAGCCATTTTATAACTCCGAATACTTGAGGACTTCTACCCACCTTTGGTCACACTACTCCCTCAAATCTCTTGTCGTTAAAACTTTATAATCTTTCAACTAACTGCTAAAATTTTTTACCAATAGATATCTACTGTATATAGCATCTATAATCTTCTCCGATCTATCAGACAACCCAAAATCTAGCAACAACAAATTTATACAAGTAGCTAAGAAATATTAATAAAATATATATATTAATAAATTCTAGTAAGCATGACCATTCGTCGCTCCGAAATAGGAAGGACATGAAGATAAGAAAGATTAATCAAGAGTAATCTGAAATTTCAAGAGCGGTAGAGAGTATCCAAGGATACAGATAGGAAGAATGTTTACGAACCATTGATTGATTTGCTAGATGAGCTACTCTAGTCCCGTCATCGGCTAAATCGAAGAACCCTTCGCTTCTTAGAGGGGCTTGCAATCCGTGCAATACAGAAGTCCCGTTCTCGAAATTCTAAACAAGGTTCCATAATAGAACGGAATTTGAGAAATCAAGATTGTGATATATTTCATGGTTATTTAAACACACCAGCAAGGAATATAATTGTAATGGAAGATCTTCTCGTGACTTCTAGGTAGATGGAATAAGGGTTACGAATGACCTCACTTTCTAAGGGGTGGAGACTACATAGCAGGTATACGGGCCTATTTCAAACAGTTCGGTTTTATAGACCAACTATGGAGGTTTGTCTTGAGGGATTTACTGGGCCTTAATGGGTTTCCTATTTGGACATCACTCGTTGGTTGGATGAACCTTGGATTTTAACTTATATTGACTGGACAAGATTCCAAGATAAAACTATGTTTACTAGGTTAGGGTAACCTAGAATAGGCTTTTACCTCGAGTGGTTGAGCTTTGTTGCCAGTCAGGTTGGTTAGCTAAGTTCCTAAAGTTCAAAAATGTGCCTTCGGTGTCTTTTGTGTTTAAGTAGCACAAAAGGTCTCTACCAAGTGGCACACTAGTGGCGTGTGTGTAGTGGACTTCGAGTAGATCACCACCACATATTGGGTCGAAGGAATTGAGTCAATGTTGAGGCTCTAGTGGAAGTCGGGGAGTATACGGTTACTATGGTAAGAGTTATAGCTAGTCTTTTTAACCTGAAAGTCGTAGCACAAAAAATAGAGTACAAGAGGATGTGTTTGAGTGGGACATGATATACCTAGATGATGTCACGACCCGTACCCACTTTTCGGACGCGAGCTCGTGAACAAGCCAGCTACGTATCGAGCGGACTCCAGCCCGACTCGAGTACGTATAAGTTGTCAAGGTCATGGTATCATATCTAATCTAAACTATATCTCAATCCACATGAATCATATAAACAAGAATGAACAAGTATGGGTTATGGTCTGCAGCCCATTAGCATATTGTTCGATTAGACTCCAAGAATGATATGAGTCTATAAATAAGCAGAGTATATCATGGTACAGAATATAAAGCACGAAAAGATAATAAAGAAATAACACAAACAAATACCTGTATCATAGATCGCAATCCTGCACCATCCCGCTCTGCTAACTAACTCCATACAATCGCTAAACCTGAAGAGATCATCAGGTCCTCAGAGGACTAGCACGATACATAAAAAATGCCACTATGACAGTAAATAATATGCATAAAGGGAATGACAGAAATATGACACTCTACTTCTAAACAAATACATGATAACGCAACATCAAGGACAATGTTCAACACTTGGGCTAATAGACAGAGTACCATGACAATCGTAGCTCATCCGAAACTAACGACCAACAGAATAATCACAATCGCATGTCCTCCGAGAATAACGACCAACAGAATATCACAACCGTAGCACGAAACTAACGGCCAACAGAATAATCAATACAACCGAAGCTCATCTGAACTACCGGCCAACAGAAACTATCACATAGCCCGTATGCCTAGTAACTGTCCTCTATGTCACAAGAAACTATACAGGTGTCCAGTCAAGTCGAATGAAGTCAAGTACAACTAACAGTTCAAGACATATCAAGTGAATGTGACTCGCGACAAGGCAACACTATCAGGACCTATACATGAATTAGAGTGATATACAGAAGGAAAGAAATAACGTATGTGCACATAAAGTAAGAAAAATAGTAATGGCACGAACAAGAGAAGCAAGAACTAAATATGACAGAAAAGAAACAACAATATAGAAAATGCATAAAATACTGTATAGTGGGCAAGGTATACTTGCCTGGTGGCAGCGCGAAGAACCAATAAGATACCGTCAACTGGTACGCCATAAATTCATAATCCACAATTGTCTCCGAAAGCTAAAACGGACATTGCCAACATTCTCAGAATAGTCAAATTAGCTAGGATTGCCTGTCCTTAAGTCCAATTCTGGACACAGGGGCAAAACGGTAATTTTAGGCAAAAGCGGTATCCGCCGTTGGACCCGCTTTGCACCGAAAAGCGTGCCAGAGTCAATGGTCTCTAAAGTCATCAAACTACATGTCTATGGATCCGGTTTTCCGATACGAACCCAACCGTATGTCCAGAGTTGGATTCCGGCGGACCGTGCACAAAAATCTCCCGTTGAGTGGAACCGTGGGGCCCGCAAAACGGTGATTTTGTCAACGGTCTCAGAATTGGACGAAACTTGGCATACAGGACCAAAAAAAATGATACGGTTCTGTTGGCATAAGTTTCGTCTCGATCTGACGAGCGTGCACAAAGTAATTAGAGAATTTACTATGTACACGATACGGTGAATTTCGATGGATACGCATCAAATTCATCGCGCACACGCGACCAATTTGAATTCCACCAAAGCCCACACGACCACGAAGCCGTTACACAACTTTCAATGCCTTCGATTTGCGACCACGTCGCGCGGAATGGCGGGACGCACGTCGTGTGGATGATTTTTCAAGTTTTGAAAATAGGTTTTCGTCAAAGTTCGGGATCCGATTTCTCGGCACACAATTATCAAAATTAATTTCTGTAAGAAGGGTTTTCTAGCCCTATATGTTGTCTAAATTACTCTTTAATTAGTTTTCGAAAACTGTCAGTAGGTTGGCTGTGAGTGGCCTTCCAAGTTGGGGTATGAACTGTCCTGTTTCGCTATTTACGAAACAGTTTTTCGTCGATCTTCGGGTTCCGATTCCTTCGTACATGATGTGATTTAATTTAATCGATCTAAAGGTTAACGAAGTGGGTAGAGTTGTGATCGTACCAGAGCAGACGGCTCGAAGAATGATCGAGCGAGGAAACGGCAAACTTGCTGTGAAGTCGGCCCGTCGGCTCGCTGCTGCTATCACCTCGTACTGTTGCTGTTCGGCGGCGGTCGGCCGTGCCACGGCGGCGGCAGTTCAGACGACCAAGGAGAGGTCGCCAGGAGGAGGGTGGCGCAGCTTTGGGGAAGAAAGTAGCTAGGGTTTTGATGTATGTGTTTGTTATATAGACGAAGGAACTTAGCAGGACTCGGGCTCGGGTTTTCGATACTCGCTGCTGTAGGGAATAAAGGCTAGCTGGTTTATTTAGTTGTTAGCTCGGGCTGCTAGGCCGAGCGGGTGGGGGAAATGCCCGGGCTTGGGCTGCTTAGAAAAATAGGTTGGGTTTGGGATTATTTGGCTGGCCTTTGGCCTGAGCTGATGGCTTAAGAGCTCAATTGCCTGGGCTGGGGAATATTAAGTTTTGGGTTTCCTCTGGGTTTGTTGGCCCACTGGCTGGGCCAGGTTGCTCAGCTGTGAGCTGGGCTGGGATTCCTGTTTCCTTTTCTTTTATTTATTTTCTATCTAACAACCAATACATGTATACATTTATTCATATATATATATACATATACACATACATGTAATATATACATATTTATACCTGTATATAATATATATATTCATATATACTTGCACACGTATATAATTTATTTATATATACGTACAAATATACATGTATATCGTATATTTATATACACCTACACATATACCTTATATATATTTATTTATATATACATACACACTTGCATATATAATATATATTTATATGACAATCCTCCTAAAATCCATATAACCACAATACTATTTATTTCCTAGTGTAGGGTCTACCTACATAGATATGAACGCATATACATTAATATTTATTATACCTATATTCTACCCATAACAAATACTTAGAAAATAATTGTCAATTCCTAAAATATAGACAAAAATCTTTGCATTTACCAAACATGTCTACAAGGTCGTATTTGGTCCCACTACATGCCCACGTGGGCTTGGATTTGACTTAGGCCTAACCTGGATAGGTTCGGTACAACCGGGTCTCCTACAAGTCAAATAATATTAATAATGAATAATTAAACTATTTATAATGGTCATGTCACGACTTGGCCTGGTTTTCTTAATTAGGACACTCCTATGGCTCGACATTCCCTTACCATGGCTAAACACTAGTCAAAGCACGTCACTGCACTATCCGTGCCAAGATTCCTAGTCGTCTGGTACTTCAAAACTCAATTATGGCTAGAGTCATCTACCGTAATAATTAACTAAATAATCATTTATAAAAATTGTAAAATCCCCATTTAAATCAAATAAATAAAATAAAAAATTATTTCAAAATTTTCCGTTAAGGGGAGCTACAGATGAAGGTGAACTCGTCTAGATCTTGCATATAAAATTTGCTGGAAGGTAACAACTGGTCTCGTGCTCCGATTGTTAGTGACACGGCCGGGGACACAAAATGATCTAAATGGAAAGTGGGAGTCCAAGAGACACCAATTATCATCCTAATGGAAATTATTCAAATCAATCGGTAATCCTTGTATATCCCAAAATTTTGGAAGACTTACAGTCTACCCACCTTAGAAGTTAGGGCATGGTCTTAGGAATAATAAGGTTAGAAGGATTTCAATGTCAGGATATCGCACCTCGATTCTCGGTAATAAAGAATAAGGTACGACGTAACGGAATATGGTAGATATAAGTCAAGTCAAAGATCGTTCCTCAATAATTGGAAAATGAGTGTGTACAATGACACATGGTCGAGAAAATAGAATGACATGCTTGTCCACAGTATACAAGAGTTGTCGACGGGGTAACCAACTCTAAGGCATATCATATGAAAAGAATTCCAACTGAGTCGAGAATTTCTACTTGTGTCAACCTGCCAGACTATCGTCACAAGAGTTGTAGTGGTTGGGCCCGTAGTGATCATGCATTGTTGTTGACAACGGGTAGATCACAATTTGACAGGATATTTAATCTATGGTATTAGCTAAGCTAGTGACCGTGGTGTTTCAACACTAGTTAGGTCTTAATAATAAAGTTTACATAACTAGAGTAATATTTGTTGGAAACCAATCTCGGGATGAGTGTCACGGTAAATGATTACCCTATTGTCCACTCATCTCATGTCTAACTGTGGGCTTCGGTCGAGGAAGGGTTGGTTCAAGGCTTAAGGGTTGCTAGTTAAGGCAAGCTTCCAGCAAATTATTAGAGACTCACAACATTTGGTCTCTTGAGAATAGATAGTCCCCTAGGTTGGCATTTGGTCAAGGGAAGGATCCTAATCATTCTCGGACTCCAATGACTAGAAGATCAAGATAGTAGTTTTTAGGGTCGAAGGGAGGACGTGTAACTCAAGGCAAGGTTCCAGTCACAGGGCTGGCGGATGGTAGCTACACTTGCGTATACTACTATCATAGCCATGGGAATACTCTGTATCTATTTATCAATTACGAGCTTTCGTCTTTCTAATCGGTGAAAGAAAAACAGTAAAGAGTTCAAGAGAGATGTCACTGAATACAATTTCGTGATTCAAAGGCGAATGTATAATTCAAGAGAATTTGTCAAAGCGGTCGCGGATGAGATCCTAGAGACATCTACATCTCAATCCACGTAGGATAATTAAATAAAAAGTGAACCAAATGCATCATGGTTGATCAGACCGTAATACAATGATTCTGATTAGACAATATGTTAGCGGGCGTCCCCAATAAACATATGTCTCGAATCAAGCTCGATAAAAGAGCAAGCTTACAAAACTAGGCTGTAATAGCAGCATTGGTCAGGATAGTCAAAATATAAGTAGGCGAGATTTTTGAATAGGAGGAAATAAGTAGTTTAAGTATTGAGAGAATTTAAACCTTACATGGTGTCATTGCTTATATAGGCATCCTACTATCTTCTATCCATATGGCCTTGGTCGACAATGGGTTATGGACTACTGAATCTTATATTCTAAGTAAACCTATTAATGTCAGTCAATTACCCTGTCAATAGATCACAAGAACCACATAACGTTAGGTTGGAAGACATGCTACAGAACTTCTACTAGTATTGGCTTTGGATCTTAGAGGGCACACCTGACACTTCCCTATCCTCTACAATATCCTGATCTTGTGGTCACGTCAAAAATTATTTTACCGAGAATTATGCCTCGTCCATATAATCTGGCTATGGCAACTCTTGGTTCCGTGATTCAGAGGCGATATGCTATCAGATACTCTACTCTGTATTGGCACAAGGGTATCTAAGATCTAAAGAGGTCAACTAGGACATAGTTTTAGCAACGTTCTATAGACTATGATTCTTCGGAATGATTTCAATTCTGTGGGTTGTGCCTTGCCAGTGCGCTGCTGGCTGCAGTGAACCCACACTCTCCGCTCTCAGGTAATTGGCGACAGTGCGCTGCTGTCTTGGTCATCGCAGTCATTTAATTACTCTAACTATATTCCTAAGGACTTCAAGGAGCTGCTAGAGTTTCAAACTAGTTGACCAAAATAAAGTGTAGGTATTTGTCCTATCAGTCACAGCACTTAAAATAAAAGAGTTAACATAGAGGAAATAACTAGAGACGAAAGGAATACAAACATTCTAGTATCTATTTCGTGTGCATTCCAATGGTTGAGGGAAAATCTCAGATCAATCTACCTCAAGATTCGTATATGAATAACAGAGTTAGGAATTACAAACCAATTTCTTACAGCAAAATAAAATTTTAAAACTAAGCAATTCTAACTTATGATATAAGATTTATATCTAATAAAGCAAAAGAAAATTAAATAGTTCATCAGGATCAAGGCCTTAATTATGGGTAAGCCTAACTTACCAAGTGAATGGTATATCCACATCGGATCATATCGTCATATCAAAGGTAAGAGTGTTTCTAAAGAGGTTTGACAAGTCATCTGAATTCAATAATTCTTAAATAGCATGGCCTATCTAACAACCTTAACTACCCAATCGGCCAATTTGAAAAAGGGGCTCCTAGTCCTAGTCATTATCTTAAATCATTTTAATCCTAATTGTGAATGAGCATTTCCTGGGCGCAGGCTCGCAGCAGTACGACTAATATGGTACTACCGCGAGTTCGCATAATTTGCGAAGACGACCTGCATGGGCCACCACAAAAACTTGTCACGACCCGCACCCATTTTTTTTTAAAACGGATACGAGACGTGTCCAAGCCAGCCTACGTCGCAGAGTCGGCGGTAGAACGCTGTCAAGCCTGCAAGAAAATAAATGCTCAAAAATAAATATTTGCTGCTCATTCACATTTCTAAATTTATTACAACATTTCTATTTAAAGAAAATACAAAGATTTTACAATTAATGAAAATAACTAGTTCCACTATCTAGGTCGGCCTCAGCATACCCAAATCTTCCCAATGCTATGAGTGATCGCGGCTAAACCTAAAAAATATTGGTTTTCAGTCAGGAATGGAATGAGCACAATTCACTGAATGCAATTTCAAATAAAGAAAATGACTATAAAATAAAGGTTAGACATCAATCATGAGTTTTGAAAATAAACAGTAAATACGAAAAACCAATAGCAATAAATAGACACAAAATACTTTCCCCAACTGTTAGAAGTACCGTTGATATGTGATCGGTCTGGGGCACTACACCGCACGGTCTACGAGGTCTACTTGCATGAAAAATAAGCACTGTCTACGAGGTCTACTTGCAGAAATTAAACAATAGCTACGAGGTCTACTGCATAAAAATAAACAATGTCTACGAGGTCTACTGCATAAAAATAAACAATGTCTACGAGGTCTACTGCATAAAAATAAACAATGTCTACGAGGTCTACTGCATGAAAATAAACACGGTCTACCGTCGGATCACACATCCTTGGTACTTCTCATTTCCGACTCAACAATTTATAATAGAGTATAAAAATCACATAACCAGTAACTAATCAATGAAATATAGTAAAGATCAATATCGAAATGCAGACAATAAACTGTACTCGCCTGTGGTCCTTTGCTGGTGAAATCGACAATCTGAACTACTCAAGGTGCCACAATAGTCAAAACCCGTACAACAGTCCCCGGAAGCTGAAATAAACATTACCAATGTTCTCAGAATAGTCAAATTAGCTAGGATTGCCTGTCCTTAAGTCCAATTCTGGACACAGGAGCAAAACGATAATTTTGGGCAAAAACGATGTCCACCGTTGGACCCGCTTTGTATCGAAAAGCGTGCCAGAGCCAACGATCTCTAAAGTCATCAAACTACATGTCTACGGATCCGGTTTTCAAATACGAACCCAACCGTATGTCCAGAGTTGGATTTCGGCGGGCCGTGCACAAAATCGTCCGTTGAGTGGGACCGTGGGGCCCACAAAATGACGTACGATTCAACTGTCTCAGAATTGAACCAAACTTGGCATACAGGACCAGAAAAATGATACGGTCCTGTTGGCGCAAGTTTCGTCTCGATCTGACGAGCGTGTACAAAGTAATTGAAAAATTTGCAAAGTGCACGATACGGTGAATTTCGACGGATACGCATCAAATTCGTCGCGCACACGCGACCAATTTGAATTCCGTCAAAGCCCACACGACCACGAAGCCGTTACGCACCTTTCGATGCTTTCGTTTCACGACCACGTCGTCCGGATTGGCGGGACGCACGTCGTGTGGATGAATTTTATGATTTTTAAAACAGGTTTTCGTCAAAGTTCGGGATCGATTTCTCGGCACGTGGTCGATGAATTCGACTTCCGCGAATTGGGTCATGGAGCCCTACATGTTGTCTGTAATTGTTTTTAAATAGAAATTCTAATACTGTACGGGATCGATCGGGATCGATCCCCGAACGTGGATAATTGGACTGAAATTGTGTTCTGTCTACACGTAGTTTTCCTTCGACTTTGCGTCGAATTCATGGGTAGGTTGTGACACTATCCTCAAATCCCATTGATGGGATCTCGAGAGGGTTATATAGGCTCTCCGAAACACTTTAAGAATCTCAAAACGACGAACTACAGAGGAAGATATTTACCTTCGAAGTTGGACGATTCGCTGCACCTACTGCTGCGGCTGTCCTGCTTCGGCACGCGCGCGCGTGGGTCTGTGGCCACCCTGGCCGGCCGACGGTGGCCTGGCCGTTTCGGGGCGGCGCACGCAGACATGGGGAAGGTCGCCAGGGGTTTGGTTTAGGGTTTATATCGATTTCTCTCGATCTCTTAGAATCGTATATACGTATCATATGGGTGTCGGGTTTTAATAGCTACTGCTGTTTTCTTTGGTACGGGTTGTATGGGGGTGTTTGGCTCGGGTGTAATGGTTGGGCATGGTTTGCTATGCTGCAGCTTGGCTGAGGTTGGCCTGGCCTGTGCTGGGCCGGGTTCTGGAATGGGATGGATCTTAATCCCTCATTAATTCCTTTTCTATATTAGCAATTCTATACCTATATATATATATATATATATATATATATATATATATATATATATATATATATATATATATATATATACACACATATATATACACATACATATATTTATGTATATTAATATACATTCATATATATTTTAGATATATATACACATACATTTATATATATATATATATATATATATATATATATATATATATATATATATATATATATATATATATATATATATACTACACATTTATATATATATATATATATATATATATATATATATTTATATACACATGTATACCTATATGTAATTTATATACATGTACATACAAATACACACACGTACATATATAATTATACAAACAATATTTACAAAATAATATAAACACTGATTAACTAATATTTAGACAATAATTGCCAATATCCTAAAAATACATACAAGGATATTTGCATATATACAATAAAAGTATTTATAATCTATTTCTTTTGTTTTATATAATATATACATAACTATTCACACGTATATTATACATATATGGTAAATACCCATATACCATACAATATGCATATTTCACATTTATATAAAACGAGTCTATCAAATAAGCTACCAATACACATGTATATATATACACATTAATTAAATATAAATAATTTTTATGAAGCTTATATAAATAAGATATACTAATATACACGTACTGCCTAGTATTTGTGTACCCTAAATATGCGTACCTATATATTCACCAGTATTCATGTAGCCTAGCAATCCACACAAATCCCAACAGACAATTCCTAAGACGTGCCATCATACACTCAGAAACCAAAAATCAATATACACACCTTATCTAATAATCACTGTTTAAATAAAATAAATAACAAAATATTTCAAATTTTGGGAAGGGGAGCTACAGGGTATGAAAAAATTGATGCATGTCGCAACAGATGCATTTTGTACTATAAGGACGACAAGGATGAAGACGCCTGCAGATTTTGTGGTGCCGATCGCTTTAAGGCAACTAGTACAACAAGGACTTCTGGTGCACGCAAGCCAACGGATTCGATGCACAATTTGCCTTTGATGCCGCGGTTGCAGAGGTTGTTTATGGCAAAGGAGACAGCTGATAATATGAGTTGGCACAAGCGGAAACAAATAGATGGAGTACTGGATCATCCATCCGACGGGGAAGCATGGAAGCACTTTGATCGAGTGTATCCCGATTTTGCTTCAGAGCCGCGTAATGTCAGATTGGGGCTTTCCTCCGACGGTTTTATCCCATTTGGACTTTCGGGCTCACAATATTCTTGTTGGCCTGTGATTGTTACTCCGTACAACTTACCGCCTTGGATGTGTATGAAGACTCCTTACATGTTCCTAACTGTTATTATTCCAGGTCCGAAGAACCCGAAGAGGAACATCGATGTGTACTTACAGCCCTTGGTAGATGAGCTGAATCAGTTGTGGGAAGTAGGTGCAACCACATATGATGTTTCCAGAAAGCAGAACTTTCAGATGAGGGTCGCACTAATGTGGACCATCAATGATTTTTCGGCCTATGGAATGTTATCGGGTTGGAGCACCCATGGTCGTCTCGCATGTCCGTATTGCATGGATCGCACTAAGGCTTTCCGTTTGAAACACGGAGAAAAACCGTTCTTCTTTGATTGTCATCGACAGTTCCTACCAAAGATCATCTGTACCGGAGGAACATGAATGCTTTTCGTGCTGGCGTGGTAGAGAAGTCCAGTCCACCGCCATGGTGGTCCGGGGACACGATATGGGAAGAAGTTAAAGAATTGTCAAGTGCTATTGAAGAGCCTACAGCGGGGTACAAGTGTGATGGATTTGGCCGCGCTCACAACTGGACGAAGAGGAGTATATTCTGGGACCTACCATATTGGAGTGACCATCTGCTCAGACATAACCTAGATGTCATACATATCGAGAAGAATGTATTTGACAATATAATAAATACTGTGATGGACGTAAAGGGGAAGACGAAAGACAATCCGAAGGCAAGGTTGGACTTAGAAGAAATATGCAGACGTCCAGAGTTGCATTTGATAAAGGAAGGCAGTGGGAAGTATAAGCAGCCCAGGGCCATTTTCTCACTGGACAAGGAGGACAAAGGTAAACTTTGTAGGTGGATCCAGGGCCTAAAATTTTCAGACGGGTACGTATCGAACTTGAGAAGATGTGTTGACCCGAAGGAGAACAAACTACAGGGTATGAAGACCCACGACTGTCACGTTTTTATGGAGAGGTTAATCCCGATTGCATTTCGGGAATTCTTACCTCATGTCGTTTGGGATCCACTGATAGAGCTTAGCATATTCTTCAGAGATCTTTGTTCTACTAAGTTGCTCGTCGATCGGCTTGAAAAGCAGGAGAAGGACATTGCAGTAACATTGTGTAAGCTTGAGAGGGTGTTCCCTCCTGGATTCTTCGACTCTATGGAGCATTTGCCAATTCATCTTTTATATGAGACACGTGTTAGTGGGCCCGTCGGTTATCGGTGGATGTACCCGTTCGAGCGCCATCTAAACCACCTGAAGAGGAAGGTAAAAAATAAGGCACGGGTCGAGGGTTCTATTTGTGAAGCCTATGTCCTTGAGAAGATTACAAACTTTTGTTCAATGTATTTCAAGCCTCATATTGCTACAAATAGAACAAGAGCTCCGAGGAACGACGATGGAGATATAGAATATAATGATGCATTATTGAAAGTCTTCAATGCTCTTGGAAAGCCTTCTGGAAAACTGAAAAAGAGATATTTGAATGATGAGGAACTAAAAGCTGCCCAGTTATATATATTACTCAACTGCGAGGAGGATGAAGTGGAAAAGCTAGAGTGGTAAGTAAAAATATTCAACGTTCAAGTCATCTATTTGTTGATTACATTATTATAATTTAACGAGTATATCCCGATATTTATTGGTTTTCAGCAAATTTAATGATGAGGTGAGGTCAAGTAGACCATACATTGCAGATGAAGAAGTAGAAGAAGAAATGAGACTTCATTTTCCGTCTTGGTTGACTGCATATGTACGTAAGAAGCTAGTTAGAATCTTCCTCCGTTCACAACTGCACAAGAAATAACTTAACATTAAACTAAATTTTGTATCTTCTCGTGTTTAGGTCGATCGTCTGGACGTCATCCTTGAGAATGAATCTATTAGAACTCTTGCCAAGGGACCAATTTATGCTGTCAAAATATGGCCAAGTTATTGCGTGAATGGGTTTAAGTTCAAGTCAACAAATGCTCTCATCAGAGATAGCTTCCTGGATCTTGATTCCACAAAAAACAGTTGCTTGTGTATCAAATCTACAAACTACAAAGATGTCACTCCAGGCAATGATTTCTATGGTGTCTTACGGGAGATCGTAGAATTGACGTACAACTATGGCATAGAGCCTGCCAAGATCGTGTTGTTCAAAGTTGATTGGTTCGATCCCATACAAGATCAAGGATGGAAAATTGACAAGCATGGTCTTGTGGATATTAACTACCGTCGTCGATACCAAGGATACGAACCATTTATCCTAGCAAGTCAAGCTCAACTCGATATTTTACAACATATCTTAGACGAGGAACAACGAGGTACGACTGGTGGGCAGTATGCAAGACTAAAGCCAGAAATACCTACGACGTCGACGAAGTGGCTTATCAGGAGGACGAGCTACCTCTTGTACCAAATACAGTTGATGTCGACTCAGCAGAAGTTCCCCATTCAATATCTACTTGTGTAGAAGAGGTACAAGTATCCGAAGGGGAAGACGAAGGAGATGCTAGTGACGATGATGAGGAAGATGAAGAGAATGAGGAGGAGGAGGAGGAGGCAAACGAAGAAGATGAATTTTCAGAGGATGATTGAGAAACTGTGATTTTAATGTATTCATATTTCTGTAACCTTAAATTATGAACTATGATCATTTCTATTAGTATTCAGATTTTTGAAAACTTAAATTATGAATTCCAATATATGCAGATATTTTTAAACTGTCATTGTATTTATTTATATTTTGAATCATAAACTGTGATTTTGATATATTCATATTTCTGTAATCTTAAATTATGAACTCCAATGTTATTATCAGCATGGCAGGACGACGCGGAGGCACCTCAGGACGACGCGGAGATAGGCCAGGACGAGCCGTGTCCTTAGGTGGGCAGAGAGCTCTGTTACCAGAGGATGGCTCCGGACCATCGTCTGACCCGAGCACTCCATTGTACCATACGGTCGCAGGTCCGGGTGGCAGTACACCTGCGACGAGCAGTTCCAGGCTTGCTGATCATACTCCTTCCCCTAGCCTTCCTACCGCTGACAGCAGCATGGCGGGTGGGGAGCAGGTGGAGGAGGTAGTCCCTACTCCCGCCCGGGCGGATCCATACCAGAGCGACCCTCCATGCGCACCTCAGGACGAGACGAGGATGGAGATTTGGGCCGACAGTCCTACGAAGTAAGTTAAATGAATATATATATATATATATATATATATATATATATATATATATATATATATATATATATATATATATATATATATATATATATACATATATATATATATTATGCATGTCTGTATATCTATATATATTCATTAATACGTCGGTTATCGTTGTATACAGATATCGTCCCTCGTCGGTACAAAGAGCGTTGGGCTCCTTTCTAAGGTCCAACTATGGGGGTCCATGGATCAACTACCTTGGAAGGGAGGAAGGCATTCTGGTTTGCCCACTTCAAGGTAACTAAAGATAGTTAATTTAGTATGATTAATATAATTTTAAGCATTTTTTAGAACTTATTATTTTAATTTGTAATTCTTGTAGAGGACTTATTTTTATCCACCACACCGGGCCGAGCAGATTGAGAAGCAGTTTCCTGCCGTCGCCGCCAAGTTGATCCGTGATGCAATTGACGATCAGAAAGCTCGTCAGCGCTCCGAAAAGCCGATTGCTGGTTGGATCACACCTGACCAGTGGACCACGATGAGGGCTCGATTTGAGGAGCCCCGGTACAGAGAGCGGTCGGAGAAGGCGAAGGCGGCTAGGACGAGGGCCGGAAAGTGGTGTGGTGGATCGATTTCTATGACGGAGCATTTCTGTCGTCTGGTATGTAATTTATTGCAGTATATAAGATTTTATTGATAGTAGGAGTATATAATTTTCTATTTTACTAAAGAATAAATTATAACAAACACGCAGGTACAGAGGGGCGAGGACGCAAACATGGTGACCGTCTTTCTGGCCACCCATCGGAAGGACGGGAATCTCATCGACGACCGGGCTACTCAGAGCTATGTAAGTACTAATTTAGATTTCGTTAATTTTTAACACAACTTGAAGAATATACAGATAACCATATAGTTAATAATAATTAAATACTTTAGACGTTTATTAGGCTAATTTAGGTAAGTACTGATGTATAGAGATGCACAATGATTTCTAGGACGAGTTTGTTAGGCTACGTGATGAGCGTGCGAGTGCTAGTGCACCGGCAGAGGGAGGGGTTGGTACATCGCAGCCCTCTCCGCCTCAGTCGGAGGACGAGCTCTGGAAGACCGCTGTTGGTGGTCTTCAGAGGGGTACGTACTACGGTATGGGGTCCTACGGCGCATTTGTTGCGACGCAGGGATCCAGGGCTCCCTTTGCCAGTGCGCATTCACAGCCGTCACAGGCCGAGTCATCCCGAGTCGAGGGTACCATTGCCCGCCAGATTGCTGAGCTGTACGACGATATGCTGAGGAGGATTTCTGAGCAGCCAGTGTCTCAAGCGCAAGGGGATGCTGCGTCGGTCACCGCACGCTTTGACGAGCTCAAGCGCACCGTGCGGCACATACAGGGGACGCAGGAGTCCATTCACGACACCGTTACTAGGATAGCGGCTTGCATGGAGCAATACAGCGCCAGACTGCTAGCCCTAGAGGAGACGCGGACGCACCCATCTCCAGCGATTAAACTTTCTCCTTCTCCAGCGGTTACACTGCCTCATTCTCCAGCGGTTGCATTGCCTCCTCCTTCATCGTCGTCGTGGGTTCTTACACCGGAGCAGTATGCTTACCTTCTTTCCAGGAGCGGTGATGCTCCTCCTGATCAACCGTAGTCGACATATATATATTATTGTGTGATGGCCCATTGTTGGGTCTTTTCTGTGGTTATACATACATTATTCTTATGTGGACCATTATGTTTGACATTGTTGTTACAAATTTTTATATATCTGTGTTGATTGATGAGATTGTGTTTCAAACGTGTTCGTGATTGTGTGTATCTGTGTAATGCCTATGGTTCGTATTACGTATTTTGGAAATACGTGTACGTGTCTTTTCTTGTATTATTCCTTGTTTAGCTCTCGGCTTGGTTTAACTCTCGGTTTGGGTTGGCTTGGTTCGGCCGGCCCAATGCTTGGTTCCTCATGGGCCAAGGATGGAACACCTTAGCCTATGCTTCTCCTTCATTTCCATCATAACCCCCCTCTTTATTATCCCCACCAACCTTCTCTCTCCTCCATAATTCTCATTTACTTCTCCTTCCCCCACCATTACTCTTCTCCACCAACCAAGAACACCATAGGCAAGTGCAACTTGCTTCCACAAGAGAACTCCTTTTGATGGTTTCATTAGCTTCTCCTCATGATTCTAAACCACATTAGAACTTGTCATTTTTTATTTTGAGGCTTTAATTCTTGTAGATCTAGAGTCTTGCTATTTTCGGATTTTTGGTGGTTTTGATCTATTAAACTTTCTTGTTTTCAAGTTTTGATGGTTCCATGTTGTAGAGAATTTCATTCTACCCAATTTTGACCTTTGGAAAGTTGGATTCAGACTTGTTTTGACCAAGATATGGACTGTTGAAGCTTAGATTCAACTTTAGAGTTCTTGCTGTTCTTGCCATTTGGAGAAGACAATGAACAGTGAGCTAGCTTTTTAGCTTACGCCACTGAGCTGTACGCTGCTCTTTAGCGAGCGTACGCTAGCCTTGGTACGCTGCTCTTTAGCGAGCGTACGCTAGCCTTGGTATGCTGCTCTTTAGCGAGCGTACGCTAGCCTTGGTACGCTGCTCTTTAGCGAGCATACGCTGACTTGGGTACGCTGCTCTTTAGCGAGCGTACGCTAGCCTTGATACGCTGCCTGTTGGCAGCGTGTCTTTTGCGTACGCTAGCGTGAGCGTGCCCTGGACCCTTTCGTACGCTAGCTCAAGCATACGCAGTCTTGAGCGTACGCTAGCTTGAGCGTACGCTGACCTGTAGCTTGAGCGTGCCCTGGTGTACGCTGACCCTTGCGTACGCTTCCCATTGGAAGTGTATGGACCCTTTGGTACGCTAGCTCGAGCGTACGCTGGCCTGAGCGTAGCTTGACCTGAGCGTATGGCCTTTGGCTGACTTGGTCTCATGTCAGCGTGTCAGATTTGGTTTTATTTTCCTTAAGCTTGGCTCTTTTATAGCCATGTATATTGATATTTTATTAGATATTTTACGCCCATTTTATATCCTTACGCCTTTTGTCCTGAACTTGATAATTGCAAATTTACTTGATATGTTTGGAATTGATAATTGAGCATGACCTGATAGTGACCCGTAGTGGTGCACTCCTGACATGAGTAACCTGACATGACCTGATAGTGGCCCGTCGTGGCGCACTCCTGACTAGTACACTTGACCTGATAACATGACATGTTATACCTTGATAAGCTGTTGCGACGGCTACCTGACATGACATGACTTGACAAGAATGAACATCCTGGACACCGTGGGTGATTGTGCTTGTACAAATAAACCAGTCCTGTCTTACATCATGTCTAGGACGGGGACTCCTAAGTACCACGGTCAGGAGTACCTACTAAAATGGACTAAGGCTAATAACTAGAGTAATACATTAGTCATGAAGAGATTTCCCAGCTATAGGCAATCCCGTTACCTGGGTGCGCTTGGGATCTGTAGCCTGCCGTCGAGTAGGGCACATTTCCAGCACACTGTCATGTGTTGCACCCTTCAAGCTACTTAAGGGTACATGTATTTCCTGGACGATGTACCCACCTGAATTCAACCCTAATCTTTCGACCTGGGTAGCCTGGGTGGTCTGCAGGGCTTGTGGCTGTGGAATAATCTCACTGCATCTTGTTAGTAATTAGGCTTGTGACAACCCTAGTTAGTTAAAGTATCAAGCCGTAATTCTTGCTTGGCCGTGAAATGATTGGATGGAGTCTAACCTATCTAGCCTTGCCCTGATCCTGTTCCAGATTGCTGCACGACCAGAATGCTTGTATTTATTTTACCGATAAATGGTGGGAATTCCAAGCTCTGTTCAGACGAAGGGTTACAATCCCGGTCCTTGTTTGGTTTACGGGTAGTAACCTGGCTATCTGAATAGTTCCATGGTTATCTCGTCGTATATCATCCTGATGTATTTTCTTATTCCCAGTTCCTACTTTTATTCCAGTTCTTACTTTTATTTATATCTTTTGCTGATTGCTGGTTTTAGTTCTTAAGTGAAGCTTCCTTTGTGGTACTTGCTCTTTCTGGGGTCTGACCCAGCTGGTTTTGTGTGGCCAGATTTCGGAGCAGCTCCAGAGGATCTACCGACATTCCTGCCAGATGGTGAACACTAGAAGGAATCCTGGCAACGAGTGGGTTATTTTTGGCTCTCCCACTCTATTGTAAAAATATTCTTTTGAGGCGTTTAGCCGACGAGCACCTGTTTAGCTCGGTTGCACTTACTTACTGTCTGCCTACGGGCTGTAACATGATTGACAGATCCTAGGGTTGATCATGTATGACTAAACTCTTGCTAGTCCTGACATTTTGTAACGACTAGCTTCATGATCAGCTGAATATGTAATATTTGGGACGCCTTATTATTGTATATTTAATGATCATACATCTTGTAACATCTATTTACTTGCTTGTGATTAAGACAATAGGCTTGTTCTTGACCTTAAGAGACTATTGGCTTGTAGATAAACCCTCATGTATCTAGACAGCCGTGACCGTATAGCGAGATGGATTCCATTTCATATACGTAGCTGGCTATGTCTGCCCCCGCTCTCCAGTATTCTGGTTCTGGGGCGTGACATGGTTTAAGTGGTAGCCCATACAGGTCTTGTAAATCAAGATATGTGAGGGTTTACCGAATAGATGTCTCAATCAGTATTCGTCCTTGATCTCTGCTCGTATCTTCTGAATCCCTGGATTCTTGTCCTGATCATATGCTTGTATCGTTGATTTGTCCCGGTCCTTCCTTATTGTTCCCTATGTCGTCTTCTTCAGCGGCATTGTTCGTGGTCCTACCGACCAGCAAGGCGGAGCACCTCCCGCGGACCAGCAGCAACCTGGAGATCAAGCCCAGCATTCCGGAGTAGCCTCCAGAGTCGTGCCTTCTGACGGAGAACCACCAGTCCAGCCAGTTCAGCCTGTCGAGCCTGATGATGGCACTTTGGTAGGTCTCGTCAGGACCTTGATAGCTTTTCAAGATCGTCGTGGAGATGCATTACAACAGGCAATGGCGGATGCTTTGACCAGAGGCAGTCATCCAGGGAACAGCGCGGCCAACAGCTTCAAGCGCTTGAACCCTCCATTCTTCGACGGTAGTGAAGATGCTATCGCAGTAGATGCATGGCTTCAGGACACAGAGGTGGTTCTAGAAGCAGCCAAGACTCCAGAGAATGAGAAGGTAGCCGTGGTGCGCCTGCAGTTGTTAGATCTTGCCCGCAGCTGGTGGGCAGCGCAGGTCGTTGGATTAGCAGCACCTATTGCTTGGGCAGTGTTCAGGAAGAGATTCCAGACCAAGTATTTCGATGCCGTGGCTCGGTATGATCTGCAGACGAGGTTTACCAATCTGAAGCAAGGAGTGTAACTCCCAAAATCATATTTGATAAATTTTAGGTTTTTCTAAAATTTTCTGTCAAGGATACGATATTTGTACATACAGATTGAGTTTCAACAAAAGTATTTCTTTTCCTAAATATTAATTACTATTTCGAAAGTCTAAATGGTTTGTTGATTTTTGGTTTATAAATATTAGTAAAATAGCAAATTCAAAGTGTAAGTGTTGAATTCCAATATTTCTCTGTTATCAATGTTCAGGGTGTTATTGGACTTATATATTATACTCTACTTTACTCTAAATGATTTTAATTACTTAATTAATTTAAGCAGTTAAACTAAATTCTTGTAATGAGTTAAGTTTTAATGAGTGATTTATATGTTGATCAAGTATTAGTGATTTACGTACTGAATATTATTATTTTTAATTAGTTGGTTATTATCGTTAATTGGCTAACAGAATTAGTTACTAAAGTTGTTTTGGAATTTGAAATCTGTTTCTATTTATCTGTTCTTTTGAAAATCTATGGAGGAAATGTTTGATTTTCGAAATCCCATTTTAAAATACTGTTTTCGAAATTTTATTTAAAAACTGTTTTGAAATTCGAATTTGAAATTGGTCTCTAACTAATTCTGTTACTAAACCGATTATTCAGCCCCAGATCTACTTGTTATTACAACATTGCCACTATACTATACCCCCAGATCTGTAAATATTTACTACAGTGCCATCAGACTTTTCTTGGAGAACACACAGTTATTTTATTATAAATAATTCTCTCACAGTTTTTCCAAATCACTGACACATCACATCTGCACAATTCTCAATGCATCACACTGTACACACTCCTCACTGTCCTCCATTGTTCCCGACGCTCTGGCCGAACTCCACCGTGGAGATCGTCGTGAGTGTCGTCAGACTTCGTCTTCCGTCACCGGAAGCCCCCGCCAAGCTCGCCGTCCTCGGTTGACTTCCTCCCCGTCGTCTCCAACCATCGTCTTCCTCGGGGCCACCATCGGGCTCCGACCACATTGCCGGAGCCGCAGTCTCTCGGAGCCGCTCGCCATGATTGGATCTGGACGAGCAGCCTTGATCCAGCGCCACCGTCAGATCCGGAGAGCTGCCATCCTAGATCTGGTTCAGCCGACGGCCGCGCCGGGTTGGAGCTCTCCCGACCGTCGACGACATCTTCGCAGCCACCGCCGTTGTCTCTGACAAGCGCCAAGCCACCTTGACGTCTGATGCACCTCAGCCTGTTCGCAGCAACATTCAGGCGTTGTCAGCACCGCTCCGAGCACCTTCACTCTTCCTCCTCCGTGACAGTATCATCCCCGCCTTCTCCGACTCGATGAGACTTCGGATCTGGGACTTCGCCTCCTTCTTCGACCGTTCCCCACTCAGCCTGTCTACTCCGACCTCGACCGCATCTATGCGCCGCCAGTCCCTCGCCACCGTCGCTGAGCCGCCGGGGGGTCAGCATCCAAGCCACGAGGAGCCGCCGCTTCCGGTTGCGCTTTTTTCTCCGCCGAGCCATGGCCGTGTCGGACTTGGACACACTCTGGTGAGTTCTCGCCTTTCTTTCTCTTATTCTTCTGATCTTCATTTTTGGGAGCTTAGCTACTTCTCTCTCCAACAGAGATGAAGTTGGGGTCTTAAACCCAATGTTTGTGAGCTGGGAAAATATGAGATGGTGAGAGAAGAAGGGAATGAGAATTTTGTGGTCGGCTGGGAATTATGTGTGATGGAGTGGAGAGTTGAGTTTTTATGAGTGGAGATTAGGAATTAGAATGAGTGGGATGAGTTGTTCGGGTGGAAGAAGAAGTGTTGAGCTGGGGATTAGACATGGGGGAGAAGGAGGAGTTAGAAGAATGGTGGGGATGATGTTGGTCCCAGTACTGGGTTGTAGGATTGAAGTGGAAAGTCTTTCTCTTCCTATTCAATCTCATGATGACTTTTTGGGAATTGTGAGAAGTAGGAGAAAAGGTTTTATTTATTTCGGCTGTGATATGAACAATGAGAAGTGGAAAATGTTGAAATTCGTGTAGGATTTCATAATTGAGAGTCTCATCTCAGCTTTTTCCCTTTGTTTCATTGATCTGTTGTTTGTGACTGTTCGAATGCAGAGCCATGACAGGCCATGTGACTCTTCAAAATCCGAAGAGTCAGGCTTGAATTGGTAAATTCGAAGAGTGGGCTGCCATTGAGTCTGTTAATAGGTTTAGGAGTATACCTCGACTGAGCCTATGTAGTGGGCTGATTAAATGGGAAATAGAAAATTTTAGAATAGCAGCAGTGGTATTGATATTAGGCTGAGTGGTTTAGTGACTTAGAGGAAATAGATCATAATAGGAGTAGCATTTGAGTTGGGCTTCTTAACAATTGGTTTGAGAGTCCAACTTTTATACTTGTAAATCTGGGCTGATAGTGTGAGTCTGGTTTGGACTGTTAAGTGGAGAAAATAGGTTTAACAGTTGAGAATTGATTATTTGGACTTGCAAGTTCGGACTAGTCTTATATATTGATATTATTCCTAATATTTTAGTGCTACCACTACTACCAATAATAATTGTTATTATTATTACCACTCTCTTGAAATATTCTAGATGACAAATATTTTCATAAGTAGTTATCAAATATAAACTATTTGCTAAAATTATTCTGTTATAGAAATTATATCATTTGGTATATAATATTGGTTGTTTTAAATAATAATAATGTTCTAGTATTTTCTTGCTAAATTATTTAGTATATCAAAAATGTTTCTAATAGATTATATAGTTATAATTATTTTTACTAGTAAATGTTTTAATAATTCTAGAAATAATTAATGTTTTTACTAATAATTATTCTTTGAGGCTATATATATATTTTCTAAAAATAATGGTTAGCTGGTATATTTTTCTTTAGCTAGTTTATGGATAACTTGTTAGCAATATTAGTTGTTTAAACCCTAATAATTGTACAAAAATATTAACAGGTGATTTATAATCATGCAGTACTACTCTCGTGCAACCAAACCGAGGCAAGTACACCGGCTCGAACTCTTTACTTTGTATTGTCTGTCTTGCTTCATGTTCTCATGTTGACACGTTGTACACACGATTGTTCATTGTTCATTGTTCATCGTTCACCGTTCATTGTTCATAGTTGATTGTTCATTGTTCATTGTTCACCGTTCACCGTTCATTGTTCATAGTTCATTGTTTCTTGTACATTGGGGTAGGGAAATACTACAGATATGTGACCAATCCTATTTTAGTTAGGCATTGACTAATAGCTTGGGTCTCACATCGTGCACGTGGGACTCCAAGCCGTACCATTGTTCATTGTTCACTGTTCACTGTTCACTGTTTACCCAGCCGGTCACATACTCTGATAGTTATTTCAAATGCATGATTACACTGATAGTATAGTTCATTGTTTCTGGATCCGGTGCCATAGTTTCATTGTTTTTCCTGTACTACAGTTTCATATTCATGTCTTGTACCATGGTTCATATTGTGATTCTTTTTCATGCATTTCAGTTTACATTGTTTAGAGTTTCTTGTCGGGGTTGTACTTTGCTCTTTTTCTGATAGGATCGTTGCAGGTGAGTGGAAGATTACATGGAGCTGGTGATTGCTTGGATATTGCAGCTTTTATTTTAGTTTATTTTTCTGGAGATTGTATTGTAGATATTCATTATTGCATATTATTTTATTTGACCGGATTTGTCTCCGGCTGAGTTTGTATTTAAAACACTTGATGGATATTGGTGATTTCTGGGAACGTTATAAAAGCTGTATTTTGGTTTACATTACATTGTGACTGTGAGTTTTCCTTAGTATTATACAGCTTACTTCGTCGTGTCCGATGATGAAGGCTGGGCGTGTCCGACTCGTATCCGATTATTCGGGAGCGGGTCGTGACAAGGAGACAGGACGGTCGACGGATATGCGGCCGAGTTTTCCAGATTCAGTCGGTTTGCTTCCACCCTGGTGGCAACCGAGTATGATAGAGCCCAGCGGTTCCAGCAGGGACTTCACCTGGAGATCTTGTTGGCAGTTGAGCAGTTTGAGCATCAGACTTTTGATGCAGTCTTGAGAGCAGCCCGGAGGCATGAGTATACCTCCCAGAGGATTGTGGATAGGGTCGGAGGTCGAAAGAGATCTCACGGCCAGATGAATCAGTCTTCAGCACCGGCCCCGGCAGCCAGGGCCTTGACTATTGGAGCTCCGAGGCGAGCGGCCTCAGTAACGTCGGGTCAGCATTCCACTCCGACGTACCCTCAGCAGCAGAAGCAGAAGCAGTCTTCCGCAGTGGGATGTTCTCATTGTGGGAAGCCAGGCCATGTGGTGGCAGATTGTCGCAGGGCACAGGAATTGTGTCTGGCTTGTGGAGCACCAGACCATAGGGTTGGATCCTGCCCGAATAGGGATGGTTCATCATCGTCCAACCTTTCTAGCTCTTCGGTGAGAGGGCCAGCACCGGTCCAGCAACAGCAGCGGTACCCATTGCCGAGGCCCTTGCCGCCTCAGACCCAAGTGTTCCAGCAGCAGAACCCCCAGCAGTATGTTCAAGCCCAAGCCCAGAGTCAGAGCAGACAGCGAGGATTTCAGCAGAGGGGACCAGCACCCCGAGGGCATGGTCAGGCTATGGTGATGACCGTGGAGGAAGGATTGGCACCAGGAGAGGTAGTGGCAGGTACTATTCTCATCAACTCCTTTCCAGCTTCAGCTTTATTTGATTCTGGTGCATCGCATTCTTTTATGTCTGCACGATTTGCGACACGGGTAGGATTGGAGCCCGAGTCATTATCAGTAAGGCTCAATATACTTACTGGTAACGGACTTGTGGGAGTAGATAGAGTGTTTTCCTCGTGTCGGATCGTAGTTAGCGGTAGAGAATTCCCCGCTAGGTTGATAGAGTTCCCGATGGCCGATTATGATGTGGTCCTAGGGATGGATTGGTTGAGGAACCAGTATGCTAGAATAGACTGCCATATTGGTAGGGTTGTTTTTAGCATTCCAGGAGAGCCAGAGTTTTCTTTCTTCCGAGGCGAAGTTGAGTCATCTCCTCCAGTATTGCGGATGGCAGTAGCAGCAGTTCAGTTGCCCAGGATAGTCGAGGAGTTTCCAGATATTTTCCCAGAAGAACTTCCAGGTATGCCTCCGGGGCGGGAGATCGAGTTCACTATAGACTTGATTCCCGGGATAGCTCCAGTGTCAGAGAGAGTCTACAGGATGGCGCCATCAGAATTGGAGATCTTGTACAAGATGATTGAAGAGCTTAGAACCAAGGGATTCATTCGTGCTAGTGGATCGCCTTGGGGAGCCCCGATGCTTCTTGTAAAAAAGAAGGATGGTATGTCCAGGTTATGTGTTGATTATCGTACCTTGAACTCAGTGACAATCAAGAACAGATGCCCTCTTCCGAGGATAGATGACTTGTTTGATCAACTCAAGGGGGCTTCAGTATTCTCGAAGATTGATTTGCGCTCAGGTTATCATCAGATCAGAGTCAGAGAGCAGGACATCCCGAAGACGGCTTTTAGATCAAGATATGGGCATTGGGAGTTCCTTGTTATGCCTTTTGGAGCAACCAATGCACCGGCAGTATTCATGGACCTCATGAATCGCATCTTCATGCCTTACTTGGATCAGTTTGTGATCGTATTCCTAGACGACATCCTGGTCTACAGCAAGAGTGAGGCGGAGCATGAGTAGCATCTCCGTATAGTTCTTCAGATCCTCAGAGAGCACCAGTTATATGCCAAGTTCAGTAAATGCGAGTTCTGGCTCGATCGTATTTCGTACTTGTAGGCCTCAAAAATGAAGTCACGCTGAGTTGATCAGAACAAGTCACGCAGAGTGATCCAAGAAGCAGCACAAAAGATACGCTAAGTTCTGCCTGGCCATCTCCTTTAGAAGTCACGCAGAGACAGCTCAGCCATACGTCAGAATCATAATGACTGACAACACAACAGTCGAGAAACGTCTCCTCATATGCCACGTATGCACAGAACTCGAGAGATCACAGCCGTCTTTTGCGTGATTTTCGAAATCTTCCTTAGCAAGACTCACTCTTCACCAAGTTGGCGTGACTTTGGGTCTTATCTTCATTTAATGCGGCTGACAATATAATCAATGTCAGAGATTTTGTGTCAGACGAAGCGTGCCAAATCAAGACAGCTGGCGGTTTGCGTGGATTCTGAACCTTCTCCTTCCTCAAAACATTGCGTGACTTTTGAGTTATTCTTCTCAAAACCTGCGTGAATTCTGAAGTATTCTTCTTCAAAGCTTGCGTAGATTTCGCCTTCAACGAGTCTGCGTCAACGAATCTGTGTGGATTTTTGCCTTCAGCAAGTCAGCGTGGATTTCATTTCAACAGGAGTACGTGGCAGCCATGCCACCGATCTCTCTCTCTCGCGTGCCCAGTAACTTGCACACGACCCATGCACTGATGCCATGTGTCCAACAGTTACGGGCCACGTCCAGTAACTACTCACTAACCCTGCGTGTATTTAGAGTCTGCGTGACTTTTCAAGTGCACCAGTGGTGAGGTAGTTATCTTTTCAGTTACTGTTTTTACTCTATAAATAGAGTTCTTTTTCTCATTCATTGTACAGATACATTGATATCTACTGTCAAAATTTTGAGAGCTTTTCTTCTTCGCATAGTCCAAGGGATAAAGCGATCGTCTTCTAGATCGGATTCCTACAGTTGTAATTTTCCCAGAAATACAACAAATAAAGAGAATTTCTTTATGGAAAACAAATTGGCGACTCTGCTGGGGAAAACCATCTCCTCTTCTGAGATGGTAACAACTCAATGCGACACTTCGTCAATTGGCTCGACGAAGAAGGTGATGACGATCAAATTCGATCAACTCGCCTATGAAGAAATGCAGCGGGCTAAGGGTGGCAAGCCCACTCCAGCCTCCATCATCACTGCCAAGTCGAAGGGACACTCTGTCTATGTCCCTAAGAATCAGTTGGCAGTCAATGGTGAAGTCTCTGCCACAGTGTCTGCTCCTAACACTGGCAAGAGCTCTACTGCAAGCACGCACACTCTTGTGCACTCGAAGATGACAGCAATCAAAGATCACGCTAACAGTACTGGCTCCTTAGCCAAATTTGTTCCAGTGTGTATCTCCAAAGTTGAAAGTCACGCTGACAGTACTGGCTCCTTAGCCAAATTTGTTCCAGTGTGTATCTCCAAAGTTGAAAGTCACGCTGACAGTACTGGCTCCTTAGCCAAATCTGTTCCAGCGTGCAAATTCAACTCTAAAAGTCACGCTGACAGTACTGGCTCCTTAGCCAAATCTGTTCCAGCGTGCAAATTCAACTCTAAAAGTCACGCTGACAGTACTGGCTCTTTAGCCAAATCTGTTCCAGTGTGCAATCCCACATTCAACAGTCACGCTGACAGTACTGGTTCCTTAGCCAAATCTGTTCCAGCGTGTAATTCTAAAATCAAAAGTCACGCTAACAGCTCTGGTTCTTTAACCAAGTCTGTTTCAGCGCGTATTTCATCAGAGAAGAATAGCTCCTTAGTTATCTCTTCTTCTTCACCGAGTTCTACTAGAACTGGGGGTGGTCTTCCACACAAAGTCCCTTCGAAAAGGAATAACTCTTTAGTTGTTTCTTCTGCTCCTGTAGTTTTTACTTCAGGAACAGCTTTGACTGATACTTTTGTTAGTCAAAGGAAAGGAGATGGTCTTTTGACTACTCTTCCTTCTGGACATTCTATGTCTCAAAACTTGAATGAATCTAAGAAGAAACATTTCTTAATGTCTTCTTCTTTGATTTCTTCAAATTGGGCGCAGAATCTGTCCCTTAAAGAGGGTCTGTTACCAACTCCTAATCAAAGGAGTGGTTCAACTCTTACTTCTCTGCAAATATCCAGATCAATGGAAGGAAAACTCTATGTTTCCAAAATTAATGTGTTACCTTCCACTGATTGTAGTGCCCCGTCCCGCAAAGTCAATCGGAGGAATCGAAACGCCGACGGCGTTCGAACTTAGCCTTACAACGGCGACTCGAAGACATCGCTCAGGTGGGGGAGTTTCGGTGAACTCGCTTCATCTTAGCCTTCACTTAATAATTCGTTTGGTTTCAACTTGCACAAGTAGGCTAATATAAAAGCTACAAAGGCACATAGCTAAGGGAGTAATCCCGACCCGTCGGAATATCTTTGAACATGGAAAATGGTCCCACGGTCTCAATAGAAGTTGGCTCAGCGTGCTTTAAAATGACACTCGGTCCTTCGTCCCGTGGCTTGGGAGAAAGAAAGTTGGTATTCGACACAAACGATGAGTTAGCCTAAGTCATAGGCGTCGTCCGTATAAATGCTTGATAAAGCATGTACGTTTCCACTGCGCAAGGCTTGACATAGCCTTGGCTCGTCCCTCGGGTTAAGTTGTAGGCTTGAGTAAGTTAGGCAAAGTTATGCCGATCGACCCAAGTCATTCTAAGTGCCGTCCCGCTCGTTCTGCGGTTGTCAAGTTAAATAGTCCCACGATCTCACGAGCCATCGTATAACATTGACTCGGGTGATAGTGTCGCGTAAGACATAATTCAGTTAAAGGCACGAGCCACGGTTGGCACGATGTAAAGTTAGCCACGGTCCATGGCACCTAAGGAACACGGTTTGTTCAAGTTAAGTTGGAAGGCTACGTAGTAGTCGTTCCCTCGAGTTCAAAGAAGTTCGAGGCGGTCCCTCGGTTGGGAGTCTCGCGTTCCTATCCACGTTAAAGTGTTTCGAGGCGGTCCCTCGGTTGGGAGCCTCGCGTCCTATCCACGTTAAGGTGTTTCGAGGCGGTCCCTCGGTTGGGAGCCTCGCGTCCTATCCACGTTAAGGTGTTTCGAGGCGGTCCCTCGGTTGGGAGTCTCGCGTTCCTATCCACGTTAAGGTGTTTCGAGGCGGTCCCTCGGTTGGGAGTCTCGCGTTCCTATCCACGTTAAGTATTCGAGGCGGTCCCTCGGTTGGGAGTCTCGCGTTCCTATCCACGTTAAGTATTCGAGGCGGTCCCTCGGTTGGGAGTCTCGCGGTCCCGAGGCACGTTATGCCAAGTGTGATTCAGAGCACGAGTTGCTAAGTATAGTTCCGGTCGTACCAACAAGTAGGCCATGCATTTACGTGAGTTTAGATGTCTCGTAGGTGCGTAGTCATTGGACACCTTGTCGACAAGGATTTCTGCCTAGACTGGTTATACGCCAGGGCACCGGGCCCAGTCATCCTAGGGGGTAGACGTTATAGCAGCACATACCTTTATTGCGTGGGTAGTCGGGGGCTTTCCATGGGGCTAGCTACCTTGCATCGAAGGACCCGCCGCCTACCCGAGCTATGTCCGCGATGGCTTGTCATGCCAGTGGCCTTTCATATAGATAAATGGCGTGCTAAGCGGCGAATCCGCATGCACGGTGTCGGTCGTAACAAAGGAAGCGTAAGTACGGTATGCGTTGTGTTGTGAAATGTGTGCTCGGTTGCACCAAAGTGTTATAAAGCCTACGATTCGGTTATACGTAAAGGCACGTGCTTCGGCACGAGATACGTTTTCGTACTTGAGTTCTTAACATCGGTTCCACAAGTTGGGTTATACGTTTCGAGTTAAGTCGAGAAGGGCCGTAGGGCAAGTATTTGACACGACCTAGTCGTTACGTCCAAGAGTATATTACGAAAGACAAGTATGAGTCGGTACGTTGACAATGCAAGCACGAGGCAAGGTATGGGTACGTTATTAGTGCAAGGCACGAAGATGGTCTAAAGACACTAAATAGGCCGAGCGTCGGTCCTAAAATCGATCCTAAGGCAAGATTAGAAAGACAATCGTAAAGGGGTTTATGTTGCACAAAGTAAATGAAACGTGTAGGTTTTGTATGGGTGGGCGAGGAGCTCACTCCACCAGTACAGTGGTATTGACACCCACACAGTGTTTATGTGCAGGCACAGGTAGAAGCTCGTGGCGCGGAGCTCGCTTGGATGCGTCGAGGCACGGAGTTCCTTGGCGGTTCGAAGCATGCGGCCGCATGGATTCGAAGACTTATACGGGACATAATGTATGGACATCGCCTTCCGAAGCTTCCGCTGGATTCAAGTATTGTATCGAGAGATGAGAGAGAGAGCAGAGTGATTTGTAATGTGAGGCGAGTGTATTGAGTGATTGTAATCTCGGCCTTGCGCCTCCAATGTAACCGTTGTTTCGATATCAATAAAGAGCTTCTTTTGAATAACTTGTGTTTTGTTCTAAATTTCTGCTGCGTGTTCAATGTCTCTGCTTGGGACTTCTGGGCGACGATTCGTCGCCGCCGCTGTAATCGGCCGTTATGGAACCCGCCTTGCACGAGTGCAATCTAGGCTCGTGCGGCATCACGCCTTAGCGAGGACGATCGCTCCTACGGGAGCGGGGCGTGACACTGATTTAAGAACAAAACTCAGCACTTCTGGTGTTAAGAAACTATACCAATTGGATATGAAGATAAAAGATCCAGATGCAGAGTATGCAAGAAATTATGTGGCTCACATTAATCACTCTTTGTATAATCAAGAGCCATCAAGACCCAAGAACAGGAAGTATACTCCTCAATCTTCACAAACATATTTACGGGAATATCTTCAACAGAAGAGAAGGAGTAATTCTATATCAAAGGAACATGCTGAATGTGACTTCTATCCAAGAGTCATAATTCAGTGCAGATGTGAATCAACAGTTCAAGACCATGGTGATCATGAATGTGACTTCCAGCCAAGAGTCACAATGCAATGCAGATGTCAAAATAAACGACAGTCTGTCTTCAATAGGATTCAGTATGAACCTATGCCTGATGAAGATGAGCCTTTGTTTGCCTCTGTCAACATGACTTCTCGGGACACCGGGGGTAGAGTTGATAGTCCAGATGGAGTATATAGAAACACCAGAGCAAGAGTCCTAGCTTCTAGTCAAAGAAATTTGATCCCTGAAATTGATTCTGAATTTTTTGGAGAATCTAACTTCCCACCTCTTCCTACTGGGGGTAATTCTCCTATAGTTGACTTTGATGCACGAAGCAATGATTCAGAGTATACAACATCTGCTAGTTCATCAATAATCCCTCATACAGTCACAACTTACATGGTTGATGGGAATACTGATGAACCTTCTTCTTCCTTGACTCCTCAAGATCAAAGAATTGCTTCTTTGGAACAGCAAATGAAGTCTATGACTGACACAATGAAGTCGATGTATGAACTCATGACAGCTCAGTTGCAAAATCGACAAACTGTATCAGATGCCATACCAGTTGATACTGATATAAGTCCAGTACAAGTTCCTCCAGCAGTACAATCCAATACTCCTGGACTAGCTCAACCGAATCCTAGTCTCTCTGGAGCTGGGGGGTAGTGCTTACAATGTTGTTCCTCCTCCCAACTATTCTCTACAAGCCACAACTCCACAATCTTCGGGAGTTGTCTCTGAAGAATTGAAGAATCTCAAAACTCAATTCGAGGCATTCAAACAGAAGGATGGTTTACAAAGGTTAGGCATCAAGCAGCCTTATCCGATAGAATGGAAGCAAGTATCATATCCTCCTAAATACAAGCCTCCTACTATCTCATTCTATGATGGAACCACTTCTCCAAGTCAGTTTATTAATTATTTTGAAGTGATGACTGATCAACTGCAACCAAGTGATGCCCTCCTTACTCGGGTATTTATTGGATGTCTCAAGGGAACGGCTTATGAATGGTATAGGAGTCTCCCAGATGGGAGTATTACCTCATTTGCTGGTTTCAAACAGATGTTTCTTGAAAGGTTCTATGAAGGGCTTAATGACATGACTATGTCTGCTCTTATTAGAATCAAGCAGAAAAATAATAAATCTACAGAGGAATACATTGAACGGTTTCGAAGAGAAGCTCTGAAGATGCCTCTTGGAACTCCTGATGCTGTCACCATTGACACATGCAAATCAAACTTGTTGCCAATCATCAGTATGTGGACAGGGTCCACTCAATTTCAAGATTGGCCTTCCTTCATAGTCAGTGCCAAAGCTGCAGAAATCAGTGCTGAAACCTTCAAAGGTTTAGGAGTATAGATGACTCCTAAAGAAACAGGACAAGGTGCTAACAATAAAAATAATGCTCGTAAAGGAAAAGAAACTCTTGAAGTTAATCTTCAGAGCAAAGATGCATCAAATGTTCAAACTCCTGCCTCTACAACTCAACAATCAAGAACACCTCGCCCCAAAGAAGAATATTCTTTTGACGACGACGATGTCCTTGGTATCTTTGAATGTCTGCTGAAAGGTAATAAAATACAATTACCGGAGATCAAGAAACCTGATGAAGCTGGTAAGACAGATCATTCTAAATACTGTCCATATCACAGAATGCTGGGTCACACAATTCGTACATGTTATGTATTGAAAGGAAAGATCCAAGAAATGATTAAATCTGGAGCTTTCTCTTACTCCAAAAGAGAAGACCGTCACCTCCAACGTCGTCTCTATACAATTTGGAGATTTCCCTCCTCAACTCCTTGAAAGTGGGATTGTTCCTATTCCCAAGGCAACTCTTGACATAGTGAATCTTCCTCCTCCACAGTCTGAAGGATTAGTGCCAATCACTTTGGAAACAGGGGAAATCATGTGGATCCATCCTGATCTAGTGGCAGATTTTGAATCGCCTTCTCCTCAAAAGATTTCTTCTCAAAAATCTAAGAAGGCTGGAAAGATCAAGTCATGTCATATGACTTCTCTTGGGTCTACCTCTGACACAGAGCCAAAAGACAAAGAAGAAGCACTTGTTAGTGCTACTCGAACGGGAAAACCTTACCTAAAGGATTATTCTAAAAATCTTGAAGATCCTACTGATATTCCTTCAGATGCTAAAGATGTTCCTAATGTTCCTCCTGAAGAAGAATCATCTACTGAACCTGTTCCTCCCAAGCCTACGGCTCTGGAGAAAGGCAAACAACAGGCTCGGTTTGATAAGCCAATCAAGAAGTCTTCTCCTTTTGGACTTCAGAAGCCTTACAACTTCGACATTTTGGCTCAGCTTGCTAATACTCCAGCTAGAATGTCCCTCTTTGAACTTCTACGTCTTTCTAAAGAAACTCGGGAGACGTTAAGTGAAGCACTTCTACAAGCTGACTCTTGTCTTGCACAATTGAAGAAGCCAGATGCGGAACCTGCCACTTGCTTACATTGCAACAGTGTACTGGAGATTATCCCAAATATCACCTTTACACAAGACGACATGTTACTGGAGGATAATCGACATGACCGACCTCTCTACTACACTGGTTATATTGATACGATGAAGATAGATCGTATCCTTATTGACCCAGGGTCTGCTATAAGCATAATGCCGAAGAGTCTGTTGGATGAACTAAAAATCCCTCTTTACAAGCTCTCCAAGACGGTTACTACTATCTTGGGATTCAATCAAAGCCGAAGTGAGCCTTTGGGAAAGATTCATCTGAAGCTTCAGATAGGCGATTTCAGATCTAAAGTCACTTTCTATGTGATCGAGATCGCGGGATCCTATAATCTTCTTCTGGGGAGGCCCTTTCTTCATGAAAATAATGTGGTGCCCTCTACTCTTCATCAATGTTTTAAATACATTGATAGCAATGGAAGAGTACAAAAAGAAGTTGCTGATATAAATCCCTTCTATGGGGTTGAAGCTTATTTCAATGATTCCCGAATGTACAAAGAAGAGTATACAAGGATCATACAAGCTATGGAGAAAGAAGATGCACAAAGTGAGACTTTAATCCCTGTTAAAGGTCGAACTACTCAGCAACAATCTCCTAAATCCTCTGGAGAAGATTCTTTCATCATTCCAGTGAATGGACGGATCTCTCCGTTACCTCAATCATCTACTCAAAATATACTGATCATTCCTGTCAGTGGGCGTACTACAGTTTCTGTACCTTCGCAAGATACTCTGCTAATTCCAGTTGGAGGGCGGACTACTCTTCCTACTCAAACTTCAAGGGAGCTCACCTCTTCTGAGCCATTTGTTATCAATCTTAATCGAAACAAAGCTTCTTCTTCTTCTCCCCCTTTAGTCATTGACTTGGCTAAAATCTCTAAGGCTCAGCCTTCTTCCAATGTAAATATTGCTGCTTTTACATTTAATAAAAAGTCTCCACCTTTGCAGTACGTTGATGTGTGTAATTATGTTCATAGTTATTTACATCTGTTAGATGACTTGAACACAATAACCATAGGAGTTGTACAGACTGTTCATACAGATGTATCTCTAGAACCTGTACAATCTTCATACTTTCTAGTTCCTAGCAGAAAGCCAGGAGACATTCCAATATTCTTCTACAAAGGGCCTCAAAATCCTTCTGATCTTGAAGATGATGACAAAAATGATGATACTGGAAGATTACAACTACGTCGTTATAGTCAGCAATCTAGAGACATCATCAAAAATATGGGCTATGACTTCAGGACTGGCCTCAATAATGGAAAAGGAAGAAAAATACCTGTCCGGATTCCTCCTTTGAAATATGGAAGGACGAAATGCGGATTGGATTATACTGCTCCTACTCCTTTCATCAATATTATCCATGAAGATCCCGAGTCTGACGAAGATAAGAGATCTGATTCTTCTAGTACCACTTCTTGGGATTCCGATACGAGTATCGGTGACTTCTATTGCAACCTTCTGTCTTCCAATATGGTTTCTATTGACTGTTTTGAAAAATGATTCATATTTGACGGTTCATCCGTTCATCTGACGGTTTGACCGTTCATTAATACCTGACGGTTCGTCCGTTCATCTATCCGACGGTTCGTCCGTTCATTATAATCTGACGGTTAACCCGTTCATTCATCTAGTCTTTTGATTTCCGAGTCTAAAGATCATGAAAAATTGAATTTAAAGATATTTTTATGTCTGAATTCTATTTTTTCCAATCAGTATTAAACTAAGATCATTTCTGGTTTAATATCATTTGATAGAATTACAAAGTTCGTTTGTATATTCTATTCTACTGAAATATGTCATGTGTTATTTACCTCTGAACATATTTTCTATGAATCTATCATTTTCAAAACAGCAAAACCAAAAGTCAGATCAAGGATTTTCATTTACTCTCATTCCAGAATCAAAACATGAAATACAAGTGAAAGTGAAAATAAAAGAGGTTTACTCATTTGGAGTTATCAGCTCCCTAATACGATCTAGAACAGTAGTCAGTTTCTCTTCATGAGTTTTTCTAACTCGTTCTGCTGCTACAATTGAAACATTCTGTTCATCAAAAGTAATGATGGTAGACTGGCGACGGCTGACTTCTTCAATCTGTTCTGCCTGCATCCGTTCTCGTTCCTTCCGAAGAGTCTCATAGTGTTCAACTTCAGAGATATAAGTAGTAGCAACCTCAGCCTGATCTGCTTCCATGACAGTAATGCGCTCTTGAAGACGAGCTAATTCCTCTTTCAATTTTTTCAGTTCTTTAGCCTTAGACGCTTTATCCTTCTCCAGAAGCTCTACTCTTTGACGAATAGCTAATATTTCTTCACCCTTTTCTACTAATTTCTCAGTAGAAGAGGCAAGGAATGCTTCAAGAGCTGCTTGTTGGGATTGTGCTTCATGCTCTAGTTGACTAATTTCAGTTGCAGTTAAAGATTGAAGATCTTCCTTCTTAGTCTCCCAGTACTTTCGGATAGTTACTTCTAACTCATCCAGGAGATGTTTGAAGAAAATACACTGAGATTCACAACCAGCATGATGCAGCGCCATGAGAGGGAACTTAACCAGTTCGAAGATCAGAAAATGGCATAGCTTCATTCTTCAAGAAACGTCTGGAATATGTATCTAGATATGAGTAAATGATATCTGAATACATTCCTAGAGTTCTTGTTAACCCAGTCTCAAATCCAGGAGTCGCTGTTATCATGGAAGAAGAAGCTTGAATATTCTCTATCCTCGGAACAGAAGTATGTGCCATCGGAGAAGTTAAGTGTGAATTCCCTTCATCGGCATTAGCCTGGATAAGCGGAGCATGAGTCGAACTCATTGCTGCAGCAGTTCCTACAGTTAAAAAAAAATGTAATCGGCATTTAAAGAAAGAAAGAAGCAGCGGAAACAGAATTTGAAATAAAGTTCTACCTGGCTGAGGTTCATACTCGGTATGTGGAGGGAGCTTTGCTTCCTCTCGCAACCGGTCCATGATTGTATCCGATACCTGCTTTATATGGCTGCTTCCAGCTCCAGAATTACTGGGTGCTAGAGCGTTGTTCGGTGATTGAGCAGGTTCAGGGCTAAGTTCCATTTTGTTTCCCTTGACTTTGTCTTCATCATAAGGAGTAGAGGTGCCAGCATGCCAGTCTTCTCCTCCTTCAGCTTCTTCTTCTTCTTCGTCTTCAGGATGAGCTTCTGATTCAGAATCAATGATATTTACATCTTCATGAGTCTCTGGAACAATGACGATAGCAAGCTCAGTATTGACTGCCGGTTCAGTTGTCTCTGGAATATCGGTTCGAAGAATGATATCTTGACAAACATTCTTTAACAGATCATCAGCAGCTGATAGCTCAGACGCCGGCACGTCTTCGTCGCCTCTGGCCAAAGAAATGTTTTCTTCAGCTTGAATTTCAGGAACTTCTGATTGTTTGGTAGTTTCTTCCGGAGCTGGTGCTTCTTCAGAATAATCAATCTGGTCATCCAGTGCTTGAATGACACCTTCTGTCCCATGCTCAAATGGGATTACCCTCGTCTCCGAGGGTTCAATAGCTACTCCACTTGTGGTCGGAGTAGTTATTTCCTGAACTTGAACAGACTCTACTTCAGTCTGTTCAGTTGAAGCTGTTGCAAGGTGAATATCATCAGATTCGGTCTTCTCAGTAGAAGCTGCTTCACTGATTTCTGGCAAAACTCCTCCACTCATGATCGTTTCTAAGAGTTTGTTGCCCTTAATTTTGCTGGCAGACTTCTTGACATATCTGCCTCTTGACCTCCTTATCAAAGGAGCGTCGTCTTCATCAGTCTCTTCGTCTTTATCAGCGGCATCGTCCTCATCAACCGAGATACTGCCTAAAGATGATGTAGCAGTCACTGAGACTCCTTTCTTCTTTTTCCTAGATGTTGAAGACTTAGTACTCCTCTTGGAGATGGTCTCAGATTCATCACTTCTCTTCCTCTTAGAAAGAGATATAAATATAGGAGGAAGGACCTCATCAGAAAAATTTCCTTCCTGGAATAATTTATAGGGAGGCTCAACTTCTGTTGTCTCATCTTCGGGTTCTGAAGGAAAGTGCTGAATAACTATTTTCTTCTTTGACCTCTTCGATGGAGCTGGATCATCCTCTGCAACAAAAGTCTTCAGATTGAAACTCGGTCTGAAAGTGCCCGACGACACATAGAAACGTGCATACGTATAAAGCATCTTTGGCCCCGAGCTAGACAAAGGATTAGGCATAGAGAATACAACCTTTGTATCTCTAGCTGCAAAATATCTCCAAGCTCGAGCTCCGTCAATGAGTCCTCCGCGAGCAGATAAACAAGTAGTGGCGTTCCCAACATGGAGTTGGTCGTACCCGAATTGTCTGGCAAATCGGCTTGGTAAATATGGTTCCAGATATGCCATTTCTTCGTGACGATATACTAGATGAGAATGCCGGATCCTCTGTAACCATTGGAAGGCTACATCATCTAGTCGGTTTCCCATATCTCCGTCCATCATATTTAAGGGCATACTCTCATAGCCCGATGGTGGAGGGACACATTGGATCGACCAATGTGATGCCCTATTCAATATATTTCTACATTCTGGGAGGGTGTGAACCTTCCAGAACGTCTCTCCAGAGTACCTCTCCAGAAAAAGACTGCTACTTTCTCCTGCCCCTGGAGGTATCAGACCATCATGATGAAGAAGAAGCCAACCATAAAGATACGTGAAGGGCATCTCTATCCTTGGGAATTCTTCAGTCATCATCCTCTGAGCAGACAACATATTAGTGACAAAATTCCGGAGACCTGCATTTAGCCTACAGGTCATCGCCGATAACAAATCCAGCTTGTAACCATACACAAGGCGCACTGCTGCAAAGATAACACCTCTGTGTATCCTGTCCAAAGAGCTGGAGCCAGGAATGATGAATCTTCTTAACCACAGGGATAGGAATCCGGCCAGATGACCGTTCCTTGACAGGCTCTTTCCGCTCTGTCTAACATAAGAGCTGAAAGTGGTTCCAGCTTTGAACTCGTACCAGTCTTCAGTAATAGTAAAATCTTTGCAATCATATTTCTCCAGCAAATTAGTGATTTTACTTTCAGAAAGAGGTTTGAAGTTGCTGATCTGATACCACATCTTCTTATTTATTTTCTTTTCATCCTTTTCACGGTTCATGAAAAGGTAGGACATCCACTTCTGAATGTGGTTGCCAGCTTCATCCTTGGAACCCTTGTAATATAGAGTGCATGTGCCAAAATGGCACATCATCTCTTCAAATAGAAGGACCATCTCTGGGTTCTTCTCTGACAGAAAGTTCAGTTCCTCTGTTGTAGGAACATATTCCTCATACGACAGCGAGCCTGAAGGCAGGTGTGAGATGTATTCCATCTCATGAAGGGCGAAGCCCATCTCTCCTTTCAGAGTCATAAAGGTCCCCGTCCTGTGATTATATCTCTCAACCAAAGCTAAGAATAGGAAAGGGTTGGGCTTGAAGCCGTAGGATGAATTGACGATGGCATCATAGAGATTTATCTTCTTCAGCTCAGTCGCGAAATTCTCCAAAGCCCAGTTGACCAAAGTCTTCCATCTCACATTCTCCTGATTTATTAGGCCGTTCATCCTCGGTGTCGAGTCGGTGGGATAGAATGCATTCTTGTTAGACATGAATTCATTTATGAAGATGGGCATCCTGAATGGCATCAATATGGCTGAGTCTTCAGGTGGTATGCATCCAGGCTTCAAACCCCGAAATACTGATACATGATCCTCCGGGGCACTGAAAAATCCCTCCTACCTGTAAATAATACGGCTTGCCTTCGCCTGCTGATATTCTGTCAAATACCAGGACATCTTTCTCGGATAGCTGGCATGCATAAGTCTCATGATTGATAAACCCCAGGAAACCTTTGGCCAGTACATGGGTTGTTTCACATCCCCCTCAAAGCAGAAACACACCTTCTCCCTGATGCCCTTCGGCTGAGATTTTTGTGCTATAGCATCTCCGAATAAGAATGCTGGTTTCTTGTGGGATACCAGATCCAGACTCTGAAAAGGTTGTCCATTCATCAAACAGAGTAAGGTTGTGTGGTCTTGATTGGCCAACAATGATAGTCTTGCTGCAGGAAGATCAAATTGAGGGAATATTACATGAGATAAATCATACTTAAATGAGATACTCAAGCACCCTTCAAAATCTGCTTCTTCGCTTCGGATGTTCACTACAAGAAATGGCAGAAGACAAAGTCAGATATAGACTCTATATGGATATACTACCATGACATACTGAGTGAGTTATTCACGCAAAGTCCAGACAGATTAGGATGAAGACTAATCTATCCAGAAGATGACTCTCAGAAGTCTGCGTGAATAATTCAACATTGATATCTCTGTCAACATGTGAAAAATCACGTAGCATCATCCTGAAAGCTGCATGACTATTTCAACATGGACATTTCTGCCAACGTGAAAAGTCACGCAGAATCATGAGAGTCATGCTCCTTTTGCGTGGAACACAGAGCTTCGTAAACACGAAGATGTGAAGTATGGCCGACCCTAAAGAGGGAGGCATACTTTATTAATATCCTTTGCCCTAAGAAGGGGGGATATATTTCTGAAGTTTATTATTTTAAGATCCTAAAAAGTTCTATGTGGAGTTCATCTTCATCAAACTCGTCTTCAACAGTTCATGTTCTTCCATCACTTACAATGCATAGGAGCTTGCGGAACTTCCTGTCGAGGAAGTCTGTCAGTAGTGGCACGCGAAGAAGTTGCAGGGGCTTTCCCCTTGGCCTGAGCATCAGCTTTCTTGGGAGCCATTTCGGCTGAGAAAGGAGAAGAAGAAGTCGGGGAAGAAGGAGTTCGTCGGCGAAGATGAAGTTCTCTTCTGTGGGTTCTCTCTTTCAAATGCAAGTAAAGAAGGAAAGAAGTAATCTATGGCTTATTTATAGGCTCATTCTAAACGGCCCATCATGATTTGTCTCGATTTAGGAGCTTGATACGGGATCCTAACTGCACAGAATCCCAACAGTCCAATCATTTAGGGATAAATATCTCTTTAAAGTCAGCGTGACTGATTTCATTTTATCATCTCGTTTTCAAAGTATTTCGAAATATTTTATCACTTTTCGAAAACTTTGAAGGGGGTTTTGTAGGCCTCAAAAATGAAGTCACGCTGAGTTGATCAGAACAAGTCACGCAGAGTGATCCAAGAAGCAGCACAAAAGATACGCTAAGTTCTGCCTGGCCATCTCCTTTAGAAGTCATGCAGAGACAGCTCAGCCATACGTCAGAATCATAATGACTGACAACACAACAGTCGAGAAACGTCTCCTCATATGCCACGTATGCACAGAACTCGAGAGATCACAGCCGTCTTTTGCATGATTTTCGAAATCTTCCTTAGCAAGACTCACTCTTCACCAAGTTGGCGTGACTTTGGGTCTTATCTTCATTTAATGCGGCTGACAATATAATCAATGTCATAGATTTTGTGTCAGACGAAGCGTGCCAAATCAAGACAGCTGGCGGTTTGCGTGGATTCTGAACCTTCTCCTTCCTCAAAACATTGCGTGACTTTTGAGTTATTCTTCTCAAAACCTGCGTGAATTCTGAAGTATTCTTCTTCAAAGCTTGCGTGGATTTCGCCTTCAACGAGTCTGCGTCAACGAATCTGCGTGAATTTTTGCCTTCAGCAAGTCAGCGTAGATTTTATTTCAACAGGAGTACGTGGCAGCCATGCCACCGATCTCTCTCTCTCGCGTGCCCAGTAACTTGCACATGACCCATGCACTGATGCCATGTGTCCAACAGTTATGGGCCACGTCCAGTAACTACTCACTAACCCTGCGTGTATTTAGAGTCTGCGTAACTTTTCAAGTGCACCAGTGGTGAGGTAGTTATCTTTTCAGTTACTGTTTTGACTCTATAAATAGAGTTCTTTTTCTTATTCATTGTACAGATACATTGATATCTACTGTCAAAATTTTGAGAGCTTTTCTTCTTCGCATAGTTCAAGAGATAAAGCGATCGTCTTCTAGATCGGATTCCTACAGTTGTAATTTTCCCAGAAACACAACAAATAAAGAGAATTTCTTTATGGAAAACAGTACTTGGGTCATATCATCACTCGAGGAGGAGTAGAAGTGGATCCCCAGAAGATTGTGGCTATTGAGTCATGGCCAGTGCCCAGCACAGTTGCAGAGGTTCGTAGTTTTCTTGGATTGGCCGGCTACTACCGACGGTTTATTTCAGATTTTGCTCGAATCTCAGCGCCATAAACGCAGTTGACCCGCAAGGATGCATAGTTTGCTTGGATAACAGAGTGTCAGAGTTCTTTTGAGCAGTTGAAGCGAGGCCTGATAACAGCTCCTATTCTCACGCTTCCAGATGGGACCGAAGGATTCTCAGTGTACTGTGATGCTTCAGGCAGAGGTTTAGGATGTGTTCTGATGCAGCATGGGAAGGTAATAGCTTATGCGTCACGACAACTTCGTGATCATGAGAGGAATTACCCAACCCATGACTTGGAGCTGGCAGCAGTGGTATTTGCACTTAAGTTATGGAGGCACTACTTGTACGGAGATAGGGTAGAGATTTTCACCGACCACAAGAGCCTGAAGTATGTTTTCACCCAGAAGGATCTTAACATGCGTCAGAGGAGGTGGCTGGAGCTTCTTGTGGATTATGATGTCAACCTGCAGTATCATCCTGGGAAGGCCAATGTCGTAGCAGATGCATTGAGCAGGAGAGCAGGAGTTTATTTCCTAACAGCACAACCAGAGCTGTTAGCAGATCTTCAGAAGATGGGTATTGAAGTTGTTCTCCCTTCCAGTGTGGCGTTGATGGCCAGTATGCGAGTTCAGTCCACTATAGTCGAGAGGATCCGGATGGCGCAGTCGGCAGATTCCAAGCTTCAGCGACTCAGAGCAGAGTGTGAAACAGGACGAAGACCAGAGTTATGTATTCATGGGGATGGTACACTTAGGCTTGGTAAGCGTCTTTGTGTACCCAGTGGAGATATCAGACAGGAGATCATGTCAGAGGCGCACAGTTCTCAGTATTCCATCCATCCTGGTAGTACGAAGATGTACCGTGATATCCGGCAGCATTTCTGGTAGAATGGCATGAAGCGGGAAATAGCTCGGTTTGTCTCTCGGTGTTTGGTTTGCCAATAAGTTAAAGCCGAACATCAGAGACCGGCTGGACTTCTTCAGCCCTTGCCGATTCCAGAATGGAAGTGGGAGCATGTGACCATGGATTTTGTGACTGGACTACCTAGGTCCCCAGCTGGTAGAGATGCTATCTGGGTTATAGTTGATCGGCTCACGAAAGTGGCTCACTTTCTTCCATTCAGAGTTGGTCAGTCGACGGCTCAGTTAGCAGAGATGTACCTCAGGCAGATTGTCAGATTGCACGGAGTGCCAGTCAGTATCACCTCGGACCGAGATTCAAGATTTACGTCGCACTTTTGGCGTAGCTTGCAAGAGAGTTTGGGGACTCATCTCCAGTTCAGTTCAGCATATCACCCGCAGACAGATGGCCAGTTGGAGCGCACGATCCAGACTCTTGAAGACATGTTGCGGTCTTGCACACTTGACTTCGGTGGTTCATGGGAAGATCACTTGTACATGGTGGAATTCTCGTACAACAATAGTTTCCAGGCCAGTATACAGATGGCACCGTTCGAGGCACTGTATGGTAGGAAGTGCAGATCCCCGTTAGCTTGGGATGATGTTGGAGAGAGACAGATGCTTGGTCCAGAAATGATTGCCCAGACAATTGAGGTGGTCAGGAGAGTCCGAGATCATCTTCGAGTTGCCCAAGATCGCCAGCGCCATTGGGCCGATTCTCATCGGCGCCCTCTCCAGTTTTCGGTCGGCGATCATGTATTCCTGAGGATTTCGCCTAACCGTGGCGTCATTCGTTTCGGCGTACGGGGCAAGCTTAGTCCTAGGTATATAGGACCGTTTGACATTCTGGAGCGAGTAGGAGATGTATCCTATCGTCTCGCTCTTCCACCGTCGCTAAGCGAGGTGCATGACGTGTTCCATGTATCCCAATTACGACGGTATATCCCGGACCCGAGCCACATCCTGGATTATTCGGAATTGGTTGTTGGTACCAACCTTTCGTATGAGGAGAGGCCCGTGTCTATATTGGACCGGAGAGAGAAGATCCTCAAGAACAAGACTATCAAGTTAGTCCGAGTTGCTTGGGGTCATCACTCTTTGGGGGAGTCAACATGGGAGCGTGAGGATGATATCCGATCGCGATATCCCGACTTGTTTGACTCGTGAGGTATAATATCTTTCTTATGCCTCATGCCATCAATTCCTTGCTTGCATGATTGATTGATTGCCTAGTATAATTGCCTGTGAATAGTGTAGCTTGTTCTTGTCCCTCTAGCCTCTTAATTAAATTCCGAGGACGGAATTCTTTTAAGGTGGGTAGAGTTGTAATGCCTGTGGTTCGTATTACGTATTTTGGAAATACGTGTACGTGTCTTTTCTTGTATTATTCCTTGTTTAGCTCTCGGCTTGGTTTAACTCTCGGTTTGGGTTGGCTTGGTTCGGCCGGCCCAATGCTTGGTTCCTCATGGGCCAAGGATGGAACACCTTAGCCTATGCTTCTCCTTCATTTCCATCACAACCCCTCCTCTTTATTATCCCCACCAATCTTCTCTCTCCTCCATAATTCTCATTTACTTCTCCTTCCCCCACCATTACTATTCTCCACCAACCAAGAACACCATAGGCAAGTGCAACTTGCTTCCACAAGAGAACTCCTTTTGATGGTTTCATTAGCTTCTCCTCATGATTCTAAACCACATTAGAACTTGTCATTTTTCATTTTGAGGCTTTAATTCTTGTAGATCTAGAGTCTTGCTATTTTCGGATTTTTGGTGGTTTTGATCTATTAAACTTCCTTGTTTTCAAGTTTTGATGGTTCCATGTTGTAGAGAATTTCATTCTACCCAATTTTAACCTTTGGAAAGTTGGATTCGAACTTGTTTTGACCAAGATATGGACTGTTGAAGCTTAGATTCAACTTTAGAGTTCTTGCTGTTCTTGCCATTTGGAGAAGACAGTGAACAGTGAGCTAGCTTTTTAGCTTACGCTACTGAGCTGTACGCTGCTCTTTAGCGAGCGTACGCTAGCCTTGGTACGCTGCTCTTTAGCGAGCGTACGCTAGCCTTGGTACGCTGCTCTTTAGCGAGCGTACGCTAGCCTTGGTACGCTGCTCTTTAGCGAGCGTACGCTAGCCTTAGTACGCTGCTCTTTAGCGAGCGTACGCTGACTTGGGTACGCTGCTCTTTAGCGAGCGTACGCTAGCCTTGATACGCTGCCTGTTGGCAGCGTGTCTTTTGCGTACGCTAGCGTGAGCGTGCCCTGGACCCTTTCGTACGCTAGCTCAAGCGTACGCAGTCTTGAGCGTACGCTAGCTTGAGCGTACGCTGACCTGTAGCTTGAGCGTGCCCTGGTGTACGCTGACCCTTGCGTACGCTTCCCATTGGAAGTGTATGGACCCTTTGGTACGCTAGCTCGAGCGTACGCTGGCCTGAGCGTAGCTTGACCTGAGCGTATGGCCTTTGGCTGACTTGGTCTCATGTCAGCGTGTCAGATTTGGTTTTATTTTCCTTAAGCTTGGCTCTTTTATAGCCATGTATATTGATATTTTATTAGATATTTTACGCCCATTTTATATCCTTACGCCTTTTGTCCTGAACTTGATAATTGCAAATTTACTTGATATGTTTAGAATTGATAATTGAGCATGACCTGATAGTGACCCGTAGTGGTGCACTCCTGACATGAGTAACCTGACATGACCTAATAGTGGCCCGTCGTGGCACACTCCTGACTAGTACACTTGACCTGATAACCTGACATGTTATACCTTGATAAGCTATTGCGACGGCTACCTGACATGACATGACTTGACAAGAATGAATATTCTGGACACCGTGGGTGATTGTGCTTGTACAAATAAACCAGTCCTGTCTTGCATCATGTCTAGGACGGAGACTCCTAAGTACCACGGTCAGGAGTACCTACTAAAATGGACTAAGGCTAATAACTAGAGTAATACATTAGTCATGAAGAGATTTCCCAGCTACAGGCAATCCCGTTACCTGGGCGCGCTTGGGATCTGTAGCCTGCCGTCGAGTAGGGCACATTTCCAGCACACTGTCATGTGTTGCACCCTTCAAGCTACTTAAGGGTACATACGTTTCCTGGACGATGTACCCACCTGAATTCAACCCTAATCTTTCGACCTGGGTAGCCTGGGTGGTCTGCAGGGCTTGTGGCTGTGGAATAATCTCACTGCATCTTGTTAGTAATTAGGCTTGTGACAACCCTAGTTAGTTAAAGTATCAAGCCGTAATTCTTGCTTGGCCGTGAAATGATTGGATGGAGTCTAACCTATCTAGCCTTGCCCTGATCCTGTTCCAGATTGCTGCACGACCAGAATGCTTGTATTTATTTTACCGATAAATGGTAGGAATTCCAAGCTCTGTTCAGACGAAGGGTTACAATCCCGGTCCTTGTTTGGTTTACGGGTAGTACCTGGCTATCTGAATAGTTCCATGGTTATCTCGTCGTATATCATCCTGATGTATTTTCTTATTCCCAGTTCCTACTTTTATTCCAGTTCTTACTTTTATTTATATCTTTTGCTGATTGCTGGTTTTAGTTCTTAAGTGAAGCTTCCTTTGTGGCACTTGCTCTTTCTGGGGTCTGACCCAGCTGGTTTTGTGTGGCCAGATTTCGGAGCAGCTCCAGAGGATCTACCGACATTCCTGTCAGATGGTGAACACTAGAAGGAATCCTGGCAACGAGTGGGTTATTTTTGGCTCTCCCACTCTATTGTAAAAATATTCTTTTGAGGCGTTTAGCCGACGAGCACCTGTTTAGCTCGGTTGCACTTACTTCCTGTCTGCCTACGGGCTGTAACATGATTGACAGATCCTAGGGTTGATCATGTATGACTAAACTCTTGCTAGTCCTGACATTTTGTAACGACTAGCTTCATGATCAGCTGAATATGTAATATTTGGGATGCCTTATTATTGTATATTTAATGATCATACATCTTGTAACATCTATTTACTTGCTTGTGATTGAGACAATAGGCTTGTTCTTGACCTTAAGAGACTATTGGCTTGTAGATAAACCCTCATGTATCTAGACAGCCATGACCGTATAGCGAGATGGATTCCATTTCATATACGTAGCTGGCTATGTCTGCCCCCGCTCTCCAGTATTCTGGTTCTGGGGCGTGACAATCTGTGTTGTTTGATACTGTGTTCGTGATACACACCGTCGTTGTTGTAACAAATGGTGTAGGGGATGCTGCAAATGCTGCAGGGGATGCTGCAAATGCTGTATTTTTTTTTCAAAATTAGCGACGTTCAGCGACGCTCAGCGACGAAAGGTAACGTCGCTAAGTAAGTATCAAAACGTCGCTAACTGTGATGAATACCGTCGCTGATCGTCACTAAACGTCGCTACGTCGACGTCGCTAAACGTCGGTACTATAGCGACATAACAAAGTCGTAGAACGTCGCCATTTGGCTCTCAAGCCAGGTCAGCATCGATGCATGTCAAGTCGCTCGACGTCGCTAGGTTACGTCGGTAACTGATGACGTTTTACGTCGCTGGTAGTCGCTGAATTAGCGACGTGTACGCGTCGCTAAGTGTCGTCGGAATAGCGACGTATTGCGACGTCGCGTTGTTTAGCGACTAGGTTAATCGCGACTACGTGCAAACGTCGCTAAATACGTCGCTAATTGAAATTAGCGACGTATTTTTCCTATTTAGCGACGTCCTGAGGCGTCGCTGATTTGACAGATTTTAGTAGTGTCATCCCTCCCTACATACTACCTATCGGCCTATCACATACCCAAGAAAGTGACTGACAGCCTTGTTAAACACCAACGAAACTTCTGGTGGGACTCTCTAGACAAGAAGAAAATTAATTATACTGCATGGAGTTGTTTCACAAAAACAAAATACCAAGGGGGACTGGGTATAAGAGACCCTCACATCACAAATCTAGCCTTATTGCTCAAACTTACATGGAGATTTATCAACCAACAAGAATCTATGTGGGCTTCTTTACTTTGCAACAAATACCTCCACTCGACTACCTTCTGGTCAGCAATACCACCTAAAGATTCTTCATGCATCTGGTCAAGTATATTATGCAGTAGGGAATTTCTCTTGGGCAATGTACTCTAGTCAGCGGGAAATGGTTCCAATATTGATATTTGGAATGATCCTTGGGTACCTGCTTTACCTAGTTACAAAGTGCAAAGTTACAATTTCAGTAATCAATGGGTTCACAAAGTCAGTGATCTTATCAACAAAGATTCCATCCCATGGAAAGTTCATCTAATCTTCATCCTCTTTCCTCCATGTGAAGCAAATGCTATATTAAAAATACCTCTATCTGCTAACTGCACTACTGACAAACTCATGTGGATTCACACGGCGGATGGAGTGCTAACTTCCAAATCAGCATACATAGTTATCCATGACAAACTTTTCCCTGATCTGAATAGTCCTGAAGAGAACGAATTCAATGAATGGAGGAGGCTTTGGTCTCTTTCTTATATAAGTCCTAAGGTGGTGTTGTTTGGTTGGCCAACCATTACCAATTATCTTCCTTCAAATGCTAATATTCATCGTCATATAAACCACATCGAACCAACATGCCCCCTATGCAAGGTACATCCTGAAACCACTAATCATCTTCTTTTGCATTGTTCCTTTAACATGTATCTCTTGGCAACACAATCAGAAGATAGCAACTCTGATACATGATGACACTACAATTCCATCAATCATAACTACACTGCTCAAGGAGGGTGATCACGACAGAATTTCATGCTTCTTCTATCAAATTTGGAGTATATGGAAATCCAGGAACAGAACTCTATTTGATCAGCATCCTATCAATGGAAGACGTATCTTTGAAGAAGCAATGGGGCTTAAGGAGAAGTTCGGAGTTCTTAGTAATGGGTTTCCTGATATTGATGCAACTCTCAGCAAGGACAATCATCAAACCATTTGGATTCCACCACAAGCTAACAGCTGGAAGATCAATTATGATGGGGCCTACTTGGACGAAAAAATGGCAGCATGAGCTCTTCTGCGTGATCCCAATGGAAATTTCAAGATAGCCTTCTCAAAGATTGAAGATGGAGGAACTCCGTTGGAAGCAGAGGCCTTGGGCATTCGTCTTGCACTTGACATCTGTAGCAAAGAAAATCTACAACATGTCATAATTGAAGGTGATTGCAATACTTTGATTGATTCGATTAATATCACAACCTCAATCCCTCTCTGGAGAGCTCGCCACACTATAGAAGATGCAAGAAAAGTGTCAAAATCTGACCTCAATTTGACATTCTCTTATGTCCAGAGGAATGCTAACCAATGCGCACATCATTTAGCATCCAATGTTTTACTTTTCAACAGTTCAAACTTCATACTTGTATATGAAGATATTCCTGATTGTGTTAAACCTCATGTTCTACATGACACGAGGTCTGTTCCTTTATGATTTATGCAATAAAATTTTCTGTTTAAAAAAAAGGGCTAAATTACAACTTGATACCCTCAACTATCTAAAATGTTCAACTTGATACCCTTAACTTTGATAGGTAATAACTTAATACCCTCAACTATATAATAATTTTATATTGATACCCAAAATTTTAAAAATAACAAAATTACCCCTCCCTCCTCCTTCTCCAGCAGCACCCCCTCCGATCGCGACCGACTCCTATACCAGCCCCGGCGTTCCCCGACGAACACCGTGCCACCGCCGTCCCGTGACCCGCGCGCCGCCGCCGCCCCGTCCCCCGCGCGCCCCGCGAGCACCCCTTCCCGTGGCCACGTGCCCCCCCCCCCCACCCCCCGCGCCTCCGGCTGCTTCCCAAGAGCGCGATCCCGTCGCCTCGCGCAAGTCCGGGCAGGCCAACGCGGGGTGGGGGGAGGGGAGTTCGCGAGCTGGAGGGGGAGGGTAGGTCGCCGACGGGAGGGAGGGGGAGGGGGGGTGGGGAAGGTCACCGGCGGGAGGGGGGGTTTGGGTGGAGGGGGGGAAGGTCACCGGCGGGAGGGGGGGGGAGGTCGTCGGCCGGAGGCAGGAAAGGGGGGGGGGAAGGTCGCCGGCGGGAGAGGGGGGGGTGGAGGTCGTCGGCCAGGAGGCCGGAGGCCAGAGGGGGGGGGGGGGGGGGGGGGGGGGGGGGGGGGGAGGTGGGGGGTTGGAGGGTAGGGACAATTTTGTCCAATTTTTTTCAGGGTATCAAGTTAGTACCTATCAAAGTTGAGGGTATCAAGTTGAAAAACTGAAATAGTTGAGGGTATTAAGTTGTAATTTAGCAAAAAAAAAAAAAAAAAAAAAAAAAAAAACACACAAATGTTGCAGCAGTTATAAACCAACAATCCCTTATTAGTTTGAAAAAAGTAATAATTAGTTCTTGGCATTTAGTTTCTTTCCATCAGCCGAAGTCTTCCCGCTACCGAAGATCGTTAACGACTCCTCACCGCCTGCCACGTGGACATAGTCGAAAGCCCACCCCTATAACTCTATAAGCGACTCTCCGGCGAAGAGAGCGGCGTCGGAAGCCGGCGGAGATGGCGGCTGCGGCGAAGTCTCTAGAGGCCGAGAGCCTGGATGCGATCATCGCGAGGATCGAGAACAAGTCGAAGAAGATCGAGACCCTGCTCAAACAGTTGAGTGCTTCAAAACCCTAACCCTAACCCTAGGATTTCTCACCATGGTCCGTTGGAACTGAATCGCACAGATCCAAGCCGGTGGAGGCGCTGAAGACGGCTCTCGAGGGAGCTCCGACGAACACCAAGGACGAGAGGTGCAAGGTCAGGGGAATTTCTTCTTCTCCGCTCGAAATTGTTTGTAATTAGGGTTTTCTTTTGATTGGGGCTTTGATTGTGTTGCAGTCGGCGAACTGGATCGTGGTGCATCGGGCGATGATGGCGATAAAGGACGTGGATGGGATGCTCTCCACTCTCGATCCGGAGTACTATGACATTCTCATGAAGTGAGATCTCTCTCTCTGTGTGTGGAATTTTGTGATTTCATTTACAATTTTTTTTTATCAGCAATCTTTCGTATTTTTATTAGATATGCTTAAATTTAGTGAAGGAATTGTTATTTATATATCATTATCATCTATGTTGCGACATGAAATGAAATACACAGTGAAACGGACACAATACTGTGTTTGGTATGCCCTAGTGTATTTTGGAGTGTCCCTGCTATGTCTCTGACAGAGGCGTAATCTGGACACAACAACAGTTTTCGAATGTCCGTGCTTCTTACATTGTAATATATCGTATGTGAGTTGGTATTAGCTTTCATGTTTGGTAATTAAGGGAATGTTTACACTTATGCTTAAGATCGCCAGAAATTAGAGAGGGAGAGTACGACACCTATAAACAATGTTGCACTGACACAATACATGCATTGTGTCTGTGACGCGAACATGAAACATATTTTGGTGTTTCTAAATGTACTTGTTGTGTGTGTTGTATCCAATATGTATCCGACCCGACGCCACAACAACAACACAACATTTTTTAGTGTGTCCGGACTTCCTAGCTTATGAGTACATTTGGAATTAATTTTAAAATATGTATAACAGAAGAAAGATAAGAAATACCTTGTAATTTATTGTTACCAAAGCTTGTTGCCCATGTTAACCCAAAGTAAAATAAAATATCGAAGAAAGAAGATGAAAACTCAAGTTCAAATAGTTCATATCAATTAAATAGAAAAAGAAATTTAACAATAAACTTGGATTTGGGAACATGGTTATTTTCATTTTCATTTTCTTTCTCTCTTTAGATTCATTTTCTTTTATACTCTCATATTACTCTTTTCTATTTAGCCTGATTTTCTCTCTTGTCCTAAAATCCCTCTTATGATTTCTCTCATTATATATAGCATTGGGATCCCCTAATGTAAATATGTCGTAGCAGCCCTTAATGACTAATGCAAATACAAACACGAGAAATGCATAGGATTCATTGCTTTCCTAATTTAGGAATGAGATCCACTAATGCCAATGCCGTGCAAATATGGAAGAATGCGTACGGTGTTAACATAATTTGCATGAGATATTGCCAAGATAGATTGCCAATATCTCATGCATTCCTCCTATTGGTATTGGCATTGAGAGTAAGGACTAATCTTAGTGTCGGGGTTCAAAACCTCTGCTTCAATATAGTTTTCAGACTCTTCTTACGAGTACAGTTTCGGCAGTTTTGTGGAATTTTGGTGGTTTTGAATTGGTTGGATTTGGTACTTTTGGGTGTTTAAACGGTTTAGGATCCCCTCAATTTCGGTCTGAAAGGGTTGGATTTGGTATTTGGGCGTTTCGACGGTTTATGACCCTCCAATTTTGATCTGAAAGGGCTGAAACGTATTGGTTTCAGAGGATACTTGCCTTGTTTATTATCCCCCTGGGATCTGAGCTGAAGATTTCCCATACCAAAGGTCTGAACCCTTGTTAGCAATCACCCGAACATTACTCATATTGTACGCGAATTTTCCCATATCTTTCAGAAACGTATAATACTTGCCTACTTTTGAAAGATTCGAATCACTACATAAATTTTAAGCATGCGAAGTTTTAAACGTGTTAAATATACATTAGTGAAAATTTTGGCACAAACATATGACGGGAACCTGTTTAATTAGCCAAATTTGACAACATGCTTAAGAATGTGAAGTTTCTAACCTCAATATTTATATTTGTCGAATATTTGACCGATTCTTTTAACGTATTTTATTTGTACTGTGCCGATTTATACTCGTATCTTTGTCGTCCCGAATTTTTCCGTTTGCCGAATCGCTAACAAGGGTCTGAACCATTTGGCTGCACAACCTTTGGTAATTGATCATATTTTGCATCCATAATGTTTACAGTTTGGGAGGAAATTCAGACATAGTGAAAAAGAATTGAGGCTCCCTGATAACTCATAAATCATTTATATTATTGGAAGATCTGATTCGAACTAAGATACCATGTGTTCTCATGAGATTCAATCTTAATAGTCTCCTTGATATTTTTTATGCAACTTCTAGGTTCTCTCATTTCAAGGACGCAAAACTTGTAAAACTAGTTAAATGAGACTCTTTGGGTTTTGATTGTTGACGGAAAGAGTGAGAAGAAGAATTTGTGGCTTCACTTTCTACTACATCTTTGATCATTTGCTTATGGTTTATAATTTTGTTGTTTATATAAACTGACGTCATTTTGTTGTGGGCATCAGGCCTATGGTAATGGGAATTGAGGTTATTTACTGCTCTCTTTAAATAATATGAGCTCCACAGGAAGGTGGTTTGGGTGGACGACGAATTGTATGATAACGTCAACTTTATTTTCCAGTGTACGGTCTCCATTATATTTTCTTGGATCAAGATGATATTCATCAATGTCTCGGAAGCCCTCATACTAAGTAGGTGAACTTCATAAATAATTAAATCAGGAATTCATCCGTTATCATCAGCTTTATTTAAGTGCTTACAATGACAATTTATGTTGGGCATATGCTTGTATGTTTAATAGATGAAGTTATTATAAGAAATAAGGCAATGTCAAAAGTGAAGTACTTTGATTGAGAACAGAATGAGCCGAGATCTTTTAACAGGTTTTTGATGAATAGCAGAGACCAAGAGGTGCATTATTTAGGAGCTTGTGAGATTATAGTTGGAGGTATTCACATGATAAGGGGAACTGAAAGGAATCTGAATTGAGGCAGGAACAGAGAATAGGTATGTGATTTTACTAAGAGAAGGGCTATTAAGCTAAATGGAGAAAGCTTCTTTGATGGTTATATAGGAAATATGTTCATTGTTTAGTTGATATTTGACAATATACTGTTGTATAACTTCTATATCAAAGAGGGGAAAAAAATTACATTTGATACCTTTCCTATTTGGTCCACACACACACACACACACACACACAGAGACATGGATGCCTACATGCAAGCAAACTCCCTTAATCCACCCCACTGACCTACACAAAAGAAGGAAAAAAAAAAATAACAACCACCAACCACAATCCACAGCCATCACCGAACAAACAAATGAAATATGTGATAAAATACATCATCAGTCATTCATATTTTGCAAATAGTGTAAGAACAGATGCTTCTTGACTAATGAGAGATGGACCACATGGGTTGTTTAGAACTTCTTAGTCAGTACAACATTGTTGCAAGCGTTGTCAGGAACCATTTTCTTTTCTTTTTAAATTCTGTCAAACTATGATGTTCTTTGCTATTCTCTGAAACTAGTTAGCTACTTTGAGCATGCTAACTGTATGTCATGGTCGATCTATATATATCTCAGCAACCTATTATTGCTTATTAGTATAAGATTAATACTGCATGCCACATGTGATTTATTGTTGGTCACAAGGTTGTAGACAGCTGTTCTAGTTTGAGAATTGCTCTTTCATAACCTGCGGTCCTGAGCTGGTTTTCATTTACTTTTCTTAGTACCATAGAGCTGTCAGTATACTCTTCTTTATGCTTCAGATGCGAAAATGTCAGTTAAGAATTTAGCTTACCATTTTTCCCTAACAATAATCAACGAAGTAAAAAGAATTATCCAGGATCACTATATAGTTAATTAGGTGTGGTATCATTGTGCCTGAATTCGAAGTTTTAAAAAATCATAATGGGTTTTAAGCCTTTAGTCAGAGTCTGACTTAAATATCACATCCCTGCCAAATTTCCAAGTTGCTTCCCTTTGTCCCTATGTTTATACAGCTCGCTGAATCATTGTAACACAACTACACAAGAAAAACATCCAAAACAACAGCAACAATAAGACCTTCATCCCAAAAATTTGGGTTCTTCTACATGAATCCTTCTCCTATTGTATTCTCTTAAGGGCCATCTCCTCTATGAGATTAGCAAGTGTTGTATCCTTCTTCACAGCTTCATTCCAAGTTCATTTAGCTCAACCCTAGGTTTAGCAACTTCTTTAACTTATGCCTACCATACTATCAGTTCATCTATTGGTTTTAAACCAGAAGATCCTTAATTAACACCACATCCAATTTCCCACAAAGCCAGCAATTTCTTACTGTTATCTTCTAACATATTACCACTGTCCATCTCAACAGTCTCATTACAACACTGGTAAAACAACAGATTCCTGCAAAATCATCGCATTCTATGGTGACAAATATGGCTTTAAAACATGTCCCTTTGGTTACTTTCATATATTTTAACCAAGTTTCTGTATATATTACTATGTTGTTTTTGTTTCTAGCAACTAAGATCGACTATCTCTATGATAATTCCATTAGAAGTCAAATGTTAGGATTACTTGGAGTTAAATTGTCAACGACCCAAGACCAACAATTTTCTCTTATCTTCAATATATCGCCTCATACATCCGTCCTTTACAAATATACCTGATGCACCACATGGAGAAACACTAGGCGTACTATATCCCAGGTTGGTTACAATAGTATGTTCATTATGCTCAAATGTTAGGTAATAAAAGTATTCCAATAATACTAAAAATATAAGGAAAATTATGAGATACTACATAAATTCCCAAGCTATTAGAATGTGGGTAATGATACATGTCATGCCTATTTAATTGCCTACAGGAAGTCAAGAAGACGCATGGAAGGCAAGCAAGAATTGTTTATAATGAACTTTGAAGCTTATATTCTTACAACCTAGTGTATGCGTGGGTCAACTTTGGTTTTAAACCTGAACTATAATCAAGTTGTGGAGCACCAATGTGAATCATGCCCATGTAACTTTGAATGTCGTACACAATTTGTTTTTTGCTCTCTATTATTCTAATGTCATATACATGAAGACTGTCTTGGTCACTGTTTTTCACAGTGAAACTGTTGACAGTGTATTTCATTGGTTTAGAGAGATAAGGTTAATAATTTGCATATATAATATATATAGTCAAATGAAAATGGAGTCGAAATAATATGTGGATCTCAACATAGAAGGGATCTCCTTTCTACTTTGTTTTGGGTGTATGTTTGAATATCTATCGTGGTGTATGTATGAATATCCAGCATTGTTGACGAATTATATTCTTTGAATTTTCATAGCTTGAATTATTATAGCTTGTGATCTAGGTTGCATAGAAAAGGACACGGATTCATATACGGGCATCATCTGGATTCAGAATATGTATTTTAGAACTTAGGATGTGGGTGTAGTGTGTGTATATATTAAGTTAAATACTTTAATTGGCAACATTTATACTCTTTCTGTGAATGTGCAGCTAAAAATGTTGTCATTGCCTTCTATGCGTCCCATCTTCAAAGTTGTTGCCACACATCATCTTGTTTGAAACTTGCTGGTTTAATGCAACCTCGGTTGCACCTATCCAATTCCCTAAAAACAAATACTTAACACCTCATATCACATCCTTCTCAATCCTTTCCTCCACACTCCTTAGCCGGTTGGGCATCTGATATACCCAGAGAAAAGCTTAACAACAATGGACAGTGGATCTCACCATTGTTCTTCCTCCGCAGAGCAACACAAAAGTACATGTCCTCCTTTCTTTGTCATTGTATATCGATTTGCATAGCCTCACCATCTTTGTCTCTTCGCTAAACAACTAAACAAACCAAACCTTGTACCTTTGTTCATCGTCCATTCGTGGATCGTCTCCATCTATATTGTTCTTCAGTTGTCCAGCCCAAGAAAACTCGTCTTCCATATGACTATTGTTGTGGATCCTCGTCATTTAATTCTATAGCTCTTCCTCTGCATGCCCAAGCAAACTTCTCTTATTGAACTTTGTTCCCGTATGTGCGAGAAATTATCTTTTTTGATATGGGAAATTTAGACAAACAAATTTGTGAGAACATACATGAGTTACTTCTAATATCTATAATTTTTTGAATAAATAATTTGAATCTGTGCCTAAGTTGAGCTATCCTTCTCTGTCCCACTTGTCCACCTACAATCAATAAGACCAGATTGCTCGGACCAACTCCTCCAATGTAAAATGGCAACCCTCAACGAGTCAACTCTTCCCCATGCATCAATGCTACAGAGTAACAACAGAACCCATTGCCAACAAACAAGGACAATTTGGAGCAACTTGTTGTGTTGATACTTGATCACCCAGACATGAGCGGGGTCGTGTTGTGAAGGCCGTCGATCGGTCTGCCATGACCATTATAGAACAATATCTTGTTCCTGCTAGCTTCGCACTCACCCGTAGGCTTACACTCCGTTGCACTGCTCCAAGAAGCGGAATCCAGTACTAGTTGGAGCCTTGATGATATATTGGTGATGAAGGTCAATCAAAGTAAATCATAACAAGTTGCAAGGCGGAAAAGGACACATGCTGGAAGGAAGCTGCTCTTCCTCTTTATAATAGAGGATCTTACTGTTTAAATTAGGTTAACTTGAGAAGGACGTAATACGAGGCTTTAAGTATTTGTTTTTAGGAAATTTGATAGGTGTTGCTCAGGTTGCATGGAACCGATAAGCTTCAAACAATATGTATGGCAACGACATTTGAAGATGAGACACCTAGAAGGCAATAACAAAATATCTTTTGCTGCACATAAAGAGGAGTATAAATGCTGCCAATTAAAGCAGTTAATTTGGTTAAACTACCTAATTAGCTGATCGATCACAGCTACCTTGGTTGTGCACGTTCACAGACCCAGTTTTCTCATATATATGTTTTGGGTAATATGTTCCAAAAGGTGTAGAAACTAGAAATGACTTAATATAGAGAAATGTTAATTTCTCATATCTCAAGTATATTTGGCACGACCGTGACCATGCAAATCACTTGAAACCATGTTTCTCTTTGGAGCTCGACATGGGCAAGCCATATCCAACATGAGTGCTGAGAAAGTGTTGTGTTGAACACGTGTCAGATACAGATACGGTGTGCAACATAGTTTGTGATGGTCATTAGTTCTGAAGAACTCTCGAATCAACATTTTGGACTGTCTTGTTTAGATTGTTTCTTCATACTGAACAACATTCCTCAAGGTGGGTTGCACAAAAACTGGGAGCATGTCATGCCCATATTGTTGTACTGTATCTGCAATAAATGTCACAACTCAATGATAGTGAGTTTTTCTCACGAAGGAAACGAGTTGAATGTTTGAAATTGAATTTTTCATTTTATTTAAACTAACAGGATCACGGTCTGTTTCCATTTTACGGTCATAACAATCTGAGTACCGAATAAGATGGGAATTGGCTTGTGCAATTGCAGTTTACTTATATTACACTACACATTCATCTACCAATGATAGCTTATTGAGTTGTTTACTTGTATCACACATTTATTTACTATTTACAGATTACTCTGCTACCGTTCTGGCCCTTTCTTCATATCTCTTTCTTTTAACATGGATGCACCACTTAAAGAGTGAAAGGATCTTAGTTAAAGCTCTTACACAACTTGGGATAGAAATGTAAATGAACGTCGAACCTGCTGTTAAAAGACAATTGTTGTTATAGGATTCAGCCCCGAAAGATCACAATGGAGAAAAAGGATTCATGTATACGATTTTAAATATTTCAGATAGAAGGTTTGTTGTTAGCTTGGATATTTTGCCACCACATATTCTTCCTTCTCTGTAGATGTCCTCGTGCAAGAAAATTTGCAGGTATTTGTATAGAGGATTGTCAACCAGAGACCGACCAACATGCGATCAATGCTTGCGTATTCATGAGAAGCTGACCGAAAGAGCAGGGTTGGGATGCATACTACGCTCTCTTGCAGACACCGGAAAGACTGTATAGTATAGCTGTACACTCTGAGCAGCCAGCTGCTCTTTTTTCTTGCCTTTTCGAGATTAAACTCTACCCAGTCCCATGAAGTTATAATCTCCTCTTGGTGTTTGTTACTTGCTGTTGTTTATCAAGTAGGGATTCTTGTTCATCCTTTATTGTAATGGTTCATATAGAGAATATGGTTTCTAGAATAGGAGCTAATTAGGTCATTTCTATTACCATAAATAGCAGTAGTTTCTATCACGATTTCTATGTGGCATCACAACTAGAAGACGCAACAAGAGAATCATGAATCTGTGGGTACATGATGGGAGAGAGGAGAGAGAAAGTCATGTTGCAAAACAGTTATTGAAGTTTCTCCTTCTCTGGATGCTGCATATTGAAAGTTTTTCTGCACCTTCATAAGAGTATGCTGCAATTGTCAGAGCAGATCAGCTGTCCCTATTATTCAGTCCCATTTTTTTGCCTCCGTTAATAGCCTGGTGGGTCCCATCGTTGTCTAAAAAAAGGAAATGGAAAAATAATCACAAAGAGGGGACATAAAATGTGGCTGACAGCTGATTTGCTCTCTGCAATTGCTGCCAACGAGCGTCACAATGATGAGTCCATTTTTGTTCACCCACAAAAACTATGGTATTTGTTCACCCTCCACTAAGAAAATGACACATGTTAATTCAGCCGACATAAAATCACTTTGGAAGTGGTTTTGTTCACCCATCGAAATAGTTTTCACTTTTAATTTGACATGTGTCGTATTCTTAGTGGAGGGTGAACAAACATCATGCTTTTGGTGGGTGAACAAAAATACAATCTCACAATGATAGCATCATTAGTGGTTGAGAGTGACGAGTGTGTTTAGATTGGGACTTACGCCTGATAATAAGTGATAACGATCTGTCAAATGGTTAATTAGTTGTACCCCACTATGGTTTGTACGTATTTTGGTAACTGTCCATATTGTTTTAAAAATAAAGAACACCTTCCTGGTTTATAAAGTTAATTAGTTGTACCTCCTGGTGCATAGAAGAAAATGAGTGAAAAATTAAACAGCCAGGGGGGTGTTCTTTATTTTTGAAACAACGGAGACAGTTACCAAAATACGTACTAACCATAGGAGAGTACAACTAATTAACCCTCTGTCAAAAGCTACTCTCGCCCTCTTGTTTCTCTCCCTCTTTGTTTTCCTGCCAAGGGAAATGGCTTTTTTTTTCCTGTAATAAATGCCAAATTGCTAAGAGTAAAATGGGACGCAATCAATTTTGGCTAGAATATTGACCCACAACTTACACAATTTAACACCCATTCGGCATGGAGATAGAAATGTGATGAACTGATTAAGTTATTTATTCCCCCCTAACTCTTGACAAATTTAGCGGACTCCACCCATGCTCACTTGATGAACCGGAAGGCTACAAGTTTGCATTCTGACTTCCCACCTTGGAAAGAAAATTGGTTGGATCTAAAATTTCAATAACCAGAGTTAACAGAGTACGACTTTGAGACTATGTTAGCCCACCTACATTTATTTTACTTATCCAAAATTTCCTTATAAACAATACACTCTAACAAGAGTACATGATCCCTCAACTTAAAAATGGTACATCGATAATAGAATTAAATATAATTACAAAATTTATAATTTGTCTGGGATGATGAGCCAGGAATATACTTATAAAAAATGGTTTAGATTAACTTTAATTTATATCTATACTACTATATAAAATTGGCTTCATCTTGAATTTGTTTCTTCCAAACATGTCCTTAACTAACTTTACTAATTAAAGTTGTGTATTAAATTCAATGAAAACAACTAGATAATCAGATATATAATTTTTTCTTAAGAAAAATATAATTTGCTCTTTTTTTTAATGTTTTGTATTCTCAAGTACAGAAAAAGCAACTTGAAATTCCAACTATAGATGATTGATATTTTTTTTTTAGTTGGACAAATCCTGAAAAGACCAGACCCATGTGAGCAATTTTGGTTCGATACCTTTCCATTCTCCCACTAGATTTTCTCTCTTGCAACAAAAAGGCATAGGAAGTAGAGCTTTCAATTAGGTTTTTTTAGGGGCACCCCCATTTCTACTAGGGGGCAGTCCTTACTTAGGGGACAGCCCATTGGGTGGAACTTTTACTAGGGGGCAGCCCAAATTTTACTAGGGGACAGCTCACAAATTAGGGCAAGGGAGGGGGGTGAGCGGGGGCGACGAACGGCGGAGGGCGAGCGGGGGCGAGGTCGAGGAGGCGGAGGGCGTCGCGGGCACGGCGGAGGAGGGCGGAGGAGGGTGCGGGCGCGGGGGTGAGGTCGGGGCGGCCCAGCCTTAGCGCGGCTGCTGCTTCTTCTTCTTCTTCTTCTTCTTCTCCGAGGGCGCGGCGGAGGAGGGCGCGGGCGCGACGGAGGGCGTTGAGGGCGCGGGCGCGACGGAGGAGGACGTGGGGGAGGTCGGGGCGAGGTCGGTGCGGCGGAGGAGGAAGGGGCGGCGGCGGCTGCTGCTGCTTCTTCTTCTTCTTCGAGGACTGCCAACGTGTTGGCAGTCCTCACATATGTTAGGACTGCCAACGTGTTGGCAGTCCTAGGACTGCCAATACGTTGGCAGTCCTAACATATGTGAGGACTGCCACTAAGTTGGCAGTCCTACTTGCTGGAGAAAATTGGGCTGCCCCCTAGTAAAAAAAATCTATGGCAAACTTGTAATTTTTTCAAAAAAAAAAATGGGCTGCCCCCTAGTAAATGTGGAGGTGCCCCTATAAATTGCCTTCAATTATAAAGCCCTAACATCCAAAAGATCTCATGAACTTTGTACAATGTTTTAAAAACCGGACCTGCGGTTGACCCGGCCAAGGCACTGGATCGGATCAAATTGGTTCAACCAGTTGATTCAACCAGTGGTTCAACCACTGGGTTAACTTAAGTGGTCCAAATTAATCCCTTATGGCCATTATTTTTTACAAAAATACTAACTTTTAAACAAAATCGGGTCAATACTAAACTGGACCGAAAAAAACGAGGATCACGGGTGAACCGGTTGAACCGGCCGGTCCGGTCCGGTTTTTAAAACATTGCTTTGTAGTTTGTAGTCAAATGAGCATTCAAACATAGATTTAAATAGCTCCACCTTTACAGCCTTTAACCCTTGATTATTCAAAGGATGACTCCTTGTAACTAGTGAGACAAGATCATCAAAATGATGGTAGCAACAAGTGATTGTTTTAAGAAGGCAACATGATTGATGAACACAAACAAGTGAGTTATCCTTTATTTATTAAGAGATTTGATGGCGTACACTACTTTGGCCTAGCCTAGAATAATAGTGTTACAAATATACATGTGGATTTTATTCTATATTACTAATTAGTACTTTAATCCCCTCTAATCATAGGGAATTCAAGAGACTCCAACACCTATGTTTGAATATTATGCAAATTGGAGGAGACAACTCTCATCACTACCCACCTATACCATGTTCCCTGTTTCAGTTAATTAATTATTTTGTGCCATAATATTCTCCCAACATGAGTCTATCATTTGATGCTGAAACAATAAAGGATCTTCATCATGGCACTTTTCCTTCTATATCCATACTAAATATCTTACCCCATCTTGCTCCTCCTCTTTAGATTTGATTCGATCCTTATGGCTCGATTTAGTTTGGTTCGATTTGGTTCAATTTGATCTTTTCGGTTCGGTTCGATTCGATTTATTATTTGGTCGATAGACATTTATGCAATGGTAAGTGTTTGTATCATTACATTAAAGTTTGGTCAACATACTATAGGGTACACATCTTTATTTACAGCTCCTACAACTCTTATATATTTTTGTTTAATTTTAAGTTCACATATAATATTTAAATTTTGAGTTTATGTTTCTCCAGCTTGGATCCAAGTCAACCGATTGCACAAATCCAAATCCTATTATGGACTATGACAATCTAAAAATAAACTTCAAATATTATAATAATGTTGTTCAGTATGATGACAATGTTGTTCAGTATGATGAAACAATCTAAACAAGACAGTCCAAAATTAAAATAAAATAAGTTTCTCATAAACCATTCCAAATACATAGCCAAAATCCGACCCAAACTGATCCTAAACCGACTGGTTCGGTTTGGTTCATTGTTGGTGGTCTGGCCCGATTGAACTAGGTATTGACGTACGAATTTACCATTCTTTCGCTACGACTTCGTTCCATATAGACCAACGTGCCAACCTATCAACACGCACACCAGTGGCAGTAGGCTCATGGTCACGTGCTTTTAGCACGGGAAACTGGCACATGCGAATCCCCTATACTGTGGGCCCCTACAACCAACGGTCGAGATTTGATGTTATACGTGTACACTAATTTGTGAATATTCTTCTTAATTTATAATGACCGAGAAAAAATCGTGTCAAAGATTTGGATAGCACATCTGCTGTCTCATATTGTCCCCTTCCTATTATATGTAGGTCCGGATAGAATTTGAGAATAGATATTATAGATGGTGGTCCACATGTAATAGAGGAAGGTACATAATAGGACAAAATCTGCTTGGAAACAGTGTTTTAAAAATCGGACAGGCCGGTTCAATCGGTTCACCCGTGAACCTGTTATTTTTTTCGGTCCGGTTCAGTACTGACCCGGTGTTTTTTAAAAATCAGGGCCGGCTCCAAGGGGAGGCAGGCCAGGCAGTTGCCTAGGGCCTCCTCCCCAAAGAGGGCCTCCAAAAAATAATTTAGCTATTTTTTCATAGCCCAGTGCCAAAAAAGTTAAGCCCAGTCCAAAGCCCACATTGGATGAAAGGAATTAAGGAAAGTTGGATGAAAGGAATTAAGGAAAGTTGGCTTATTATGTTGCAGCCAGCAGCCCCTATTTTCCCTAGGCAGCTGCCTGGCCGGCCTCCCCTTGGAGCCGGCCATGGCGATGGCCAGTGAAGATCTCGTCGACACGGGTGTTGGCCTTGGCGTCCTCCTTGTGGCGGCCGCGGAGCAAGTAGAGGAGAAGAAGGAGGGTTGGGGGCGGAGCCATAGCAGCGGCGACGGTCGAACGGTTTGGGGGAGGAGGAGGGAAGCTGTGGAATTTTTTTTTTCTTTTTTGGGGAAGAAAGGGTCAGAACGAATATGTGGGGAGAGAGAGAGGGAGAGAAGTTAGATGTTATGGGGGTCATTATAGTTAGCAATTTAATCTATTAATTAATATATTAATGTATGTATTAGATGATAAGATAATGTATTAATTAATTAAAATTGTAATTCATAATTAGTAATTAAATTTGAGTTGATAAATTTTAATTTTTAATTAGTTAATAATTAATTATCTTAATTTATCAAACTAATTATTTAATTTATTAAATTATTATGTGAATTAATTATACGCTTCCACTTTACGATTTTTACTTTCATATCTCAATCAAACACATTTGTCTGATTTTCCACTTCCCACTTCTTGCTTCCTTTCCCAACCAAACACATTTGTCCCCTACTAGGAGGACAAGAAAATACATGAATTCCTATCCTTCTTTCCTTCATGAAAGTCTAAATCCAAATCCAAATTCACTTCATGTTTACCAAACAGCCCCTCACTGCAGTAGGGGAAAGAAATGAATATTGAGGATACAACAGATTTATAAATTATTTTTTGGAGTGAGTTCTGTTCAAGCTAAATTAAATAATTTATAAATCCGTTGTATCACTCCAAAAAATAATTTTTTCTCATGGCCATGAGTTCTGTTCAAGCTAAATCATTTTTTGAGTGATACAACGGATTTATAAATTATTCTCTGGTTCAACAAAGCGATGGGAGGTTCTCAAATCTTATGTCAATGGTCATAAAGGAAAAGGGCTTACACTAAAGTCATGGTCGGATACACGTTGGGAAAGTCGTGTTGCTAGTGTAAAAGCAGTAAGATTTCAATCTCCTCAAATAAGAGAAGCTTTGCTTCATCTAGTAGAACATAGTGTTGATGCGACTACATCGAGTGAGGCTGGGTCTTTAGCAAATTATGAACTTCGTAAGTTTGATTTTCTCGTTGGCATGGTGATTTGGTTCGAAATTTTGCATAAAGTGAATAAAGTTAGCAAGATTCTCCAAGAAAAAGAAATGAATATTGAGGAGTGTATAAATCTCTTGTGAGGCCTCATTCTTTTTTTTTGAAGAGTACAGAAATACCGGATTTGAAATTGCGAAGATTGAAGCTGAAAAGATTGCTTTGGAAATGGAGGTTGAACCCATTTTTCGTGAAACTCGTGTTCGACACAAAAAGAAATTTTTTGATGAGAATTCTAGGGATGAACCAATACAAGCGGCTGAAGAATCTTTTCGGGTTAATTATTTTATAATAATAATTGATAATGCTCTTTCTTCACTCAAGACAAGATTTGAACAGTTTCAAAAGTATGAAAACACTTTTGGATTCTTATTTAACTTGAACAAGTTGAAAGCTGCAGAAGATGAGAGTTTAAAGCATTCATGTGTTGCACTTGAGGATTTTTTGAAACATGGAGATGATTATGATATTAATGTGTAACACCCAGTTTTCCAGATGAGGGTAATTTTGAAATTTTGTAAATATAATTATTATTATTGATATTTATTTCATATTATGATTTTTGGTGATTTTTAATCATTTTTTTAACTATTTAAATCATGACTTGTGATTTGGTGTGCAGCTAGTGAAACCATAGAGTCTGTTGACCTAGAGCCTAGCCATGTGATTAGAGTAATTCATTTATCATTTTTAGCTTGAGGATATTTTGATCATTTTGAATTTATTTGAATTTATTAGAATTTATTGGAATGTATGTGAATTTATTATTAATTAAATAATTGCTTGGTGTCTTGTTAGTCTTTAGCCTAGAATGGACCTAACCTAGAAGTGAGACTTAACCTATAGACTAAGTGGGACTTGTTAGTTTAAGTCATGGTTGGAAATTGATAGATAATTGCTTTGGGCTTATTAGTTAGAATAAGGTGTTTTGAGAATAGGCCTTTAATTAGGAAGCCTAGAAACCCACCAAGAGAGGGAGGCCCATGGCCAAACTAACTAAAACCCTAACCCTAGAGTTTTGGCCAGCCAACATAGGAAATCCCACCCCTATATAATGCCTCTTCCATTAGTTGTAGCCTCCTTAAAAAAGTTTCCAAGTTTAGAAGAAGGAGAGGTATAGAAATCTTCCTCAAGCCCTAGTTTCTTCTTTTTAATTCCTTTTCCATTCTAGTCTTTTGCATATGATCCTAATCTAGCCCTATTTTGTATTCATGGAGAGAAATCTCAGGTTCAAATCAATTTGGGGATTTTGGCCATCAAGAAGAACTACCCCCTTTTGAAGCTTTTTCATACAAATTGCACATATAGGTAAATCCCTATTCCCTCCACCAAATTTCGTTTTCTTTGCATGGATAGGGAGCCCTAGGTGTCCCCTAGCTGTAGGTATTGGTTTCGTGTTGAGTCGTGTCCATTTCGTGTCCGTATAGGACACGTATCCCTTACTAGGTTAGGGTGTTCGATGAATTGCCCCAACCATTTATGTTTGCTGTTTTTGCTAATATTTTTGATTGAAATCCAAGATCTAGGGTTCGTCCTTAGATTTGTGTCTTTGTTTTGTGATTTTGGGATCGTGTCGTGTCCACACAGGGACACGAACACGCCGTACAGGCCGCACAACACTGTCCTGCTACCCGACACTGAGATCTCGATGCTCAGGACACCAGAGGACACGAAAATTTGTGGGGATGATGGGGCAATCACTGACACTATGCTTCCAAAATTTGGGAGCATATGGTTCACTACACGAGGAGAAATCGCACGCGCACGGGACACGCACTGCTGCACACGCACGGAAAATCGCGTACTGATACGCAACTGTATCATGGACACGGGGACACTTGGACACCGTACAAGCACCTAGACACCTAGACTAACCCTTGGCAAACCTAGGGACACAACCACGAGACACTTGGACACCTGTGTCGTGTCCTAGACCTAAGTGAACACGTGCACGAGACAGTGCACAGATTTGTGTCTGTGATGTGTGGTTGACTTAGACACGTTCGTGTCCATCTTGTTGGACACGAACACCCTCCCCATGACACGTATCATGTGTACACCTGACTGCACACCTTAATTACTGAATTATTTGGGTTTTGAGTTGAATTTGGTAATTTGGTTTGGTTCCTTAAACTTCTTTTGATACTTTGTTTACTGTGTGAATATTCGAGTTCTAATTCGTTTTAATTATATTTCCTTAATGTAAATTATATATATATATATATATATATATATATGTATATTGATGTTTATTTCATGTTTGGGTGATTGGAGAGAGGCTTGTGTTTTGATTTGGGATTTCGAAATTCAAGAATAAGGCTGTGAACTGATGAGTTCACTGATATATTTCCCTTTGACTGATATTTGAATAACTGAGATTGACCTATGTTGTAAAACCTGAGATTTTGCACTGTAAAACCTATGGTTTTCATAAGTTTAAACTTGAGATTGAAAATGTTAATGTTGATTGTTATGTTGATTTCCAGTTATTAATGTTGTGTATGATTTTGTTTTCAAAGCAAATGGGTTTCAAAGGAATTCGAATATTTTTGGTATTGAGTTTAAGTTGCTAATGTTCAAAAGATAACTGAGAATATGAGTATAACCTGAATTTCGAAAACAATAGGAAAATCTGAGTTTGGTTTTGAATGAAACCTGTGTTGATGTAGTGTAACTGAAATTCTAAATTCACTGAAAACCTGAGAATAGATTAGGAATTGGATTTGATTTACATTGTTATACACACCCTTACACACATGTATTCAAATCAGTGATTTCTCTTTCCTGTCACACCAACTGAAATACCACATCCCTGTCAAACACAAGACACAGCTGAATTCTGAGACACACACTCATGATTCACTCACAGTTCACATTCTCTTCCCTTTCAATTTCAGGTTGTTTTAAGTTGTGTATTAAATTGGTTTTGTTAACAATTGTGTTGTATTAGTTTTCGATTTCCAAGGACTAACTGAACCTGAAAACTGAGTTACATGAACACTGAGATTTTGGTTTGGCTTTACTTGTTAAAATTCAGTTGGTGTGGATTCATTCATGTTTTGGTTTTACTATTGCCTTCCATTTCAGTTGAGATTCATATGTAAATCGATATTCATGACATTGGTTCATATGTGAGTTATGGATATATGGGTTCAATGGTCACTCACACACACACACAACTGAGATTCATGTTACTAATTTCCTGAGATTACACACTGTCAACACACTGATTTAAACTCATGCATACACCCACTGATTAGCTATAAAATCTGAGACACACACTCACAATCTAACATGTACCACATCTTAACACACACACATGTGACACTAGCCTACAGCCCCTTCCAGGCACCCTATAATTAGTCCAAACCAGTCCCTAAAACCACCCTTGAATCAGCCCAAAGCTGTCCCAAAGCTTAGCCTAAAACCTGTCTTTAACCATGCCATATCAGTCCCTTAATACCCCATGTTGACAGCCACATTAGCTCCTTAAATCAGTCCTATATGCAGCCCAAAACCTGTCCATTACTAGCCCTGTTCAGTCCCCTATACTAGTCCCCTTCCAGGCCTTAAATTCAGTCCATATCAGCCCCATGAAACACCCTATAAGCAGTCCCAAATTCAGCCCTATTGGCAGGCCATATTAACCCCCATAGGCACCACTTGGTAGCCATATATTAGCCCCTTAGTTGGCCTATATAACAGTCCATAACTTGTCCCCAAAACCTGTCATTGTATTGCCCACATTTCAGTCCAAATTAACCACTTCTTGGCTGTCAATATTTCAGCCCTTTGCTACCACAAATAGCCCTACATTCCTATTTCCCATTGACACTATACACATTTCCCCTGTCACGACCCGCACCTACTGTGAGGGTACGAGTACGTAACGACGCCCAGCCTACGCTACAGTGTCGGCGGTAGAGCGCTGTCCTAGGTTACTATCTAACCAGCAACTCATGCAATTATAATGTACTCATCATGATCAACTCCGAACGGAGGACAAGTATAAGATATTGTAACTCAATCACAGTCTAAGCACGATAAGATAATCACAGAAGAATTAACTAAGAATAGAAAGACAACTACTAAAATTATAACAACTCTCAACAAATCTCAAATACTACACAAGTTTCAAATCTTCTATAACAAATTCAACATGAAAACATATGCTAGTCTACTAAACTAAATCCCGATCACTCCTGAGTGTCGGGGCCAAAGGTAGTCATCCCGTCTCCGGGTCCATAATATGTAGGGCATGTATCCTCAAGGCAATCATCTGTAAAATTTTAACAGGTCCAGTCAGGACAGGAACGAGTACAACTCATCAAGAAATCCCAATTAAATGACAGAGAAGTATAAAGCAGTTATAAGCAGTTATATTGATGAAATATGGCAGTTTTATACAGGTAATGATATAGAGAACAGTTAAGGTACAAGGAAGGAAAATACTAAACAAGAAGAGAAACATGGCAATGAAGACTGAAAAAATAATATCTAGCTGAACTAGAGTAGCATGATATAAGTCCAGACCGTAATACAGACAAGTGTAACTCCAATATAAGTCCAGTACAAGACGAATCTAATACAAGATGAATCCAGTACGAGACGGTTCCAGTCAATGTGATCAATGATTCCAGGGTGAGTCCAGCCTATACTCTAACAGTGTGTTTTAAAATATCAAGATCGACATGTGAACGGCTGTAGGTAATACGGCACACCGCACACTCGGCCAAGTGTGGGATGGCTATCGTTCCAGTATAATTCCAAGGGAGTGGTTCCAGTATTTGGGTATGTTCACAAGCCTATTCCAATATTTCCTCGTCCAGCAAGTACAAGTGAATCCATAATCCGACACAAAAATTGGTATAAGTCCAGCCAGTACACGAATGGTTTCAGTAAATGATTCCAGGGTGGTTCCAGTAGGTGGTTCCAGAAATAGAGGCCAGACATGAATAAGTGAGTATCGCATGAAATGGATCCAGTAACATCAAATCGTGTTTGTAATATAGAATCAAATAGAACTAGCTACAACTGAAGTACAGTAAACGACAAGTAAATGGAAGAACTATCAGAGAATGTACTCGCCTGATACTCTGAAAAGAGTAGTGTAATATCAGATGTCTGCACCGGAGTCATAATATCCTAAATAGAGCAGTACAGGTTATAATGTGTTTAAAATAAGACAAATAAAGTTTATGATGCAATCTATATGATTTTTAGGCCAATCTAGGTCAAAGTCAACTCTAAGTCAAACCTGATCAACTGTCTAGGTCAAACTAGGTCCAAGTCAAACTTGGTCAACTCTGGGTCAACCCAAGTCAACATTTAGTCAAACTAGGTCAACAACAAGGCTTTCTTGGTCAACTGGTCAAACTTAGGCTTGCAAGGTCAATTGGTCAACTTCGGTTAAGATCTAGTCAAAACTAGGCTACGGTTGACTTTTGGTTGACTTTTGATCAAAATAGTCAACTGTGGTCAACCGAGGTCAAAACTAGTCTAATTCCACTATTCCTAACCATTACCAACCATAAAATCCTAACTATAACTATATCTTACGGTATTTAACTCATATGTTGAGAAATAGACATTATCTTAATTTATCTCGTTTACCCTTTCCAAGGTAAACCCTCACCTTAGCCTCTAACTTACCTTAACCCACTACATGAGACTCTAGTACCTTGCTTGGGTACTCTTGTGAGACCCGTCTCGCTGTATCGATATTTTATACGGATACGTGTTTATTTGAGCCGTATTTCGTATTTATCGATTTGCGTGATATTTTAAAATTTTCCTAAGTGTAGGATTTTCATGACTTGGTTTAACTTGGATTTAGTTTTATTTGGTTCGGTTCCACTTTGACTTGGTTTGGTTTGGTTTAGTTTGGTTTCTTATGAGATGAGGTGTATGGTTTAGATTGAATGAAGAGGAATGAATGGTGGAGATCACTTGAGCTTGTTATATAAGCCACTCTTTCTCTCTCCCTCCTCATTCACCCTCATTCATTCTTTTCCACCATACCCTAGCCATTAGAGAGAGGCAAGTACACCTTGCCGAATGTTAGACGATCTTAATTTCGTTTGTTCCATTCTCTTCCTTGTTATATTCTAAGCTTGTTTAGAACTTGGAATTTTTTATTTTGATGGATCGATTGTTGTAGATCTAGCTTTGAAGTAATTTTAGTTTTTATGGGTTTTGATCTATTTAATCTTGTTATTTCCGAGTTTGATGGTTCTATGTTGTAGAGCATTTCATTCTGTCCCGTTTTGACCCAAGGAAGTTCGGATTTGGACTCTGGATGAAGGTTTTATGGAGCTTGAGAACTTGGCTCTCATGGTGTTCTTCTTCTCGAAATTTTGGAGAAGAAGAACTGTGCTTGACTTGACCGCATGAACATTTCATGCGGCAAGTATTCTCCCAGCCGCATGGACTTTTCCCCACTTAGCCGCATATGCGCCATTGCCTCTCCTGGCCGCATGAACTTGTAACGCCTTCTTAGTCGCATGAGCTCTTGAACTGACCTGGCCGCATGAGCTCCTAACTGAGCCGCATGCACCCCCTTCATATCCTGGCCGCATAAGACAGACTCGTTCCCAACCGCATGAGGACTAGTCTCTCCCAGCCGCATATGACCCATCTCCCGTTGGCCGCATATGCGCCACATTCCTGAGCCGCATGAACCCGTATCATCTCGGGCCGCATGTACCCCGACCCATCCTGAGCCGCATGACCCTGATTGACCCAGCCGCATGAGGCTCGTTCTCTGAGCCGCATGAGACCCGTCTCCCTGAGCCGCATGGGATGTGCTGTCTCAGCCGCATAAGCCCGATTCCCCCTTCAGCCGCATAAGGCTGGGACTCCCTGAACCGCATAGGACCCTGCTCATTCCCTGAGCCGTATGGACTCAGATTTCATGAGCCGCATGAACCCCATAAATTCAGCCGCATGCATCTGATTAATCCTGCCACATGAGCCAACCTTGTCCGAGCCGCATGGCTCTGTCATGTCCTGTATTTTATATTTTGTTTATTTTTGTATATCCAAGTCACGATTTGATTGGCATGACTGAAATGACAATTGTACATGGCATGGTGTGACAAGGAACTAGCATGACTTGATAGTGACCCTGAGCCGCAGGGCTCCTTCCTGTGCCTTGTCCAGCTATTTAATTATTGTTATTATTATTATTTCTCTATTGTTATTTGATCTTTAGTGATGACTTGTGTCTTGTAATCTCAGCATAACTTGAGTCTCCTGATTGAATGCTTGCACTATACTGTCCGGCACATGTACCATAAACACGACAGTGACCCGTAGTGGTGCACTCCTGATTAATGACCTGACATGACCTAATGGTGGCCCGTCGTGGCGCACTCTTGACCAGTAAACTTGAACATGATAATGACTTGATAGTGGCCCGCTGTGGCGCACTCTTGACATGATAAACCTGATATGATACTCCTTGAAATGCTGTTGCGACGGCTAACCTGACATGACCAGTATGAATGGCTTGGACACCGTGGGCGATTGTGCTTGTGCAAATGAACCCGTCTTGTCTTGCATCATGTCTAGGACATGAATTCCTGGTTTTCCACGGTCAGGGATTCATACTGAATATGGCTAGGATTAATGCCTAGATTGATCAAATAGTTCATGGAGGATTTCCCAGTTACCTGTTGCCACTTTGGTCCCGGCCTTATATATATATACATAGGATTTGTTGCTATCCGTCGAGATGAGCGCACTTCCAGCCCGCCGTCGAGTGTGGTACCTTAGGACACATGTATCTTACTACAGTGTGTCTGCTATATCCTGCTATTTTTTCCTTTTCTTGCTGGGATCACTCAGGTAGTAACAAACAGGTAATCGGACTTGGAATTCTCATTGCATCTTGCTAGTAAATAGGATTGTGATAACCCTAGTTAGTTAATGTAGAAAGCCGTAGGCAATGATTGGCCGTGATTGATTGGATGGAGTCTAGTCCAGTATAGTATTGTCTAGAAGTGATTGATTGAAAGATTATACCAGAATAATTGTAATGATTGTCACTATAATATTGTCACTCTCTCACTGTTACTTAATGATTGTCACCTTTAGCAATAAATGATCAGAGACTAAGTTCTGTTCAGGCGAAGGGTTACAACCCCGGTCCTTGTTTGGTTTAAGGGTTGTAACCTGGCTTCCGGAACAGTGCCTTCGTCCTCTCTTCGTATATTGCCCGGCTCTATTTATTTAACATGTTCTCCAGTTTACTTTATGTCAATAATGATTTACTTACTGTCTTCCTACGTTCGGGATAAGTGCATTGGTACTGCACGAATCTCGATCCCCTTTACTTATTGCTTTCTCTCCTTGTTGAATGCTAATGATTGCTGGTTTTAAGTTCATAGTTCGGCCTCCTTTGTGGTACTTGCTATTTGGGGTCTGACCCCACTGGTTTTGCATGGCCAGATTCTGATAGAAGAACCCGAAGGATCTACCGCACCATCTACTCGACGGTGACCAGCCGGAGCACCAGAGTGCCTCAGTGGGTTTCTTCTTCATCCTCCCACTGATATGTAAATTCTCCTCTTGTAACGTTTAGCCCCGAGCACGTGTTTAGCTCGTATTTGGTATTTTCTTGATATTGTAGCCTACGGGCATAAACATGATATGTGTATTCTAGACTATAGCTAGTCCTTATCATGTACGACTAATACTCTAGCTAGTCCTCAGTTCTGTGGTACTGGCTTCATGATCAGTCATGTATATATGGTTCGGGATGCCTTACTATTATATGTATGATGATCGTACCCTTTGCTCTTGTATAATTGCCTGTGATTGAGATACCTAGGATTGTTAAACCATAGGATTGACTGATGGCTTGTAGAGTAACCCCCATGTCTTGACAGCTTATACGTGATTTCAGAGTATTAACGTACTTTGGGATTGCGTAGCTGGCTATGTCGGCCCCCGCTGTAAGCCCCCTGAATTTCAGGGTTTATTTTTATTTTTCAGAATGAATTATTTTTCGATAAATATTTATTATTAAATTGTTTAGATCATTAATGTTCCTTCCCGTGACTTTGACTTCTGGAGCGTCAGGGATGCCAATCTCTGTAAACTCTCTTCATGGGTTTTGAAGTAGGCAAGATTATCTTCCTGTTGATATATCGTGTCCCACTTGAACTCGTTCCCTTGTGCTCTTTTTGTATCGTGCAAGTTCGGGTCAACTTAGACCGATTAATCATTGAATAATTATTCCTACTTTTATTTTTGATCTTCGTTTGCACGTCACCGTGACTTTTAATATAGGAGCACCAGACCAGTCGTTTTCTCAGAACCAACTTCTCATGAATGATCTACTCGAGACGCTCTCCCCCCATGACCTTCATGTCCCACTCAGACACTCCATTTTGTGCTCCATTTTCTTCTTACAACTTTCGGTTCAGTTTAGGCCAATTTATTTTACCGTGAAACCTGATTTATTTTTCCAATTTAATTTCGGAACCCGACATCGATCCAACCTGTCAACCCGAAGTATGGACCTGGCCCACATGAAGCCTACTACCCACATGATGCTTGTGTCCCATTTATTGGAGTCCCCGTATATTATTTATTTACCCGTGATCATAAATACGTATTTAATTTCAATTATTGCACTCTGTCCGATTTTGACCCGACCCGGCTCGACCGAACCGGAACCCAAGCTCCACGTTGCCCTTTCATGACTGCCCAAATACCTTACATAATTTTCCTTTTTTTTTCTATTTTGAAAATATCTCTTCCTCTCTCTATTGTTACAAATACCTCATTTTTATTTCTTGTATATATATACACACATATATATATATATATATATATATATATATATATATATATATATATATATAAATAAATCTCTAATTCTCTCTCTCACTTTCCACCTATACCTACACTCCCTCACTCCCCATAACAGCTCACAGCCCCCCCCATTTGGACCGACCTACTTTCCCTCTCTCTATTCTCACTCTCTAAAATATCTCTTTTTATTCTCACTCTCTCTCTCTCTTTCTATATTACACTAACACACACACACACACACACAAACCTTTTACTCTCTCTCTCCCTCTCACTCGGCTACACCGAACACCACCACTGTGAACCACAGCCGACTCCTCCTCCTCCATGGCCGACAGCCCAGCCTCCCTCTCCTCCTCCTACTCTCCACCACTCCCACCATCATCTTCATCACCAACATCACCATTACCACCATTATCAACACCACCACCCTCACCAACACCACCATGCACCACCACCCCGCACAGCCACCCGAACCACTGCCCCCGCACGACCCCCGCCGTCGTGCCAGGTCGGCGACCACCCTGCACACAGCAGCAGCGGGCAGCAGCTCCTCCGCGCGCCGCACGCGCCACCCCACGCGCTGCCGCGCGCCGCGCGCGCCACCGCGGCCGACCGCCGCCGCCAGCAACCCCCACCACCGGCGCGCGCACCCCCGGCGACTTCCCCCTGTCCACCACCGTCCTCCCCGACGTGTTGAACACACTATTCGTGCGTTTTGAACGAAATCACGTCGACGCGCGCGATTTCAAGATTCAGAAATTGTGTTTCGGGACAGCGACTTCGTGCGTGTTTTCTGAGAGATCCGACCGTTGGATCGGAAAAATCTTTGCTCCGTCTCAATCTCGGTATATCCATCTTCACTCCTGTCAATTTTCGTCCGTTAATTTTATCATTTGATACCTCAAAACTGGCCACCAAGTTGACGTTTTAAATTGAACTGTTTTTGGACAGTTTCGTGGAGCCGACTTCGTCAGCTCGTAACTTCGCCGTCGCAGCTCCGTTTTGCGCACCGTCAATTCCGGTGCATAGCTGGTATAACCATCTTCCTGCCTCCTTTATATTTCGTTTTATTTTAAGCACGTTTGGTTGGTTGAATTCGACGCCAAAGTTGGCCGTCCGAATTCTTTAATTTGCACTTGTAAAATTCTATTTTTGAACCCGGGACTCCGGATTCAATTTCTGACACCACCAGTAGACTCGTGGCGTCGTTCTGGCATGTTTTCATATAAAGTTTGCTTGATTTGGAGAACGTGGGCCCTGGCACGCATTTCGGTGCAAAGCGGGTCCCACTTTCTGAGTCAACAGGACTTTTTGACGCCGGCTTATCGGAATCCCATTCCAGATATACCGTTGAGTTCGTATCGTCATTCTGGACTCATTGACATATAATTTGCTGAGTTTTGAAGACATTTGCTCCGGCACGTATTTCCGTGCAAATCGGATACCAAATGTCGCGTCAACATATCATTTTGAGATCGGCACATCGGAATCCTATTTCGGACATACCGTTGGGTACGTATCATCATTCTGGATTCGTGGACATATAATTTGCTAGGTTTTGTAGACTTCTATCCCGACACGCTTTTCGGTGCAAAGTGTGTCCAACGGCGGACATCATTTTGATCCAAAATTACCGTTTTGCCCCTGTGTCCAAATTGGACTTATGGGTAGGCTATCCTAGCTGATTTGACCATTCTGGACACGTTGGTGATATTTATTTTATCATCCGACAACATCTGTAGATTTTGATTATGTATTATCCTTAATTTATAATTAATTATTTTTTTAGATATTGTTACTTTTTGGTTTTGAATTTTTATATATATTTTAATTGCTGTAAAAATCTTGGAAAAATGGTATTTAAATATTATGTTAATTTATCTAATTTATTATAATTTTTCCAGTATTTAATAAGTACTTTTGGTATTTTATAAAAATGGGAAAACAGAACTCATTTTCAATATATTTATGTTTGCTGATTTTTAATAATTATTTATGAGGGTTTATAAATCCCAGAAAAATTAGTATAAATTTCTATAATTAACAAGGATTATTTTAGTACTTTATTTTATATATATTTAAGCTTTTTGTCTATCTCTAAAATTATTGGAACTTAGTGTACAGTTTGATTTATTTATTAAATAATTACGACTTGCAACTTTTTATGTTGTTTTGTGTTTTAGTCGTATTGGACCTCACCCCGCACTAGTGTAAAGACCCTAGAGAGTTAGTTTGTGTATAGTGGCACTTTACATTAGACTTTTATGCTAGGTCCCTACTTGGCTAGTATCCAGTTAGGAGTCGTGTCACACCACTAGTATATTGTTGATCCTAGCTTAGAACTGAGTTGTATATCATTATTGACAGGACACCAGGCATCTATATCTTCGTACTAGTATTCTTGCTTTGCTCGAGGCAAGTACATCTACACACTCATTTACTGTCTTTTAATGCTAGAACATGTATTAACCCTGTTAAAATACTGCTTTCTGAATAACTGCAAGTTAAATCTTCACATGTTATATTAAATTGGTCCCTACCATGCTTAGAACAGTTATCATATCTTCTCATATTCCTTACTGGTTCTCAGTACATGTTTTACTATGCTTTTGTACTACTCGGAGTATTCACATGTTTCATACTGTTCCCAGTACCGGCTATGCTTATATTACTCCCAGTGTCTCTCACATGCTTTTACTGTTCTCGTATCTCTCACATGACAGAATATGGGTTATGGAGAAACTGATAGTAGTGTACGTGATCATGACCCCCCTACAGTAGCGAGCTTGGTCGCATTTTATATGCATACCTTGCCGCAGGTAAATATCCCACATTTTCTGTACGGATGTACACCTATGCTTGTCTACTTGTACGTATGTACATTTCATTATGTGCCACAGCGCATTGTACATCTATTGACCGATCACGTACCTGCTACAGTTTTAAACATTACATATACATCTGTCTTTATGACATATGTATCCTTGCCATGATAGATTATGAGATATACCATGATTCCAGATATGCCATGTTCCCTGTGTTAATATGATATTGTGATCCCAGTTGTACCATGAGGCCATGTTTCTAGTATTTTCTGTTTTATAGACTTATCACACCATGTTCTTGTTGTACATCTCTTTCATTATATGTTCAGTACTTTAGTTGTAGAGGTTGTACTTGCTCCCGTCCTGACAGGATAACGTTGTAGGTATACTTTTCGAGGAGGAAACGCTGTGTGTTACATATTATGGTACTGCATTGAGGACCTGGCCTTAGCTCCAGAAGAGGCCCCAGCGGGGAACCTTGCTTAGTTATTTTTCTTGTGTTTTGAGGCTAGACTTTGTCTATACTTATATTTGGATACTGGACTTTGTCTCCAGTTAGATACTTTGGTTATGTATTATTAAGTCTGTGCTTATGTTACCTTCGCTTATAGATGTTGTGTTGTGATGAACATTTAATTGTGATTTTAGAACTGTTAGTAGCTTAGATCATTTATTGTCTATTCTTAGAACAGCTTACTGCGCTTTAACCAAGCGTAGGCTGGACATGGCTCGGCCCGGCCCAATAATTTGGGTAACGGGTCGTGACATATTTTTTTTGGCAGCCCATGCAGGTCCAGACTAAGTTGTTTGGTTACGTTATTGTATCAAGCATGCCTGCAATTAGGATCTAGGACAACTTGATAACACTAGGGATAAACATTTAGAACACCTAGAGGATTTCTAGGATTGCAACATAGGAGAACTCATCACAGCATAGGACCGTTAGCTATAATTAGCCTCTTGTTTGTATTTCAGTGGGTCAATTTAGACCAAGTTGTACCTTTGGGATGATCCCTGAGGATCTCACTCTAATCTCACTCTAATCTTACCTAGAAATTTGTTTTCGCTTAATTCCATTTGCTTTTCTTTAAATTCGTTGTTGAATTTAATTTCTGATTTTGTTGTTAACTTTGATCTTGCATCGTGATAAATTTTGTGGATTGAATTATGATATATCCTGATAAGGTAAACGTCTTCTTTAGTTATGGAGTTTAGAATTTATCGCAGCCATATTAGCTGGTATGACAAAAACATAGAGCCTGATTTCGGATATATTATCCTATTCATAGAATTTAGATTTTCTCGCAACCATACCGGTTGGCGTGGCGAGGATTCTAGATAATATGATTTTAGGGAGTATACCTTAGTTATGACTCTATCGTTTATTGCATCTAGGCTTACTGGTGTGGCAAAAATTCTGGCAACATGATTTCAGGAAGACGTATATGGTTATCAGATCATATCTCAGCTTGGTTCACTTCGTTATGATCGATTGAGCAAGAATAAATTCTTATTATCATTCTTCCCCGTCTTAATTAACTCTGTTCTATCTACATCTACAACTAGGATTATAGGTTCTCTAGGACTCTCCAATAGGATTGCTATCATGTTATCTTTTGGACATAATTATTTGTGTTCCATCTTTCCTATGACTTGACTAACTCTTTTTCGTTAACCTCTTTGGTAATTCTTCTCGTTATACATCTCGTTGTCTTCGTACCATTCTTGGAGATATTCCAATAAACTTTTCCGTCTTGTTTGACCCTTTAACTTGTTTGGACACTGTTATGGATTGCTTGACCCAGTCTTAGGCTTTGTTACCTTTTATTTGATAGACGACTGAAATAGCCAAACCTTGTTGACTGATCCTGTAGTGTAACTATAAATGTATTGTGTGATTGTGATAAATACTTTTCCTAGGGATTGGTTAGATTAAGCTTATAGGACAAGTATAAGCGACTGACTGTAGTAGATTTGGAAACCATTAAGAACGATTGTATTGATAGTATGACTTGATGATAGGGTATCTAAGATAGAATAATGAGATATTATATTGTTTTGACTACGGATTGAGGATTAGAATCTTATGCTTAGAATTTGAGGATTGAGCATTAAATGACTTTGATGACCAAGTGATTATGGGTTATCTATAGCTAATTACATGTGATTAGAGGGTAGATCGATACATGGATTGATATAGAATAAATTAGAATGAGTTATCGTATTGCGTACGAGATCGGAAAGATATCAGTTAAAAGACAAGGAACAAGACAGAGACATATGTACATTGGTAATTAATAAATCGGGAGTTTTGAAATCGAGGATTTATATTTGGAGGACTTGTTGAGTAAAAAGAAGAAGGCTCTACGCCAAGGATAAGAATTGAACGTATGATTTCAAGGAGAAACTGTAGGAAAGCATTGACGATAAATGATGCCAAGGAACTATGGATTGATGAAATAAGGATACTTAGGATATGATAAGGAAATCCAGAATTTACAATTGAGGTTGAAAATACGGTTGATGAGTAAGCATTTTTGGCTTATAGACATGTCCAGAGAATGACCTATATTTTAGGGAATACATAAATGTTTCATGTTAGTATGGAAGATTCTAAAGGAAGTATGACGAAGTTTATGATAGAAGGACTTAGTTGAACCGGAACCAAAAAGATTGTAAGGAGAAACAAAAGAGATGATTACAAGGATAGCAGATTGAGTATTGTAGCCAGAGCAGCTACATATTATAGTTTGACTGGTTGGATGATTTTTAATTTCGAGGACGAAATTTTTGTAAGGTGGGTAGGATGTAAGCCCCCTGAATTTCAGGGTTTATTTTTATTTTTCAGAATAAATTATTTTTCGATAAATATTTTATTATTAAATTGTTTAGATAATTAATGTTCCTTCCCGTGACTTTGACTTCTGGAGCGTCAGGGATGCCAATCTCTGTAAACTCTCTTCATGGGTTTTGAAGTAGGCAAGATTATCTTTCTGTTGATATATCGTGTCCCACTTGAACTCGTTCCCTTGTGCCCTTTTTGTATCGCGCAAGTTCGGGTCAACTTAGACCGATTAATCATTGAATAATTATTCCCACTTTTATTTTTGATCTTCGTTTGCACGTCACCGTGACTTTTAATATAGGAGCACCAGACCAGTCGTTTTCTCAGAACCAACTTCTCATGAATGATCTACTCGAGACGCTCTCCACCCATGACCTTCGTGTCCCACTCAGACACTCCATTTTGTGCTCCATTTTTTTCTTACAACTTTCGGTTCAATTTAGGCCAATTTATTTTCTACCGTGAAACCTGATTTATTTTTCCAATTTAATTTTGGGACCCGACATCGATCCAACCTGTCAACCCGAAGTATGGACCTGGCCCACATGAAGCCTACTACCCACATGACGCTTGTGTCCCATTTATTGGAGTTCCCGTATATTATTTATTTACCCGTGATCATAAATACGTATTTAATTTCAATTATTGCACTCTGTCCGATTTTGACCCGACCCGGAACCCAAGCTCCACGTTGCCCTTTCATGACTGCCCAAATACCTTACATAATTTTCCTATTTTTTTCTATTTTGAAAATATCTCTTCCTCTCTCTATTGTTACAAATACCTCATTTTTATTTCTTGTATATATATATACACACACACACACACATATATATATATATATATATATATATATATATATATATATATATATATATATATATATATATATATAAATCTCTAATTCTCTCTCTCACTTTCCACCTATACCTGCACTCCCTCACTCCCCATAACAGCTCACAGCCCCCCTATTTGGACCGACCTACTTTCCCTCTCTCTATTCTCACTCTCTCAAATATCTCTTTTTATTCTCACACTCTCTCTCTCTTTCTATATTACACTAACACACACACACACACAAACCTCTTACTCTCTCTCCCCCTCTCACTCGGCTACACCGAACACCACCACTGTGAACCACAGCCGACTCCTCCTCCACCATGGCCGACAGCCCAGCCTCCCTCTCCTCCTCCTACTCTCCACCACTCCCACCATCATCTTCATCACCAACATCAACATTACCACCATTATCAACACCACCACCCTCACCAACACCACCATGCACCACCACCCCGCACAGCCACCCGAACAACTGCCCCCGCACGACCCCCACCGTCGCGCCAGGTCGGCGACCACCCCGCACACAGCAGCAGCGGGCAGCAGCTCCTCCGCGCGCCGCACGCGCCACCCCACGCGCTGCCGCGCGCCGCGCGCGCCACCGCGGCCGACCGCCGTCGCCAGCGACCCCCCCACCGGCGCGCGCACCCCCGACGACTTCCCCCTGTCCACCACCGGCCTCCCCGACGTGTTGAACACACTATTCGTGCGTTTTGAACGAAATCCCGTCGACGCGCGCGATTTCAAGATTCAGAAATTGTGTTTCGGGACAGCGACTTCGCGCGTGTTTTCTGGGAGATCCGACCGTTGGATCTAGGAACTCTTTGCTCCGTCTCAATCTCGGTATATCCATCTTCACTCCTGTCAATTTTTGTCCGTTAATTTTATCATTTGATACCTCAAAACTGGCCACCAAGTTGACGTTTTAAATTGAACTGTTTTTGGACAGTTTCGTGGAGCCGACTTCGTCAGCTCGTAACTTCGCCGTCGCAGCTCCGTTTTGTGCACCGTCAGTTCCGGTGCATAGCTGGTATAAGCATCTTCCTGCCTCCTTTATATTTCGTTTCATTTTAAGCACGTTTGGTTGGTTGAATTCGACGCCAAAGTTGGCCGTCCGAATTCTTTAATTTGCACTTGTAAAATTCTATTTTTGAACCCGGGACTCCGGATTCAATTTCTGACACCACCAGTAGACTCGTGGCGTCGTTCTGGCATGTTTTCATATAAAGTTTGCTTGATTTGGAGAACGTGGGCCCTGGCACGCATTTTGGTGCAAAGCGGGTCCCACTTTCTGAGTCAACAGGACTTTTTGACGCCGGCTCATCGGAATCCTATTTCGGATATACCGTTGAGTTCGTATCGTCATTCTGGACTCGTTGACATATAATTTGCTGAGTTTTGAAGACATTTGCTCTGGCACGCATTTTCGTGCAAACCGGATACCAAATGTCGCGTCAACATATCATTTGAGATCGGCACATCGAAATCCTATTTCGGACATACCGTTGGGTTCGTATCATCATTCTAGATTCGTGGACATATAATTTGCTAGGTTTTGTAGACTTCTATCCCGACACGCTTTTCGGTGTAAAGTGTGTCCAACGGCGGACATCATTTTGATCCAAAATTACCGTTTTGTCCCTGTGTCCAAATTGGACTTATGGGTAGGTTATCCTAGCTGATTTGACTGTTCTGGACACGTTGGTGATATTTATTTTATCATCCGACAACATCTGTAGATTTTGATTATGTATTATCCTTAATTTATAATTAATTATTTTTCTAGATATTGTTACTTTTTGGTTTTGAATTTTTATATATATTTTAATTGCTGTAAAAATCTTGGAAAAATGGTATTTAAATATTATGTTAATTTAGCTAATTTATTATAATTTTTCCAGTATTTAATAAGTACTTTTGGTATTTTATAAAAATGGGAAAACAAAACTTATTTTCAATATATTTATGTTTGCTGATTTTTAATAATTATTTATGAGGGTTTATAAATCCCAAAAAAATTAGTATAAATTTCTATAATTAACAAGGATTATTTTGGTACTTTATTTTATATATATTTAAGCTTTTTGTCTATCTCTAAAATTATTGGAACTTAGTGTACAGTTTGATTTATTTATTAAATAATTACGACTTGCAACTTTTTATGTTGTTTTGTGTTTTAGTCGTATTGGACCTCACCCCGCACTAGTGTAAAAACCCTAGAGAGTTAGTTTGTGTATAGTGGCACTTCACATTAGACTTTTATGCTAGGTCCCTACTTGGCTAGTATCCAGTTAGGAGTCGTGTCACACCACTAGTATATTGTTGATCCTAGCTTAGAACTGAGTTGTATATCATTATTGACATGACACCAGGCATCTATATCTTCGTACTAGTATTCTTGCTTTGCTCGAGGCAAGTACATCTACACACTCATTTACTGTCTTTTAATGCTAGAACATTTAACCCTGTTAAAATACTGCTTTCTGAATAACTGCAAGTTAAATCTTTATATGTTACATTAAATTGGTCCCTACCATGCTTAGGACAGTTATCATATCTTCTCATGTTCCTTACTGGTTCTCAGTACATGTTTTACTATGCTTTTATACTACTCGGAGTATTCACATGTTTCATACTGTTCCCAGTACCGGCTATGCTTATATTACTCCCAGTGTCTCTCACATGCTTTTACTGTTCTCGTATCTCTCACATGACAGAATATGGGTTATGGGGAAACTGATAGTAGTGTACGTGATCATGACCCCCCTACAGCAGCGAGCTTGGTCGCATTTTATATGCATACCTTGCCGCAGGTAAATATCCCGCATTTTCTGTACGGATGTACACCTATGCTTGTCTACTTGTACGTATGTACATTTCATTATGTGCCACAGCGCAGTGTACATCTATTGACCGATCACGTACCTGCTACAGTTTTAAACATTACATATACATCTGTCTTTATGACATATGTATCCTTGCCATGATAGATTATGAGATATACCATGATTCCAGATATGCCATGTTCCCTGTGTTAATATGATATTGTGATCCCAGTTGTACCATGAGGCCATGTTTCTAGTATTTCCTGTTTTATAGACTTATCACACCATGTTTCTTGTTGTACATCTCTTTCATTATATGTTCAGTACTTTAGTTGTAGAGGTTGTACTTGCTCTCGTCCTGACAGGATAACGTTATAGGTATACTTTTCGAGGAGGAAACGCTGTGTGTTACATATTATGGTACTGCATTGAGGACCTGGCCTTAGCTCCAGAAGAGGCCCCAGCGGGAAACCTTGCTTAGTTATTTTTCTTGTGTTTTGAGGCTAGACTTTGTCTATACTTATATTTGGATACTGGACTTTGTCTCCAGTTAGATACTTTGGTTATGTATTATTAAGTCTGTGCTTATGTTACCTTCGCTTATAGATGTTGTGTTGTGATGAACATTTAATTGTGATTTTAGAACTGTTAGTAGCTTAGATCATTTATTGTCTATTCTTAGAACAGCTTACTGCGCTTTAACCAAGCGTAGGCTGGACATGGCTCGGCCCGGCCCAACAATTTGGGTAACGGGTCGTGACACCCGCTCTCCGGTATTCCGGTTCTGGGGCGTGACAACTCTAACCACTTACCCTCGTATCTCGATACTGTAACTTGGTATCTTGATACCTCTCCTAGGTAATAAGGTAAACTGTCTATTTACCTTGAAGGTAAAGGTAAATACACTATTTCCTTATCATGATAACTTGGTATCATGAGATACCAAGAATCAAACTTCTAACTAAACCTATCTATACAATATCTAACTAACATCTCAATACTCTAACTAGTACCTTACACTAACATATTAACATTTAACCTCAATGCCTCACTCTAACATAAAACCTTATCCTCAACATATCCAATACCTTACTAACATGGACTCAAACATGCACACTAACATGTCACTAACATAGACTAACATGTCTCTAATCTATCACTCAACAATAACTCTAATAAGCTAGATATCAAAACTCTAACCTAGACTAACCTCTAACAGATTCATGTCCTAACATAAACCTATTTCCTCTTAAACCTCACTCTAAGACACCCACACATATAGAGGGGATAACTCATAATATGTATACCTACATATGTGCATACAAGTAATACATACATCCAAGTGTCGATCAAAACTGGCTGAACTGAACATTTATAGGTAGATAATATCCAAAACTCTGGAAAAAAAAATTGAGCTCTTAACCATACCTATCTACCCTGTACTCTATAAAAGACCTCCTATTTTTCTAATACCTGACATTACATCTCTCACTCCTGAACTCTCTGGTATACCAGCCTGACACCCATAACCCATATCAGTATCAATGTGCATGATGTGAGTGAGTGAAATAAGTGTCAAGTGAAGGGTGTGTACATTGTATCAGAGCATTTCAGTGTGGTAATGTGTGACAGGGTTGAATCAGTGAAATGGAATGAACTTAGTGTATCTAAACTCAATTCAAAACTGTCAAAAAAACTGGAAAATGAAATCAGTTGAAACAGTGTGATTCAAACATAAATTCGAATCCAATCCCATAGCATACTCGAAAATGAAATCAACATATCAAATCGAACCAATCCTTATTCAAATCTTCAAAAATCCATTCAATCCCAATTCAAATATTTCTAACTGTCAATCCTGAACTGAGATTTGTTCATAAACATTTACTCGGCTCAACCCAAATTAAGGAATTAAACTCAAAAATTAAAAGGAATATATATGCACAGACCTAGGGACGTATCATGCATATCCATGAGGCCCAATGTGTCCAAAAATTGGGACACGAAGTGTCCAAAAACATAAATTCGAACAGCCCCAAAAAAATAGGAAATCTATTCCTCGTACAGCCATGTTAAGCCTTCGTGGGCTCGACACAGTGCTCGAGGCACCACGTGCTCTTGCACTCGTGTCTAGGGAACATAGGGCTAGGGACTGAACACCCTGTCCCGTGTCCAAGTGTCGTCGACATATCGATATGAGGCCGTATCAGTGGCTCAAATTTCGTGTGTGTGCGTGTCAGGAATTTCGATGCGAGCTCGAGAACTTCCTCGACTCGCAACCAAGTGTCATAAAACTTGGTGAGGGTCTAGTCAGACATGGGAACCATCACCTCGTCAAATTTTACGTGTCCTAGTGAAGTGTCGTGTCCTGTGTCAGCCCCGAAATGCAGGGGATGCGCACAGCGTGCACGAGCAGTGCAAGATCGGTGCGCAGTTGATTTCTCCGCGCACACTGATCGAGAACCCGTAAAATTTTATGGGGGTGACGTCAGTGGGTGCCCGCACGTCCCCACAAATTTTTTTGGTGTCTCGTGTCGTGTCGTGTCCACTAGGACACTCGAACAGCAGGGGGATGCACGAGGCCTGTGCTGTTACCCGTACGTACGGTGCGTGTCCGATTTGGACACGAAATGTGCATCGAATCGTGCTCAGTCCTCAAAATAATTAATCTACACATCAAGAGCTTCAAAATCATGTAATTAGTTTTTGAAATTAACAATATTTATTTCATTCAAGCATTTCATCAAACACCTAGCAATACACATAGACACGTGTCCGATACGGACACCAAACGGATACGAAATCCACCCAAATTTTGGGGACAGCTAGGGGACTCCTAGATCTAGCCCTAAATAGAAAGAAAACAGAAATTTAAATCAATTTGGGGAGTTTTACCTATAGGTGCAAATAGCTTGGAAAAGCTTCAAATGGGAGATTCTTTCTCTTGATGGCAAAAGCTCCAAATTGATCCAAAGCTGGGATTAAATCCCACAATCAAAAAATAGGAGAGTATTAGGTTCTAATTTAAGAAACTAGGATTAAAAAGGAATAAAAATGGATTTATGGAGATTTTTGGAAGGAGGAAAATACCTTTTTTTTCTCCAAGTGTTGGAATAAAATAAAGAGAGGCAAGCCCTAATAAATAAGTGTTTATATAGGGTGGGGATCCCTATGTGGCTGGTCATAAGCTTAATAATTAGGGTTAGGGTTTACTAAATGGCCCATGGGCTTAAGTCATGATCAATCAAATCATTAAGCCATAAGTCATTTCATGAAACCACAAGCTGTGAAACCCGTAAATTCGATTTTGTTATTTTTCTAATTATTAAAAATTTGTGTTTGCTAAATTAATATTTTGCCAGATTAGTATTGATAGCTAAATAGAAAACTACTAATTTCAAAATAAACATGGATTTTTGTTTTGGCTGACCCAGATCAGAACTCGTTCCCAAGTCCCGAACCCGTCTAGAACCCTTCAATTTTTCAGTTAATTAATTGAATAAATTAATTAGCTAAATATTATCATAAATCATTATTAATTGTTAATTTAGAAAAAAAATTGTATTTTTGAAGCATTATTAATCCTGGATTTAGGTTGTTGGTTCTGACCGTTCTGACCCAACCCAAAGTCATCTCGAACCCAAGTTTAATTTTCTGAAAATTTTCCTTAGTATATTTATAAATTATATATATATCAATTCCTTAATAAAAAAAAACTAATGTAAACTTTCACTTAACTATTTATTACTCATTCTAATGAGTTTCTTTCAGCATAAGGAAAGACTTTTTTCTTTCCCCAACGTGTGACCCTTGGCTTCCCCTCTCCAACCGTTGCCACCACCATTACTCCGGCGACCGCCGGCCTCCCCGAACGGTCGCCCCCTCCTCTTTCGATAACCCCAAACTCCCTTCACCTATAAAACCCACTCTTCATCCCTCTCCTTCATCACAACTTCCAAACCCTTAAATCCTCTGTGCCCTAGATTCCGCTGAACCCCGAGCTCCGGCGCCAAGTCCGGCGCACCCTCTCGACCGTGCCCTCCCGGCAACCCCCGGCCACCCAGGCCAGCGCCACCTCACTTCTGTGCCAGTTTCCCGAGCGGCCCCGTAGTTTTTGCGGCCACCGCCGAAGTCCTGTCCCTGCGCGCGCCCCCGCTGACGGCCCGACGCCGGCGCCGCTCCGCCCTGACTCTCGCCGCGGCCACCCAGGCCGATCCCGACCCGGGCCACCCTCCGCGCGGCTTTCCGGCGCTGTCCCCTCCGGGACAGAGCTTCCCGAGCTCCGCGACGCTTCTCCGAGTTCCCGACCCCGATCCCGCTGTCCAGCATTTCCGTTTCCGTTCTCGAGTTATCCCGCGGCTCCCCGACCAACGGATATTGGGTAATTTCTGTGTAATCACAGTAGTTCGTCCCTCCCGTATTTGTCTGTGATGAAATTGGTCCTTGAATTCTCTTCGGGAATTCAGTTTTCTGTTACGTTATGGTTTTCGGGAATTTCGGAACCAATCTTGACATTTTGTTCTGTGGTTTTAGTTGCTGTCGGGTTTTTCCGAGAACTCTTCGGAAAGAGTTCTGATGGTTTAGAATTTTTTGGAATTTCCGAGTTTAGTTCGGTTTCCGAATTTTTCGGAAACGTGTTGCTGTTTCGATTTTGGGTTTAATATTATTTTGGTTGAAAAATTTGTGTTCCCTGGTTTGGGACAGTTATCGGTGTTTGGTCTGGCATTTTCCCAGTTTTGGGTTATCCCGAAAACAGAGGGAATGATGTCCGAATTTTCAGAAAATATTTTAAAAAAGAGATTTTCTATAAAAATCTATAATTCCAAAAATTGGCTTTTGCAAAAGATTTATTAACTTGGTTTTGATTATCGGGCGACGACCATACCGGTCCATGGGCCCTGGCTAAGTGCAAACGAAATCGGTTTCGCCCGGACGTTGAGGCATTAGCCTATATGACGATTGGACCAATATCTGAGACTCACTAATAAATTTATTTTAATCATTAGTTTTATTTTGTAATTAAATTGTAGGATTTTTAGGGACTAACTAATATTTTCCCTTCTTATTTTAATTCATGTAAAATGGTCTGTAAAGGGCATAAGCCCATTTATTTTCTGCAAATTTGTAATGATTAGTAATGTGGATATGAATTTATGGTGGATGTGCGAAAGCGTAAATTTAGGAATAATGATAATAATTATAATACTTTAGAAATTCATGTTATTCTCATTTAAAGAAAAATGTATTTTTATAGATAATTATAAACACCAAGTTTTTCCGAATAAACTGATAAATACAAGTTTTTCCGAAATTAAATATAAATTGATGTTTCATAATTACAACGCACCGATAATCGCGTTTTGTTCGTGTTAACTAAATAAAGATTAAAATTGATCAGGACAAAACTTAGAGATTGCAACTAGCATAGTTAGCATGACAATTTTGGAATCTGAGATGAACTTCTCGACTGTAGGATTTCGAGGACGAGGCTAAATTTCAATTCTGAAGTCTCAACCTTTCAAGTCCAGTCCAATTTGAGGCAAGTACAGTTTGTGGTAGTTTACAATTATTTAGTAATAGTTTTATTGCAAATTTAAACCACGAGGCAACACGGAACTCTCTCTGAGAGCATTGACTGTTTAACTGTTGGGTACTGGGGGAGTAGTGTAATGAGTATGACCACATCCAAAATAGTATAATGACTGTGTTAGCTTACCCCTCATACACACGGGGATAAGCCATATCGTATCAATAGGATACAACTGTACAACCCAGTTCGGTCATATTCATTGCCTATTCACATCACACTGTTTTAACTGCTGGAAAACTATTTGTTTCAAATGTTTTAAAAATGCATAACTCCATTATTATTTCAATTGTTAAAATATCATGAATTGTACTTTGCTCCCTCCTGACTGGAGACTATATTTTTAGGTCCTGTTGATGATGCAGAGCTACTGATTAGTAGTTATTATGATCCTGAGTTGTATCCAGCTGTGCTACCAGATGATGCTGGACTTGGAGATGACGAGTCTATCTTTTAGCTGTTGTCATTTTATATTTCCAGTTGTTGTTTGAAAAGACTATTTATTCAGTTGTAACTTTGTTGGACAAGTTTTTATTTATCGGAATATTAAAGTTGTGGCAATTAGTCTGTGTTGTTGATTACCTGTAAGAGTGATACAGCTTACTGCCGCCGTCTCAACAACGGTGCAGGCTGGGCATGATCCGATTCGACCCAAGAAATTGGGACCGGATCGTGACATGTTTTTAGTGGTGGCCTATGCAGGTCAGATCAACAACTTAGGAAAACATCTAGAAACATTTAGAACACTAGAACATTAATTTGTCACAACATAGGACCGTTATATATTATAAATATTTTTGCTTGTTATAGATTGGTATGCTACCTTGCTTATGTTTATATCCTAAACCTTCCAGAATATGGCCACAAATCCTGCTGGCGATGGGGTATTTTCACCTGAACACACCCTACCTCCTCAACCAAGTCCGGATCCTACACCTCGGCAGCTGGCCGACCGTCCTCATAATACAACGGTGGATCCATCATCTTCCCAGACGGAGATGCAGCCCCCTGTGGTAGTACCCCCTCCAGCTGCCCCACCGGTGCCTGTGGACCCCACCGACCTCATAGGTCTGCTACGAGGAGTGCTAGAAGCCCAGAGAGCTCAAACGGAAGCTCATCAAGAGCAAACCGCGATTATGAGGGAAAGCATGGAGAATGCTCATAACGTGGCTATGACTGCTCTGGAAAGACAAGAAGTAGCTCAGCTTGAACCAAGGACTGCCAAGGTAAACATAAATCTAAGGGATTAATTTACGTAACATTAAGGCCATTTAAACTAACGAAGATCATATTACCAAGGTGGGCGATATTGAGAGTTTCAAGAAGCAGAACCCTCGACCCTTCAAGGGAACCGAGGGAATCGTCTATGCTGATGAATGGCTCGATAGCATGGAGCGTCTCCTGAGCGTCGCTCGACTTCCAGAAGACCTCAAGGCTGAAGCAGTGGGACTCCAACTGCAAAGTGTAGCAAGTACCTAGTATCGGAATGAACCCCGACTCCAGGACAAGCAGCTTGACTGGGACACCTTCAAGAGGTTATTCCAGAGGAAGTTCTTCCCAATATCAGAGTTGTGGGAGATGGAGAGACAATTTCAGAATCTGAAGCAAGAAAATATGACTGTTGGTGAATATGCGGCAGAATTCGGCCAACTCAGCCGTTTTGCCAAGAATTTGGTAGCTGATCCAGATGATCGTGCTGAAAGGTTCAGATATGGGCTGAGAGAGGAGATCCGCACCCATGTGATCTTAGGCGGTGCTAAGACTCATGAAAGGATCCTGGAGCGAGCTCAGGATATAGAGAAGAGTCAACCCGCTCGCTCAAAGAGGGATTATCCTGGAACTAACAACTTCCAGGGTAATCAGAAGAAGCCCAACAACAACAACAACAACCGGCCTCCTCACCACCAGCAGCAGAACCAACAGGCGAGGAACAATGATAGAGCACCTCAGAGGCAGATCCCTGTCTGTGATTTTTGTAAGAGGCCAGGGCACCAGTCGAACATCTGCAGGAAGAGGCTAGGACACTGCCTAGTCTATGGGTCTGCCACCCACCAAGTGAAGGACTGTCCCTCGTCGATGCACCGGACTGGAGCAACTCAGCAGAAAGGTCCTCTGCCCACTCAGCAACAACAATTTGGACAGCATCAACAGAAGACTGGGCGAGCTTTTTCTCTAGCAGCAGAGGAATAAGAGCTAGAGCAGGAACCTACAGCTGATGTCATCGTAGGTTTCATTTATGTGCATTCCTATCCTGCCTTAGCTTTATTTGATTCGGGTGCATCACATAGTTTCATATCAACAAAATTCATCTCTGCACACCACATAGTTACGGGCTTTAGCAAGAAGATATGTAGAGTCATGACCGGTGGAGGACCCCTACCCATCACTGCGACCTGTAACTGCCCTATCACCATATCAGGCCACCAGTTCATAGCACCTTTGCTTGTGATGCCCTTACCCAATTATGATGTAGTCCTAGGGATGGACTGGTTGAATAAGCAGCATGCGCTGATAGACTGTCACAGAGGATGTGTAGTCTTCAGCCCACCTAGAGAGCCGAAGTTTGAAATCTCTCGAACTCCGGAGGATATGGAGTGTGTTACCTACACCTCTATCACAGAAGAACCCGGTGTCACGACCCGTTACCCAAATTGTTGGGCCGGGCCGAGCCATGTCCAGCCTACGCTTAAGATAAAGCGCAGTAAGCTGTTCTAGAGATAACAAGATAAGACTAAATGTGCTAACAATTCTATAAGTGAAGAAGAATCATAAATGCTCCAAACACAAAAGTCGTCTCATATATAGAAATAAGTCCAAAGTACAAGTCTGAAATGTAAAACTGGATATATGTCCAGTTACAAAATGATAGAGTCTAATACATGACTACACTAAGTATCCCAAGTAGCTAAGCAAACTAGACGAGTCTTCCCGCAGGAACATCCTCGTAAAGCAGAGCCGGGTCCTCGGCAGTAACTCCATAGTATGAGTCGTAGAGTAACTCCTCCTCAGTAAGTATACCTACAAAATTAGATATTTTTATGTGGGACAAAAATGGGAAAATGTCAGGGGGATGTATGGGTAGCCATGGTAGGGTTCACACCCAATTGGGTCGGACATTGGATCAGGTTCGGACAAGGTCGGAACCGAGATTTAATTAATTAATAAATTAAAATCAATTAATAAATTAAAATCAATTAAAATCATGGATGAAATGGGAGCACAAGGGAAAGAGTTCAAGTGGGACAGGATATATCAACAGGAAGATAATCTTGCCTACTTCAAAACCCATGAAGAGAGTTTACAGAGATTGAAATCCTTGACGCTCCAGAAGTCAAAATCATGGAAAGGTACATTAATGATGAAAATAATTTAAATAAATAAAATATTTATCGATAATAATTCATTTAGAAAAATTTAAAACAGCCCTGAAATTCAGGGGGCTTACATCCTACCCACCTTACAAAAATTTCGTCCTCGAAATTAAAAATCATCCAACCAGTCAAACTATAATATGTAGCTGCTCTGGCTACGATACTCAATCTGCTATCCTTGAAATCATCTCTTTTGTTTCTCCTACAATCTTTTTGGTTCAGGTTCAACAAAGTCCTTCTATCATAAACTATGTCATATATCCTTTAAAATCTTCCATACTAACATGAAACATTTATGTATTCCCTAAAATATAGGTCATTCTCCGGGTATGTCTATAAGCCAACAATGCTTGACCATCAACCATATTTCCGACCTCAATTGTAAATTTTGGATTTCCTTATCATGTCCTAAGTATCCTTATTTCATCAATCCACAGTTCCTTGGCATCATTTGTCGTCAATCCTTTCCTACAGTTTCTCATTGAAATCATACGTTTAATTCTTATCCTTGGCGTGGAGCCTTCTTCTTTCTACAAATCCTCCGAATACAAATCCTCGATTTCAAAACTCCCGATTTATTAATTACCAATGTACATATGTCTTTGTCTCGTTCTGATATCTTCCCGATCTCGTATGCAATATGATAACTCATTCTAATTTATTCTATATCAATCCACGTATCGATCTTCCCTCTAATCACATGTAATTAGCTATAGATAACCCATAATCATTTGGTCATCAAAGTCATCTAATGCTCAATCCTCAAATTCTAAGCACAAGATTCTAATCCTCAATCCAAAGTCACAACAATATACGATCTTATTTCTCCATCTTAGATACCCTATCATCAAGTCATACTATTAATGTAATCATTCTCAATGGTTTCCAAGTCTACTACAGTCAGTCACCCATACTCGTCCTGTAAGCTGAATATAACCAATCCCTAGGAAAAGTATTTATCACAAACACACAATACATTTATAGTTATACTACAGGATCAATCAACAGGATTTGGCTATTTCGGTCGTCTATCAAATAGAAGGTTACAAAGCCTAAAACTGGGTCAAGCAATCCATAACAGTGTCCAAACAAGTTTAAAGGGTCAAGCAAGACAGAAAAGTTTATCGAAATATTTCCAAGAATGGTACGAAGACAACGAGATGTATAACAAGAAGAATTACCAAAGAGGTTAACGAAAAAGAGTTTAGTCAAGTCATAGGAAAGATGGAACATAAAAATAATTATGTCCAAAAGATAACATGAAAGCAATCACGTTGGAGAGTCCTAGAGAACCTGTAATTCTAGTTGTAGATGTAGATAGAACAGAGTTAATCAAGACGGGGAAGAATAATGATAAGAACTTATTCTTGCTCATTCGATCATAAGAAAGTAAACCAAGTTAAGATACGATCTGATAACCATACACGTCTTTCTGAAATTATGTTGCCAGAATTTTCGCCCCACCAGTAAGCTTAGATGCAATAAACGATAGAGTCATAACTAAGGTATACTCCCTAAAATCATATTATCTAGAATCCTCGCCACGCTAACCGGTATGGCTGCGAGAAAATCTAAATTCTATGAATAGGATAATATATCCGAAATCAGGCTCTATGTTTTTGTCATACCAGCTAATATGGCTGCGATAAATTCTAAACTCCATAAATAAAGCAGACGTTTACCTTATCAGGATATATCATAATTCAATCCACAAAATTTATCACGATGCAAGATCAAAGTTAACAACAAAAACAGAAATTAAATTCAACAACGAATTTAAAGGAGAGCAAATGGAAATAAGTGGAAACTGATTTCTAGATAAGATTAGAGTGAGATTAGAGTAAAATCCTCGGGGGTCATCCCAAGGGTACAAACTTGGTCTAAATTGACCCACTGAAATACAAACAAGAGGCTAATTATAGCTAACGGTCCTATGCTGTGATGAGTTCTCCTATGTTGCAGTCCTAGAAATCCTCTAGGTGTTCTAAATGTTGTCCTAGTGTTATCAAGTTGTCCTAGATCCTAATTGCAGGCATGTTTGGTACAATAACGTAACCAAACAATTTAGTCAGGACCTGCATGGGCCGCCAAAAAAACATGTCACGACCCGTTATCCAAATTGTTGGGCCGGGCCGAGCCATGTCCAGCCTACGCTTAAGATAAAGCGCAGTAAGCTGTTCTAGAGATAACAAGATAAGACTAAATGTGCTAACAATTCTATAAGTGAAGAAGAATCATAAATGCTCCAAACACAAAAGTCGTCTCATATATAGAAATAAGTCCAAAGTACAAGTCTGAAATGTAAAACTGGATATATGTCCAGTTACAAAATGATAGAGTCTAATACATGACTACACTAAGTATCCCAAGTAGCTAAGCAAACTAGACGAGTCTCCCCGCAGGAACATCCTCGTAAAGCAGAGCCGGGTCCTCGACAGTAACTCCATAGTATGAGTCGCAGAGTAACTCCTCCTCCGTAAGTATACCTACAAAATTAGATATTTTTATGTGGGACAAAAATAGGAAAATGTCAGGGGGATGTATGGGTAGCCATGGTAGGGTTCACACCCAATTGGGTCGGACATTGGATCAGGTTCGGACAAGGTCGGAACCGAGATTTAATTAATTAATAAATTAAAATCAATTAATAAATTAAAATCAATTAAAATCATGGATGAAATGGGAGCACAAGGGAAAGAGTTCAAGTGGGACAGGATATATCAACAGGAAGATAATCTTGCCTACTTCAAAACCCATGAAGAGAGTTTACAGAGTTTGAAATCCCTGACGCTCCAGAAGTCAAAATCATGGAAAGGTACATTAATGATGAAAACAATTTAAATAAATAAAATATTTATCGATAATAATTCATTTAGAAAAATTTAAAACAGCCCTGAAATTCAGGGGGCTTACACCCGGACCTCCCCATCCTATCATAGCAGAATTTATGGATGTCTTCCCTGATAGTCTTCCCGGGTTACCCCCAAATCGAGACATAGAGTTCACCATTGACTTAGTTTCTGGCTCTTCCCCTATTTCTAAGGGATGCTACAGAGTCAACCCGAAGGAGGCCAAGGAGATGAAGGATCAAATCAATGAACTGAAGGCTTTGGGATTTATCCGAGACGGAGCTTCATCCTGGGGAGCACCTGTCTTGTTTGTTTCCAAGAAGGACGGAACTGTGAGGATGTGCATCGACTACCGGGCGCTGAACAATATCACCATAAAAAACAAGTACCCTCTGCCCCGGATCGATGACCTGTTTGACCAACTCAGTAGAGCCAAGGTGTTCTCGAAGATAGACCTTAGATCCGGCTACCATCAGATCAAGGTCAGGAAGAAGGACATTCCCAAGACGACGTTCAACACCAAGTATGGACAGTTTGAATTCTTGGTTATGCCGTTTGGACTGACGAATGCTTCTGCTGTGTTCATGAACCTTATGAACAAGGTTTTCCATGAATACCTAGATCAGTTTGTCGTTGTCTTCATCGATGACATCCTGATCTACTCGAAGACTGAAGAGGAGCATGAAGAGCACCTCAGGAAAGTTCTGGGAACTTTGAGAAAAGAGAAGTTATATGGTAAGCTATCCAAATGTGAATTCTTTCTAGACAAGGTAGATTTTCTTGGCCATGTTGTCACAAGAGAAGGAATTTCGGTGGACCCTAAGAAGATAGCTGCTGTTGAGAAGTGGTCTACCCTAAGCTCAGTTGCTGAAATCAGAAGTTTCTTGGGCTTGGCTGGCTACTACCGGAAGTTTGTGAAGGATTTTGCCAAGATTGCTGAGCCAATGACGAAGCTCACTCGGAAGAATGAAGAGTTCATCTGGACGAAAGCTTGCCAGACATCGTTTGAGGAACTGAAGAAGAGACTTACAACAGCACCGATACTTGTGCTACCCGCAGGTACCGGCGATTTCTCAATCTACAGTGATGCCTCTGAAAAAGGACTGGGTTGCGTTCTTCAACAACATGGGAAAGTGATTGCTTACGCATCTAGGCAATTACGGACTCATGAGAAGAATTATCCCACACATGATCTGGAGCTTGCTGCAGTCATCTTTGCTTTGAAGTTATGGAAGCATTATCTCTATGGAGAGAGAGTGAAAATATATACAGACCATAAAAGTCTGAAATACGTTTTCACTCAGAAGGAACTGAACATGAGACAAAGAAGATGGCTGGAGCTGATGAAGGATTTTGACATCGACTTACAGTACTATCCGGGTAAGGCTAATGTGGTTGCAGATGCACTTAGTCGATACCCAGTGGCGATGTTTTTAACCAAGGAGCGGCACTTTTTGGAGGACATAGAGAAGCTTGGTCTGGAGATTGTACTGCCTGAGGAAAAGATGAAGGAACTGGGGCGAGAAGCTATTGTACCGGGAGCTGACTCAACCATGATGCAGTTGCAATTGCGTTCAAGTCTGATGGACAAAGTCAAGGAGACACAATTCCAAGACGAGACACTTTGCAAACTCAGAGATCAAGTGCTGGCAGGAACACTTGAAGGATTCTCTATCGCCAGTGACGGAGCATTGAAGAATGGTACGAGGCTATGTGTACCATCTGGCGAACTGAGGAATGAACTAATGCAAGAAGCGCACCAGTCGTAGTATTCTATACATCCTGGAGCTAATAAGATGTATCGGGATATGCGTACCATCGTTTGGTGGTATGGAATGAAGAAGGATGTATCCAGATTTGTGGCTAGATGCTTGATTTGTCAACAAGTAAAGGCTAGCAAACAGAGACCCGCAGGACTTCTACAGTCGCTGGACATTCCGGAGTGGAAGTGGGAGCATATAACAATGGACTTTGTGTCAGGATTGCCTCGATCCCAAGGAGGGAAGGACGCTATTTGGGTTATTGTGGACCGACTGACGAAGTCAGCTCACTTTATTCCCTTCAAGGTTGGTTTATCCACCGAGAAGCTGGCGGCACTGTACATGCGGCATATCTACCGGATTCATGGAGTACCGGTAAGTATTGTATCTGACCGAGATACTAGATTTATCTCACACTTTTGGAAAAGTTTGTATGACAGCTTGGGAACAAAACTGAAGTTCAGCACAGCCTATCATCCCCAAACTGACGGACAATCTGAGAGGACCATCCAGACGCTAGAAGACATGCTGAGATCTTGCGTCTTGGAATTTGGAGGGTCTTGGGAAGACCATTTGCACTACTAAAATAACCCATTTTAGCGACGTCAGAAGACGTCGCTAAATAAGGAAAATACGTCGCTAAAATCTATTTACGACGTATTTAGCGACGAAACTTTGACGTCGCATATAGGCAAGTCGCAGATGACACTTTAGTCGCAAAACGTCGCTATTTGCGACGCTACGTTCAGTGTCGCTATACGTCGCAAATTTGGCGACAGTTAGCGACGTAACGTTACGTCGCCAAAATTGTGACGTAAAGCGACCACTTTGCGACGCTGTAAACTTTATATATGATGATATGTCATGGCAGCCACGTGGACAATTTAGCGACGCCTAGCGACATCGTTAGCGACGTACGCCCTCAGCCCACGTCAGCAGTTTTACGACGTCTAGCGACGTTACGTCACTATTTAGCGACGTATAGCGACGTCTACGTTCCGTCGCTGTACGTCGCAGAACGTCGCTATACGTCGCAGATATTATAAAAAAATTAAAAAAATATAATTGGTATTTTTGTTATGCTGTGTGTCTGTGTTTACAGTGTGTGTGAAGTGCAGTGTTCGAACCATCGACAGTTTTGCTTACTGTTCTATATTTTATCTTGGATAGAAAGAGCAACAGTTTAGGGTACACTTCTCAGAGCTTCCTCTTCACGTCCTTCACCTTCTCGGGAACCTTTACGACGTCCGGAGAAAGTGAAGGACGTGAAAATGAAGCTCTCAGAAGTACATCCTGAACTGTTGCTCTTTCTATCCAAGATAAAACATGCAACAGTAATCGAAACTGTCGATGGTTTCGAACACTGTATTTCACATTCAGTGTAAACACAGACACACATCATCACAAAAATACACATTATATTTTTTTAAAATTTCGGCAGTACCTCCTTTGTATATCAGATCATCGCTTATAACCCAGCGTAGGTATATTTGTCATCTCTGTCGCAGATATCCCAAAGTAAATATCACAATAAAAATAAGAGGCAGTGCAAAGTAAATATCACAGACACACATCCTCACAAACATCCAATAGAGTCAAATAAAAATGGAAGATGATAAAAAGTCTTCCACCAAGTGTATAAACGAAAGTATACCAATAAACAATTTGCCCATAGGGCCAATACATAAAAGTCATAAAAAAATTAATAAAATTACTGCGGACCCCTCCCGCGCTACTGGAATAGAATGTAGTCATACTGCTCCTGGGTGAGCTGTACCGTAGGGGCAGTAGGAGGCAGTGCAATGTCTGGAGTCGGTGCCGGAGGCAGTGCAGTGTCTGGAGTCGGCGCCGTCGATGGACCGGGAGGACGTATCTGCTCCAGCTCTCGCAGTCGCTCACCATACACAGCAAGGGTACTCACCACCCTCTGAGTACTCGCCTCAAGCGAAGCCGAAACCTGAGTGAGTGAGGCAGACATGCTCCTCTGCGATCCCTTCAGCTCGACCTGTCTAAGCTCTGTGCGCTGCGTAGACTCGGTGAACGTGTGCAAGCTGGCAGCTGTAGCCTGATGCAGACTCATCAGCTCCTGTATACTGCGCTCGACCGCATCAAATCGTCCGGTGACGATCGGAGGGTCGGATCGTCGCTCGACCGCATCAGAAATCTGCTGCTGCAACTCGCGACGCAGCTCCTCGATCTGACGACGAATATCCTCAGCTCGTGACGACGCCTGCGAAGCCGGAGACTGCGCACAGACAGTGGGGGCCCGGGATGACTCCGAAGCCAAATACGCGCCGTAGGATCCCGTACCGTAGTACGTACCCTTCTGAAGACCGCCAACGGCGGTCATCCAGAGCTCGTCCTGCGATGGAGCTGTAGGCTGCTGGGAGGAACTACCAGCCCCTTCCTCTGCTGGCGCACTAGCAGCAGCAGCCGCCTCATGCTGTAGCCGAACAAACTCGGCCTAGAACATGTTTGCTAACGTGTAAGTGTTTGCTAAAGTCTATATTGATATCTATTTTCATGTTTTCTAAGTTATAGTAAATTAATATAAAGAATAGAACGTATATATGCCTGCGTCGCCCTCTCGTCAATGAACTCTCCAGCCCTCCGATGGATGACCAGGAAGACGGTCACCATGTTCGGGTCCTCACCCTTTTTTACCAGTTAAAATATATTATCTATTATTAGTATTAAACATTCTATCGAACTATATATAAATTAATGTCCGTCATAGGAAACGTAACAGACGACGAAAATGCTCCGTCATTGGAATGGAGCCACCACACCACTTACCGGCGCTCGACCGCGCCACCTTGGCCTTCTCAGACCGCTCCTGGTATTTGGGCTCGCTGAATCTAGCCTTTATCGCAACCCACTGATCTGGCATGATCCAACCATGGATTGGCTGTCCGGCGTGATCACGATGCTTCTGGTCGTCGATCGCATCACGGATGAGCTTGGCTGCGACGGCAGAAAATTGGCCCTCGATCCTCGCCGCCCGGTGTGGTGGATAGAAATAGGTCCTCTACAAGAAGTAAAATACAAAAGTTTTATAATATACACAAATGATTATTAAAATTTAAAAATAAACAAATTTTTTAACTTGAAGTGGGCGAACCAAAAGGTCTTCCTATCTGCGGGAGCATCTGAGTAGTTAATCCAAGGCCCACCATAGTTCTGCCTCAGAAATGTCCCCAGCCGTCTCTGTACTGCAGAAGACCGATATCTATACAATAATAATTTTTTATGAATATATATGTACATATAATCATTTGAGAAATATATATTAATTAATTAACTTACTTCATAGGCACGTCCGTCCAAATCTCCATACGCGTCTCGTCCGGGGGAGCGCATGGAGGGTCGCTCTCACCTCCTGCCTGGGCAGGATCAGTCTGATCGCCGTCCCCCATATGCTCGGCGTCGGCTCCTCCCACAGAGCCGTCGACAGGAGGAATGCTGGACGGGGGATCAGGGATGCTGGATGCGGGATCAGGAAGGCTGGACGACGAGGGAGGAGTCGGCAACCTGCTGGAGTGGGATCAGGAAGACTGGACGACGAGGGAGGAGTCGACAACCTGCTGGAACTGCCCTGTCCCGGTAATGGACCGGGAACAGAACGGTACACTGGCGTACTCGGAGATGAGGATGAGGGTACGGAACTGCCCTCTCCATTCCCAGGCCAAGGCTGACGGGACTGCCTAATGTAAAATCCTCCGCATCGTCCTCCTGGTCTAGTCATACCTGATAATAACATATGACAATAAAACAAAAATACATATTTATATGATAGACATCACAGATTTTTAAAAAATATCATGATCACAGATAAAAGTGTCACTAAAGTGTCACAGATTTATTATTACAAAAATATATATTTATATGATAGACATCACAGATTACAATCCTCTTCTGAAAATTCATCTAGTTCGTTTAGCTCATCTTCTTCTTCTTCTTCCTCCTCTACATCTTTACTTTCATCTGCATCTTCCTCTTCAGATAATTCTACTTCTTCTACACAATTAGATGTGTAATAAGGAACTTCCATCGTGTCCACTTCTATAATATTTGTTACAAGAGGTAGTTCATCCTGTTGATAAGCTATATCGTCATCCTCAAAGGTATTTCTAGCTTTGGTCTTGCATACTGCCCACCAGTCCGACCTTGTTGTTCCCCGTTTAGGATAACTTGTGAAGTACACGAGCTGTGCCTGACTTGATAGGACAAATGGTTAATAGGCTTGATATCGACGCCGATAGTTTATATCAACAAGACCGTGCTTGTCTACTTTTCAACCTTGACCTTCAATCGGATCGAACCAATCACACCTGAATAACACAATCTTAGCAGGCTCTATTCCATAACTATATGTCAGCTCCACGATCTCCCGTAGCACGCCATAGAAATCGTTGCCCGCATCAACATCTTTGTAGTTCGAAGATCTGATACACAAACAGCTGTTTTTGGTGGAGTCGAGATCCACAAAGTTGTCTCTGATCGGGCAAGTTGTTGACTTGAACCTAAACCCATTAACACAGTACCTTGGCCATATTTTTGCAGCATAAATTGGTCCCTTGGCTAGCGTTCTAATAGACTCATTCTTAAGTCTTGCGTATGGACGATCGACCTAAATACCACGAAAGAAGCAATTAAGCTCATTCTCAATCAAGTGCATATACAGAAAGGTAATTACAGAGTTCTGAAGTCTTACATATGCACTCAACCATGATGGAAAATAACGCCTCATTTCTTGTTCTAGTTCTTCTTCTGTTATGTGTGGCCTACCTGACCTCACATCATCATTAAATATGCTGAAAACAATATCGTGCAATTAATGTAATAGTATAATAATCAACACTATTAAAATAATGTAGACATATTATTTACTTACCCCTCCAGTTTCTCTACTTCTTTCTCGTCGCAGTTGAGTAATACATACACCTGAGCAGCCCTTAGCTCATCATCGTTCAGATATCTCTTCTTCATTTTACCCGATGGCTTTTCTGGAGCATTGAATACCTTCAGTATTGTATCATTACTTTCATGATCTCCGTCGTCGTTTCTGGAAGCTCTCGTTCTATTAGTTGCAACATGAGGCTTAAAATACATCGAACAAAAGTTTGTAATCTCCTCGAGAACATAGGCTTCACAAATAGAACCCTCGACCCGTGCCTTATTTTTTACCTTTCTTTTTAGGTGATTCAAATGTCGCTCGAACGGGTACATCCATCGATATTCGACGGGTCCACCAACACGTGCCTCATAGGATAGATGAATCGGCAAATGCTCCATAGAGTCGAAGAATCCAGGAGGAAACACCCTCTCTAGCTTGCATAGTATTACCGCAATATCATTCTCTTGCTTTTCTAGACGATCAACGAGCAATTTCTTAGAACAAAGATCCCTGAAGAATATGCTAAGCTCCGTCAATGGATCCCAAACTGCCTGCCGTAAGAATTCCCGAAATGCAATCGGAATTAACCTCTCCATGAATACGTGACAGTCGTGGCTCTTCATACCCATCAATTTGTTTTCCTTCGGATCGACACATCTTCTCAGATTTGACATATATCCGTCTGGAAATTTTAGGCCCTGGATCCACCGACAAAGTCTCACTTTATCCTTCTTGTCCAGCGAGAAAATTAACTTCGGCAGGAACTGTTTTCCATTCAGCTGTATCAAATGCAACGCAGGGCGTTTGCATATTTCTTCTAAGTCCAACCTGGCCTTGGGATTGTCTTTCGTTTTTCCCTTTACGTCCATCACAGTATTAATTATGTTATCAAACACATTCTTCTCAATATGCATCATATCAAGATTATGTCTGATCAGATTGGTACTCCAGTATGGCAGATCCCAGAATATGCTCATCTTTGTCCAGTTATGATCTCTACCAAATCCATCGCACTTGTACCCAGTTGTAGGATCTTCGATAGCACTTGGAAAATCTTTAACCTCCTCCCATATCGTGGCTCCGCACCACCTTGGCGGTGGATCACCCTTCTCTACAACGCCGGCACGGAATGCATTCCTGTTCCTTCTGAACGGATGATCTTTTGGCAGAAATTGCCGATGACAATCAAAGAAGCACAGTTTTCCTCCGTGTTTCAAGCGAAAAGCCTTACTACGGTCCATGCAATACGGACATGAGAGATGGCCATGAGTGCTCCATCCAGATAACATTCCATAGGCCGAAAAGTCGTTGATGGTCCACATAAGGGTTGCCTTCATCTGAAAATTCTACTTTCTGGAAACGTCGTACGTGTTAGCGCCTACTTCCCATAACTGATTCAACTCATCTATCAAAGGCTGCAAGTACACATCAATGTTCCTCTTGGGATTGTTCGGACCAGGAATTATAACGGTTAGAAACATGTACTGAGTCTTCATGCACATCCAAGGCGGTAGGTTATAAGGAGTGACAATCACAGGCCAGCACGAATACTGGGATCCCGAAAGACCAAAAGGAGTAAAACCGTCAGAAGATAGTCCCAACCTGACATTACGCAGATCTGAAGCAAAATCAGGATACACTCGATCAAAGTGCTTCCACGCTTTTCCATCGGATGGGTGATCCAACACTCCTTCAATCTGTTCTCGCATATGCCAACTCATATTTTCGGCCGTCTCTTTTATCATAAATAATCTTTGCAACCGCGGCGTTAAAGGCAAGTAGTGCATTGAATCGGTCGGTCTTCTTGCACCGGTAGACCTTCCTGTACTAGTTGTCTTATAGCGATCAGCACCACAAAATCTGCACACATCTTCGTCCTTGTCGTCTTTGTAGTACAGCATTCACCCATTACGACAGGAATCGATTTTCTCGTATCCCATCCAGAGCGATCTCACCATCCTCTTAGACCGGTAGAAGTCTTTAGGCAACTTAGCACCCGCCAGCAAGATCTCTATAATCAACTCCAACACTCGGTTGTAGCATTCTTGCGACATGTTAAAATCTGACTTATTGCTCAACAGTCTTGTAACCACCTCCAACGGTGAATGATCCTCACAACCAGGATACAATGGAGTCCTTGCATTCTCCAGCAACTCCATGAACTGTACAGCATCGGCGTTCGGTGCCTCCTCAGGTGCATCATGAACGAAACTAGGCCCCGCAGCGTCGAAAACCATGTTGACGCACCCGTCGTCGTATGCATGATTATCTGAAACAAAATTAGGTCCCGCATGCATATACGGCTCAACGTAAGGCTCCGGCTCTGATGCTAAAGACACAAGTTCTCCGTGTGCGGTCCACTGATAGTAATTAGGCGTGAAACCCCTCGAGTACAAATGATATGTCACTTCCACTTCTGGATAATATTTCACGTTATGACATTTCACACACGGACACTTAATTTTGGTACCGTCCATGTACGATGGGAACGCCTTAGCAAACTTCAAGAACTGCTCTACTCCCGCTATGTATTCATCCCGCACACCACACATATCATCAGGACGACGATTGTACATCCATGAACGATTCTGCAAGTAGTAATTCATATCCATTTGGAAATAATTCTGCAAAGATGGACACACATTATCCAACAGGCACAAATATCCTATTTCTAGTCATTACCTACCAAGGTACCCTTTACCTTATCGCTATTGGTATCCCAATACCAATACCTTAAGTTGGTACCCTTTCCTTACCGCTATTGGTACCCTTTACCTTATCGCTATTGGTATCCAAATACCAATACCGCGGTAACATGGTTGGTACATTAAGGGTCTTTGACAAGATGACATGTTGCAAAAAAATATATCCTTATATATAGTTCTCCTACGGATTTTCTTTAACATTACGTAGGAGAACTATAAGGATATATCTTTTCACAACATGTCACCTCCTCAAAGACCCTTAATGTGACAAGCATGGTTTAAAGTATCGGCCGATACCGATCCGATACGGCCGATACCGATACGGTTTGGCATGTTCTGATCCGATACCGACCGATACCAAATATTGACCGATACCGACATTGGGGGTCTTTGTTCCGGTCAATTCGGCAAAACCAATCGGTAAGGGTGACTACTATTTCATATAATTTCAAAACTACTAAGAAATAACGCTGAAATACTTAAAATTATGCCTAAATGTATAAAATATATGTTTTTAAATGTAAATAATTTATTAATAATTATTTGTTTTCCGATGCCAAAGTCCGATACTCCGATACGATACCGCCGATACTACCGATATCGTCGATACCAATACTCATAGGAATAGTCCGATACCGATTCCGATACCGATATTGTGAACCTTGGGTATTTATATATATAGGTATATATGTATGTATTGTGTGTGTGTGTCCTGTGTCCTGTGTCACAGAGTCGTGTCCGAAAACAAACCAAAGTCAAGTGTCCAAACCAAACTCGTGATTTAATTGAGGCCTAATAACAGCTAGTGTTGAACATTTAATGATAGTCTATTAAAATGACTCAGAAATGAGTCATCCAAGCCGTTTGTATATCACGCACTAATTTGTTTTTTAATCCTTATAATTAACAACCAACGTACGTGCCTTATGTAAATCATCACGTAAAACTAACTTTAAATCCTTACAGCTTTCTAAACATATATCAAATTATATAAACATATATATAACAAACTAAAATTAAAATATATTAAATATTTAAACTATTATATAAAAATTTATCCAGAAATAACATATCAAAAGTTGTACAAATAAATTTAAATTATATTCAATATTTAAACTATATTTAAATTAACTACATTATACTATCTAAACATATATCGAAAGAACAGATTTTAATAAAATTTTATCTAATATTAAACTATATTTAAACTTATATCCAAAGAACAAATTTTAATTAAGATTTATCTAATACTAGACTATATTTAAAATAACTACATTGTTATCTATATACATTATCGGGGCACATGCAATGCGTGTGCAATACGTTAAATTATATAATCGGACACACATTGGACAATACGAAGATCTAAATATCATGTGAAACTCTATCACTAAATAACCCTAATGTAAATTTCGTAGATGTTCCAAGCTTCACCAATTTCCGGTTTAGCCATAACAATGTCTAAATAATGAGACCATGACCTAAGAAGAGGGGACGTAAAATGTATATAATAATTTTCTTGCATGTCCTAACCACACTCAAGCTCCATCATTGCACATGTGATGTTCACACTAATCGTGTCATGTGTGTACGTGTCTCCCAAACCAAACTCGTGTCCAAATACTCGACACAATGTGTCCAAAAACAAATCAAACTCTTTGGGGACACGATGTGTGTCTGTGTGTCCGTGTGTGTGTGTGTCCGTGGGAGAGGAGGAGGAAGGAGAGGAGTTAGGTTAGGGTTTACCTGAGAAAGAGGAGGAGGAGCTCGGATTGGGGGAGGAGGAGCTCGAGGAGGAGGATCTCGAGGAGGAGGAGCTCGCCGGAGGGGGAAGGAGTCGCCGGGGGGGAGGGGGTCACCGGGGGGGGGGAGGGAGGGCACTGACAGAGGGGGAGGGAGTCGCCGGCGGGGTGGGGGGGAAAATTAAAAGTTTCGTAAGTTTTCGAGTGAGAGTGAGGGGGAAAGAAGGCAGCGGCGTGCCCTAAGTAAAATAACTTAGCGACGTCACATGTTGACGTCGCTAAACGTCACAAAAATGGCGACATATACTTATAATTTGTCGCTGAACGTCGCTATTCAGCGACGTAGGAAACTCCTGTCGCAGAACGTCGCTAGGCAGCGACGTTTTGCGACGTGTTTATAAAGCTGTCGCTAATAGCGACGTCATTTCTTGCCGTCGCTAAATTACGTCGCTATTAGATGATATTTTAGTAGTGTTGCATTTAGTGGAATTCTCTTACAACAACAGTTACCAAGCTAGCATTTGTATGACACCATTTGAAGCTCTTTATGGACGTCGTTGTCGCACTCCACTTGCATGGGACGACATAGGAGAAAGAGTACTGCTGGGGCCTGAAATGGTGACTGATGCAGAAGAGAAGGTGAAGGTGATTAGAGACAAACTCAGGATTGCCCAAGACAGGCAGAAGCATTGGGCAGATAGCAGTCGTCGACCACTGGAGTTTGAAGAAGGAGATAGTGTCTTTGTGAAGATTTCACCTACCAGAGGAACTATCCGATTTGGCAGAGCTGGGAAGCTGAGTCCCAGATACATCGGCCCATTTGAAATTTTGAGCCGAATTGGCGAAGTAGCGTATCGGTTAGCTCTACTAGCTAATCTTGAAGGCGTGCACAACGTCTTCCACGTTTCGCAGCTTAGACGCTACATCCCAGATCCGAGTCACATCTTGGACCATTCAGAGCTGGAGATTGGACCCAGCTTTACAGTACCAGAGAAGCCTGTGGCGATTTTGGACAGAGGCGAGAAGAGGACCAGGACTTCGGTGACTCCCTTAGTCAGAGTTATGTAGAGGCACAATTCCCCAGGCGAGTCTACCTGGGAGCGAGAATATGAGATGCGGGAGCAGTACCCGTACTTGTTTGAGACCTGAGGTAATTCCTAACCCTATCCTTTAAATTTCGAGGACGAAATTTTCTAAGGAGGGAAGGTTGTGAAACCCGTAAATTCGGTTTTGTTATTTTTCTAATTATTAAAATTTTTTTGTTTGCTAAATTAATATTTTGCCAGATTAGTATTGATAGCTCAATAGAAAACTACTAATTTCAAAATAAACATGGATTTTTGTTTTGGCTGACCCAGATCAGAACTCGTTCCCAAGTCCCGAACCCGTCTAGAACCCTTCAATTTTTCAGTTAATTAATTGAATAAATTAATTAGCTAAATATTATCATAAATCATTATTAGTTGTTAATTTAGAAAAAAAATTGTATTTTTGAAGCATTATTAATCCTGGATTTAGATTGTTGGTTCTGACCGTTCTGACCCAGCCCAAACTCATCTCGAACCCAAGTTTAATTTTCTAAAAATTTTCCTTAGTATATTTATAAATTATATATATATCAATTCCTTAATAAAAAAAAAATAATGTAAACTTTCACTTAACTATTTATTACTCATTCTAATGAGTTTCTTTCAGCATAAGGAAAGACTTTTTCCTTTCCCCAACGTGTGACCCTTGGCTTCCCCTCTCCAACCGTTGCCACCACCATTACTCCGGCGACCGCCGGCCTCCCGGAACGGTCGCCCCCTCCTCTTCCGGAAACCCCAAGCTTCCTTCACCTGTAAAACCCACTCTTCATCCCTCTCCTTCATCACAACTTCCAAACCCTTAAATCCTCTGTGCCCTAGATTCTGCTGAACCCCGAGCTCCGGCGCCAAGTCCGGCGCACCCTCTCGACCGTGCCCTCGCGGCAACCCCATGCCACCCAGGTCAGCGCCACCTCCCTTCTGTGCCAGTTTCCCGAGCGGCCCGTGGTTTTCGCGGCCACCGCCGAAGTCCCGTCCCTGCGCGCGCCCCCGCTGACGGCCCGACGTCGGCGCCCCTCCGCCCTGACTCTCGCCGCGGCCACCCAGGCCGATCCCGACCCGGGCCACCCTCCGTGCGGCTTTCCGGAGCTGTCCCCTCCGGGCCAGAGCTTCCCGAGCTCCGCGACTCTTCTCCGAGATCCCGACCCCGATCCCGCTGTCCAGCATTTCCGTTTTCGTTCCCGAGTTATCCCGCGGCTCCCCGACCAACGGATATTGGGTAATTTTTGTGTAATCACAGTAGTTCGTCCCTCCCGTATTTGTCTGTGATGAAATTGGTCCTTGAATTCTCTTCGGGAATTCGGTTTTCTGTTACGTTATGGTTTCCGGGAATTTCGGAACCAATTTTGACATTTTGTTCTGTGGTTTTAGTTGCTGTCGGGTTTTCCCGAGAACTCTTCGGAAAGAGTTCTGATGGTTTGGAATTTTTCGGAATTTCCGAGTTTAGTTCGGTTTCCGAATTTTTCGGAAACGTGTTGCTGTTTCGATTTCGGGTTTAATATTATTTTGGTTGGAAAATTTGTGTTCCGTGGTTTGGGATAGTTATTGATGTTTGGTCTGGCATTTTCCCAGTTTTGGGTTATCCCGAAAACAGAGGGAATGATGTCCGAATTTTCAGAAAATATTTTAAAAAAGAGATTTTCTATAAAAATCTATAATTCCAAAAACTGGCTTTTGCAAAAGATTTATTAACTTGGTTTTGATTATCGGGCGACGACCATACCGGTCCATGGGCCCTGGCTAAGTGCAAACGAAATCGGTTTCGCCCGGACGTCAAGGCATTAGCCTATATGACGATTGGACCAATATCTGAGACTCACTAATAAATTTATTTTAATTATTAGTTTTATTTTGTAATTAAATTGTAAGATTTTTAGGGACTAACTAATATTTTCCCTTCTTATTTTAATTCATGTAAAATGGTATGTAAAGGGCATAAGCCCATTTATTTTCTGCAAATTTGTAATGATTAGTAATGTGGATATGAATTTATGGTGGATGTGCGAAAGCATAAATTTAGGAATAATGATAATAATTATAATACTTTAGAAATTCATGTTATTCTCATTTAAAGAAAAATATATTTTTATAGATAATTATAAATACCAAGTTTTTTCGAATAAACTGATAAATACAAGTTTTTTCGAAATTAAATATAAATTGATGTTTCATAATTACAACGCACCGATAATCGCGTTTTGTTCGTGTTAACTAAATAAAGATTAAAATTGATCAGGACAAAACTTAGAGATTGCAACTAGCATAGTTAGCATGGCAATTTTGGAATCTGAGATGAACTTCTCGACTGTAGGATTTCGAGGACGAGGCTAAATTTCAATTCTGAAGTCTCAACCTTTCAAGTCCAGTCCAATTTGAGGCAAGTACAGTTTGTGGTAGTTTACAATTATTTAGTAATAGTTTTATTGCAAATTTAAACCACGAGGCAACACGGAACTATCTCTGAGAGCATTGACTGTTTAACTGTTGGGTACTGGGGGAGTAGTGTAATGAGTATGACCACATCCAAAATAGTATAATGACTGTGTTAGCTTACCCCTCATACACACGGGGATAAGCCATATCGTATCAATAGGATACAACTGTACAACCCAATCCGGTCATATTCATTGCCTATTCACATCACACTGTTTTAACTGCTGGAAAACTATTTATTTCAAATTGTTTAAAAATGCATAACTCCATTATTATTTCAATTGTTAAAATATCATGAATTGTACTTTGCTCCCTCCTGACTGGAGACTATATTTTTAGGTCCTGTTGATGATGCAGAGCTAATGATTAGTAGTTATTATGATCCTGAGTTATATCCAGCTGTGCTACCAGATGATGCTGGACTTGGAGATGACGAGTCTATCTTTTAGCTGTTGTCATTTTATATTTCCAGTTGTTGTTTGAAAAGACTATTTATTCAGTTGTAACATTGTTGGACAAGTTTTTATTTATCGGAATATTAAAGTTGTGGCAATTAGTCTGTGTTGTTGATTACCTGCAAGAGTGATACAGCTTACTGCCGCCGTCTCAACAACGGTGCAGGCTGGGCATGATCCGATTCGACCCAAGAAATTGGGACCGGGTCGTGACACAAGCCATGACTTAAATTCACTTAAACTAATCCTCCTAATCCAAAATTAGTTTCTAATGACTAAAAGTAGGTTAACCTAAGTTAGACTAGGGTCACCATGGCTAGGGTTAGCTTCTAGGCTAGTCCACTAGGTCTCAATAAGTCAAAGTTAAACTAGAATTCACCAATTCAATAAATTATCAAATAATTCAAATAAGTCAAAATGACCAAATTATCCCTAGGCTAAAAATGATAATTAAATCATCCTAATGACACGGTTAGGCTCTAGGTCATGCAGTCTCTAGGGTTTCACTAGCAGCACGTCAAAATCACAAGTCATGACTTAAACCAGTTTTTAAATAGTTTAAAAATTATTAAAAAAATCACCAAAAATTATAATGTGAAACAAATATCAATAATTAAAAATTATACGTACAAAATTTCAAAATTACCCTCATCTGGAAAACTGGGTGTTACAATCCTACCCCCGTTAGAGAAATTTCGTCCTCGAAATTAAAATGATCGCACCCTTCTAGGTCAAACCCAAACAATCAAGGTCAAGAGATAATCATGCAAATATATTCTTACTGGTCATGATTCTACAGTCTCAAACAGGGTAGCTACGCTATCTATTAATCACAAGCAATATCCTGGTAGGTACTAATGGAATCACACAGGAAAGTGGGGAGGAAGAATGAGAAGGACAAACCTGCTAACTCATCACCTGCAGCGTCGGTCTCCTCGACCGCCATCGCAAAAGCTCTACCCCTCTGGTGCTGAGCTACAGGTGGCCTAGCTCCCTCATAAGGAGGTGTAGCGGGACAATCTATCATCTTGTGAGCACCAAACCCACAGAATAGACAAACCTTCAGCCTCCTCCTACAAGACTCCCAAACATGCCCTACCTTCCTGCAGTAGGCACAAGTCGGCACCCTGCGGTCCTATCCTCTAGGCTGATGCTGTGCCTGCTGCACTCTCACTGGTGCCTGTGCCTACTGAATTTGCACATGAGGCCTCTTGGCCTGACCTCCGCTGCTGCTACCACCCTGGAAGTCCCGACCCCTTTTCAACTTCAACCCCAGGTCGTCCTCCGCTGCCATAGCCCCAGAAAATATCTCTGCATAGGTAGCATTCCGGTCGCCCTTAGTCAGCGACCGAACCTCCCTAATCAAGCCTCGACGGAACTTCTTCGCCTTCGTCTTCTCAGTCAAGTCATCTATGAACTGGGCCAATCTATAAAACTCTCCAGCATACTCAGCTATCGTCTGGTTCCCCTGAACCAGACCCTCAAACTGTGCCTCGATACCTCCCAAGGTCACATCAGGAAAGAACTGCTCCTTAAACAGCTCCTTGAACTGGGTCCAAGTCTGGCCCTCAAGTCCCACCCTGGGATCTGTCTGATACCACGCACGGGCTAAGTCCTGCATCTGACTGCCCGCCGCCTCGATATGGAGTCGAACGGGTATCTCCGCCAGTCTGAATATCTCCTCGATATGCTCGATCCAATCGTCCGCATAATGGATGCCCTCAGTGCCCAGGAACTCTCTAGGATGCATCTTCTGAAAGTCCTGGATATCCTTCTCCTTCCGGTAAGGCTGCTGCTGCTCCCCTTGAGCAGTCACCATCTCTAATGTAGTACGAACCAACTGGTGGGCCTCGTCAACCCCCTGACGGAAATCGGTAGTCTGTCGCTGCTGTTGCTGCTTGTAAGATGCCAGAATCCTCTCCACAAATGAAAACAGGTGGGAAGCATCAACCATTGTCACGACCCGCACCCGCTATAAGGGCACGTGTACGTAACAACGCCCAGCCCTCACCGTAAAAACGGCATGGAACTCTGTAGGTTTTCTACTCTAACAACAGTTTATATATAATATCAAAACCTGTCGAGAATATGGTCAACTCTGAACGGAGGACAAACAATGATAATATACGAGTGCTCAATCACAACTCTAAGATGATAAAGTAAATACTGAAAGATAAAGACAACATGACAATAATATATAACCTGTCAAGTCCAAACACAAATAATATACAAGTCCAAGTCCAAAGTCTCTAATACAAGCCAAAATAATAACAGTCCCCAGAGTAACTGGAGACAAGGTCCAGTACAAATAACTTTAACTAAGCAATAGATAAAGTCTCGTCAGGCGGAGCTAAGCCCTGCTGGACCAAGGTCTCCAAGTCTAAACCCACTACGTCATTTGGACCGTAGTAGGTACTGTAATCCTCCTCATCAGCATCTGTAATATTTTGTCAACATATCCAGTCAGGA
>JANAVB010035820.1:17227615-17243608 GCA_029216955.1 Iris pallida | reverse complement strand
TCACAAATGCCCAACTTGGGAAGTAAAGAATCAAATACATGCTTTCCAAGGGGCTTGGTGATGATGTCAGCCAGTTGAGAAGAAGTAGGAACATGCGAGGCTATTACGGTGCCATCTCTAATAGCATCGCGTACAAAATGCAAATCCACCTCAATATGCTTACTACGCTCATGAAATACCGGGTTTGAGCCAGGTGCAGGGCTGACTGACTGTCATAATACACCGACATAGCAGACTCCTGGCGAACGCCCAAACACACCAATAACTCCTTCAACCATTTTAACTCACAAACAAGCGCAGCAAGAGATCGGTATTCAGCTTCAGCGGAAGATCGAAAAACAATTGGTTGCTTCTTGGTCTTCCAAGAAATAGGAGACCCCCCAGAAACACCAACCAGCCTGTAACAGAGCGACGAGTCAAGGGACAACTGGCCCAGTCGGAATCACACCAACCAGAAAGACGGAGATCACAATCAGCTTTCAAAAGAATTGTCACACCCCAGAACCAGAATACTGGCAAGTAGGGACGGACCAGACCAGCTACGTATACCAAAGTACTCCAGTACTCCGAAATAACGTATAAGCTGTATAGATGGGGGTTACTACTACAAGCCAACAGTCGATCCTAGGTCAAGCAATCCTAGGTATCTCAATCGCAGGCAGTAAACAATATACAAGAAGTAAGATCAACTGGAATATGAAATAGTAAAGCGTCCCAAACTATCATATATCAATGATCATGAAGCTAGTAATAAAGAGTGAAGACTAGCATGAGTAATAGTTATACATGATAAGCTCTAGCTATAGTCTAGAATACGCAAATCATGTTCTGGCCTGTAGGCTAAATGTCAAGTCCAAAATATGAGCTAAACACGTGCTCGGAGGCTAAACGCCACAAAAGAATAATGTACATAACCAGTGGAAGAGTGAAATAGAAAACCCACTAAGGTACTCTGGTGCTGGGTAATCACCAACGAGTGGAAGGTACGGAAGATCCTCCGGGCTCCTCTATCAGATCTGGCCAAACAAACCAGTGGGGTCAGACCCCAATAGCAAGTACCACAAAGGAAGCCAAACTATGAACTAAAACCAGCACGTAAATCATAGCAACGGATAGAGACAGAATTTTGTAAAAGCAAATCGAGACTCGTGCGCTACCAATGCACTTATCCCGAGAATAGGAAAGACAATAAGTAAAGCAGCATGTAGCATAAAGTAAAGGACATGTGACATAATATAAACTGTGTACATGTAAGGAAAAGGAAGCATGTGAACATGAAAGATAAACTAGACATGTGAGCATATTAAGTAGACGGAACATGTGAGCATATTAAGTAGACGGAACATGTGAGCATGTTATGTAACTGGAGCATGTGAGCATGTTATGTAACTGGAGCATGCGAGCATGTTAGATAACTAGGACATGTGAGCATGTAGGATAACTGAGACATGTGAGCTGTGAGATACTATATAGAACGACAAATATAAGATAACTTAGGAACTATTCCGAAACCCAAGTTACAACCCGTAAACCAAACAAGGACCGGGATTGTAACCCTTCTCCTGAACAAAACTTTAGTATCTAATCAATTACCGACAAAGTAAAGCATAAACAAAGATGTACTGAAAATAAACAAATTCAGACACTGCCTAGACTGGACTCCATACAATAGTCACGGCCAAGCAATAAATACGACTTTATACATTAGCTAACTAGGGTTGTCACAATCCTAATTACTAACATATGCAAGTCTGAGAATTCCAAGTCCAGCACCGGCCTGACTACCTGAATGGTCCAAGCCAAAAAGAAAAGAAGTATAGCAGACACACTGCAGTAAGATACATGTGTCCTAAAGAGGTGCCCCACTCGACGGTGTGCTGGAAGAGTGCTCATCATGACAGATAGCTCTAAATCCAAGGATATAATATAATGCCAAGACCAAAGGGGCAACAGGTAACTGGAAAATTCTCAATGATCTAAGTAATCAAGCTAGTTGTTTAGTCCTTAACATTTTTTTGTTGGATTCTGGGTGTGGCATTCCGCAGAATCCATCCTAAACATGAGACATGCGAGACTGGACAATAACGAGAATGTCACCATAACAAGCCACAACAAGAAAAATATAATAGACAAGAAGCCAGGAGTACGCTACGAAGAGCCACTATCAAGGAGCAAGACATGTACTGGAATCAAGAGTGCGCCATGATAGGCCATTATCATGTAAGCAAAGAAAGACATGTACAAAAGTGCACCACGATGGGTCACTATCTAGTATACAAAGAAAGCATGGCAATAATTATCATAGCTTGTAAGAAAGAATCTATCAAAGACATATCATGGCATGTGGGAAGAATAATTAAAGCTAAGTACATTTCATAGAAAAATGATTAAACATGTGCTAGTGTCAAGTATATAGGGTGTACAATCATTCTCTAACTATGCAAGATCATCTAATCATGTTAAAAAATCATTACAATCGAGAAAATATCAAAAACGGACAAAAACGGACAGAAAAGGCAAAAACAGACAAAAATAGCCTAACGGATTATCCGGCGGATTACTGCGGATTACCGAGGATTTTCCGAAGTGTCACTGCAAGTTTTGTGGTGCAAGTTCGGATTTTTTTGACGGATTTTCGCGGATTTCCGACGAATTTTCCGAACCGTCACAGAAAGTTGATTCTTGAAAACTCAAAACTTGTTTCGGCCATAAAAACTTCGTTTTAAATCAAAATTCGGATTTTTAAAAGTCAAAATTGTATAGAATTGAATTTCCTAAAACATGGAACTATTAGATTTCAAAAATTCAAAGATTTGATAGATCAATATCTCAAAATACTCCCAAAAATAGGTTTTCGGGGCACCGAAACGGGTTCCGATTGCCACCAAACTCAAAATCTATGATATACAAACTATGTGAGGTCCTCATATGTATATGTGACCAAGATCCATGATGGTAACACTAGTATCACTCTTGATACCAAGTTTTCTACTAAGTCAATATTAGATTTTAACAGAAAATCAAAACCTTGCTTAAACAAATTTTGGAAACATACATATATACAAGAATCATACGGAAAACATATTTAACAAAACGATTTTGGAAAAATTCTAAGCATTTAATACCAAGGAAAACAAAATAACACAAAACAATATGTTTCATGGATTTGGCAAGATGTACTTGCCTAGGTTAAGCTCCAAGCCTAATCTTATACTCCTCCTAGGGGGGTTAGACACCACACCCAAGGCCTTAAGGCCAAGCTCTTGGCAAGCTCCAAGGGAGAGAGAAGGGAAGAAGAAATGAAGGAGAGTGAAGAGAATGAAAAGAGAGAGGAGAGAGAAAGTGAAATGGTATATATAGAAGAGGAAATTAATCTTAGCCGTCGGATGGTGATCCATGTGAAGATCTAAGTCAATCCTAACCATCCATACAAAACCAAATATCCAATGGAAAAGGGTCATCTACACTATTACGAAAATATCTAAATACTATTCATCAAAATATCGAAAACACTATTCACAAAAATATCGGAAACACTATTCATGAAAATATCTGAAATCGAAAATATCTAAAATGTGGAAAATCTGTCTGGACGGTATACCGTCGGTATACTCCGGTATACTAGCGGTATGCCGGCCAAGAAGAAAATCTATAAGTTAGAAATTTTTTAAAGCATTACGAAAACCAAAAAAATACAAAATATACTTCAAAATACGTATCCGTATATCAATACCGATACTGTGAGACGAGTCTCAACTCTCCACAACTTAAAAATAAATTCCGTTCTCGGAATTTCCTAAATCTAGTCAAGCATGAAAACCAAACCAAAGAGCTGGAAAAATCATATCAATCAAAACAAAGCATGACATATTGGTAAGATAAAAACAACAGTAATATAAGTAAATGCGTAAGCAATAACACAACCATAATCAAGAAGGGATGGAGGCATATGAATAAATATGTCTCCAGAGTCAGTTGAGTAGGAGCAGGCCTACGCTGACTCCACAACTTAGATAAAAGTCAATTCTCAAAATAAGCCGGTACCAATGACTTAATCCAAGACATGACTCTACCCTGGACGTATCTTCGTAGTCGAGACATGTGATAAATATCATGTATCTCAGGATACGAAGACAGAAGAGTGAGACGAGAAATTGCCAAATATGTGTAACCCAAAAGATAAATAAGAGTGGAAGAAGAATAGGAAAATACCTACAACATAAACACCCTCAGCCAAAACCTGCACTAACATACCAAACTCTGCCTGCCCGTGCATCGGAACTGCTGCTCTAAACGGCTGCTGCTGAAATGGTACATGAGCCATATACTGCTGGACTGCCAGGGTAGCCGATGAAGCTGGACTCTAGCAGGACTGACCTTGCTGGCTGATCAGGCTGAACTGACACCTCTGCCCTCGGGTCATCTCTGAACTATGCCCCTGAATGCTGAGACTAATCCTCCATAACTGGCCTAACAGAAGATTGCTGACTGCCATTGACAAAACCCAAACAAGATGATCGGAAGGATTAAGAACAGTGCCCTTGAAAGTTAAAGGACACAAGGATTAAATCGAGAGAACAGGAAGGATCAACGATCAAGGCAGATATCAGGTCAAATGATCAGAGATATAGAATAACACGAAGGATATCAATAAGGGAGAATTGTGACTAAGATATCTAAACATCGGTAACCCCCACATATCTGATAAATCAAACCATGCATGGGCCACCACTAAAACCTATGTCACCCAGAATCAGAATACTGGCAAGTAGGGACGGACCATGCCAGCTACGTATACCAAAGTACTCCAGTACTCCAAAATAACGTATAAGCTGTATAGATGGGGGTTACTACTACAAGCCAACAGTCGATCCTAGGTCAAGCAATCCTAGGTATCTCAATCACAGGCAGTAAATAATATACAAGAAGTAAGATCAACTAGAATATGAAATAGTAAAGCATCCCAAACTATCATATATCAATGATCATGAAGCTAGTAATACAGAGTGAAGACTAGCATGAGTAATAGTCATACATGATAAGCTCTCTATAGTCTAGAATACACAAATCATGTTCTGTGTCACGACCCGCACCGCTATAAGGGCACGTGTACGTAACAACGCCCAGCCCTCACCGTAAAAATGGCGTGGAACGCTGTAGGTTTTCTACTCTAACAACAGTTTATATATAATATCAAAACCTGTCGAGAATATGGTCAACTCCGAACGGAGGACAAGCAATGATAATATATGAATACTCAATCACAATTCTAAGATGATAAAGTAAAGACTGAAAGATAAAGACAACATGACGATAAAAATATAACCTGTCAAGTCCAAACACAAATAATATACAAGTCTAAGTCCAAGTCTCTAATACAATCCAAAATATAATATAATAACATAAGTAGCAAGCTGGAGACAAGGTCCAGTCCAAAATGTCTAGTCTAACCAAACTAAGCTAGAGGCTCGTCGGACGGAGCTAAGCCCTGCTGAACCAAGGTCTCCAAGTCTAGACCGACTACGTCATGAGGACCGTAGTAGGTAGGACAATCCTCCTCGCCACAATCAGTAAAATTTTGTCAACATATCCAATCAGGATGGAACGAGCACAAATCTCAATAACATTCTAGTTAGACGATATTAAAAATATAGCAGTAAATAGAGAGAATCTATGAAGTAAATAATGTGTACATGAATCATGGAAAGGCATGTCAAGACTGTAATCTGAATGTAAGAACAGGAAAATAGTATAAATGTACAAAAATTTGGAACCATATCTATGTGAGTTTAGTATTAGTTTCAACATGTGATCGGCTTAGAACTTGATACAATATTTGGCCTGGCTAATCATACGTGAGTGTATGATTAACACTATACAATGATGATATAATACAATACTGTAGGGTATTGATCACATATCTATGCTAACACGCCCATCCCTGACTAATATAGTGGATCCAGTCATGACACGTCATGATACGTATTCTCTGAGGAGGTCGCGAGCCTACACAGGAATCGTATCTATACAATGAACAATAAACAATGAAGACTTGCCCAGTGTATACCATATATAAGAAAATAACATCTTATGACGGGATCCAGACAATATCAATCCGTGTGAACAATGTGTCAAGAGAACAAGGATAATCTACACTAAATACTAGAAACAAAGACGATATCATAAAACAGAAATATTATCAGAGAATATACTCGCCTAAACTATGATGGATAAGTCGACTGAGTCCAAGATCAGTGCCTCGAGGACCTATAGATGGAATACTATATCAATATAATGGTTTGGAAGTGAAATTAAGTCATACTGAGTCAAAATAGGTCAAGACACGTCAAACTAAGTCAATCTAGGTCAAACAAGGTCAAACTAGATGGTACAGGGTTAATCTAAGTCATATTAGGCCTAACAAAGTCATACTAGGTCAAGACAGGTCTAGTTAGGTCTACCTTGGTCATAGGAGGACATTGGAAGTCAATCCGAATCAAATTAGGTCGAAAGTTGACTTACCGTTGACTTTTGGTCATCGGGTCAACTCTGGTCAACTCTAGGTCAACCCTAGGTCAACCCTAGGTCAATGGTGACTAATAGTTGACTTTTGGTCAACTGCTCAAGTTTAATGGAATTTGGGACTAAATTGGGTAAAGTGTTGAACCATAGTTGACTTTTGGTCTAAAAAGTCAACCGTGGTCAACCGAGGTCAAGACTAGGTCTAGGCGACTATTTCTAATCATTACCAACCTCTACAACCCATATCCAAGTCCATCTTGGACTTCGAAACCCGAATCTTGGCCGTGGGCCAATATCCTATTTTATCCTTAAAAATGGTAAAATTCTAACTTAGGCAATTATCAAGTTAGCCTACCTACGCTTGGTATTTTGACCCGAGCTCCCTAGGGTAGTATGATACTAGCCTATAGGTTCATTACCTACCAAAATACCTAGGTAGAGTGGACGTCTAGTCCATCTTACGGCCCATTGCCGATATCTTGAATATTTTAAGATACGAAATGGTACGGCACGATACCGGCGCCCTACGACCCCGATTTCCACTCGGGAACCTACCCGCAAAATCTAATTCACGTATTCTAGGCCTACGCCAAGTTTCGTCGCGTTCCGATACTCGGAGCTCCGTTTCACCCTCTAACTCAAAATCCTCTTAATCCTATTCTAATTCCTTTCTACCTAATCTTCCCATTCCTCTAATCCTTCTTCTTCTAACTTTCTTCCTATTCTTCTAACTCTAACTCTTCTTCTTAACCTCTTCCTTACTCTATCCTTCTAATCTTTTCTAATTCTCTTCTTCTCTTCTTAATCTAATCTCCTCTTTTTAACCATCTTCCTATCTATCTACATAACTATCTATCTAACTATCTATCTAACTATATAACTATCTATCTAACTATCTATCTAACTATATAACTATCTATCTATACCTATATAAACATATATATATATACATATATATACATATATATATATATGAGGGGGGGTAGATGGGGGGTAAAATGGGCTAAAGGGGGGGGGGGTAGCTGCCATTGCAGCTGCTGCTGCAGGGCTATGCTGCTGCTGCTGTGTGGCCTGCAGCCAGCAGCAGCTGCTGTTGTTGCTTCACTTCTTCTTCTTCTCATTCTACTTCTCCTTCTCTTCATCCTCTACTCTTCTCTCTATATGTCACGACCCGTTACCCAAATTGTTGGACCAGGCCGAGCCATGTCCAGCCTACGCTTGGTCAAAGCATAGTAAGCTGTTCTAAGAATAGACAATAAAAAATCTAAGCAGCTAACAGTTATAAAACCATATTTAAAGTTCAACACCAGCATCTATAAGCGAAGGTAAACAAGTACAGACTTAATAATACATAACCAAAGTATCTAACTGGAGACAAAGTCCAGTAACCACCAAATATAAATACAGACCAAAGTCTAAGTCTTAAAACACAAGAAAGATATCTAAGCAAGGTTCCCCGCTGGGGCCTCTTTTGGAGCTAAGGCCAGGTCCTCAATGCAGTACCATAATATGTAACACATAGCATTTCATCCTGAAAAGTGAACCTACAACGTTATCCTGTCAGGACGGGGAGCAAGTACAACATCTACAACTAAAGTACTGAACATATAATGAAAGAGATGTACAACAAGAAACATGGTGTGATAAGTCTATAAAACAGGAAATACTGGAAAACATGGCCTCTTGGTACAACTGGGATCACAGTATCATAGTAACATAGGGAACATGGCATATCTGGAATCATGGTATAACTCATAATCTATCATGGCAAGGATACATATGTCATAGAGACAGATGTATATGTAATGTTTAAAACTGTAGCAGGTACGTGATCGGTCAATAGATGTACAATGTGCTGGAGGCACATAATAAAATGTACTTCCGTACAAGTGAAAAGGCGATAGATGTACATACGCACAAATCCACTTTGAGATAAGGCCTACGGCGCAGTATCATATAAAATGAAACTTTGTTCGGACATACGTACAGAAGGGGGTCGTGATCACGTACTCAACTGTCAGTTTTCCCATAACCCTATTCTAACATGTAAAAGATACGAAACAGTAAAAACTGTGGGAGATACTGGGAGCAGTATCAGCATGAATACTCAGAGCAGTATAAAGCATAGTGAAACAGGCTGTAAACCATAAGAAGCATGTGAAGATAAGAATTTACTAAACATGGCAGGTACTGAAGTAATACACATGTGAAGACATAACTTGCTACCTCAAGATCAGTATTTTAACAGGGTTAATACATGTTCTAGCATTAAAAGCAGTAAATGAGTTGTAGATGTACTTGCCTCGAGCAAAGCAAGAATACTAGTACGAAGATATAGATGTCCGGTCCTGTCAATAATGATATACAAACTCAGTTCTACAGATTCAATATTACGCTAGTGGTGTGACACGACTCCTGACTAGATACTAGCCAAGTGGGGACCTAGCATAAAAGTCTAATATGGAGTGCCACTATATCCAAACTAACTTTCTAGAGTCTTTACACTAGTGCGGGGGTGAGGTCCAATACGCCTATACTCAAAACAACACAAAATATGAAAGTCGTAATTCTCAATAAATAATCAAACTGTACACTGAGTTCCAATAATTTTTGAGATAAAAAAGCTCAATATATAAAATAAGTACCAAAATGATTCCTGTTAATTATAAAAATTTATACTAATTTTTCAGGATTTATAAACCCTCATAAAATTTACTAAAAATCAGTAAACACATGTTCCTGAATGAGTTCTGTTTTCCTATTTTTAAAAAGACCAAAATTACTTATTAAATACTGAAAAAATTATAATAAATTAGCTAAATTAACATAGTATTTAAATCAATTTTTTCCAATTTTTCAGCAATTAAAATATATAAAAATTCAAAACAAAAGTAACAATTTCTGGAAAAAAATTAATTATAAATAAGGATAATACATAAACAAAATTACATATGTTGTCGGATGATAAATAAAATATCACCAACGTGTCCAGAACGTTAAATCAGCTAGGATAGCCTACCCATAAGCCAATTTGGACACAGGAGCAAAACGGTAATTTCGGGTCAAAATGATGTCCGCCGTTGGACACACTTTGCACCGAAAACCTAGCAAATTATATGTCCACGAATCCAGAATGATGATACGAACCCAACGTATGTCTAAAATAGAATTCTGATGTGCCATCTCAAAATGGTCCGTTGACGCGGACACTTGGTATCCGGTTTGCACCGAAATGCGTGCAGAAGCAAATGTCTTCAAAACTCAGCAATTATTTGTCAACGAGTCCAGAATGACGATACGAACTCAACGGTATATCCGGAATGGATTCCGATGAGCCGATCCCAAAGTGACACTTGACACGAAAAGTGGGACCCGCTTCACACCGAAATGCGTGCCAGGGCTCACGTTCTCCAATCAAGCAACTTTATATGAAATATGCCAGAACGACGCTACGAGTCTACTGTGTGGTGTCAGAAATTGAATCCGGAGTCCCGGGTTCAATAATGGAATTTAACAAGTGCAAATTAAAGAATTCGGACGGCCAACTTTGGCGTCGAATTCGCCGACCTAACAGCTCAAACTGAAATAAAATCTAAGGGAGGGCAGAAGATGGTTATACCAGCTGTGCACCGGAACTGTAGCGCAAAATAGAGCTGATACGGCGAAGATACGAACCCGCGAAGTTGGCTCGTAAACAGTCCAAAACAGTACAAATTAAAACGTCAACTTGTGGCCAGTTTTGATGTATCAAACGACAAAATTAACGGTTCAAACTTGACAGAGGTGAAGAAGGATATACCGACATTGAGATGGAAGAAACGATTCGACGATCCAACGGTCGGATCTCCCGAAAAATGTGCGTGAAGTTGCTGTCCAAAGCACCGCGCGCGTCGACGAAATCCTGGGAAAAATGCGGAATCGCCTCGACGGTGCATCCCGGAGGACGGTGGCCGCCTTGGGGTGGTGCCAGGAGTGCTCCCTGCCTGGGGCCACGCAGGGTGGGGTGCCACGGCCGGCCTGGCCGGCGGCGGCCGGCTGCCGCTGCTGCATCGAACTGCTGCTGCGCCAGCTGCTGCTGCGTGGCTGCGCTCGGCCTAGCGCGGCGCGGCGGCGGCGGACACGGCGCGCGGCCAGCAGTGGGGGAGGTTATGGTGCGGTGGTTGGTTTGTGTTTGGGGTGGCGGAGGAGAATGGAGAGTAGTGGCAGTGGTGTAGTGTTTCTTTGAAGAAGAAGAAGACTAAGAAGAAGGAGTTGAGGAAGAAGGAGAAGTGAGAAGGAGAGAGAGAGATGATGATGATAGAGGAAAAGGGGGGCTGTTCCTGTACGGGTAGGAGGGTGTGGTGATGGGTTGTGTTTGTATAAGTGAAAGAGAGAGAGGGATTATATATATAATATATATGTATATATATTTATAAAGAGAGATATTAAGAAATATTAGAGAGAGGAATAAGAGAGAGGGGGGTGTGTATGTCGGCTGATGGGAGGGGGAGTGTTGTGCTTGTGATGGGGAGGGTGTAGGTGTGTAGGAGAGAAGAGAGAGAAAGAGAGATTTACCTATATATATACATATAATATTAGAATAGAGAGAAGAGTTTTTTTTATGTAAAGAGATATTTTTGAGTAGGGAAAAATGACGAATTATCAATGGGGTGTATAGATAGACATGGTAGGGTCACACAAATTTGGGTTAGGTTCGTTGAGCCGGTCGGATTAAAATCGAACCGGGTGCATAATAATTAAAAAAAGAGATTTTATAATCACGGGAAAATAAATAATATGCGGAGACTCCAATAAATGGGACACAAGAGTCATGTGGGTAGTAGGCTTCATGTGAGCCACGTCCATACTTTGGGTCGACTAGGTTGGATCGATGTCAGGTCCCGAAATTAAATTAGAAATAAATCAGTTTACGGTAGATAATTAATCGGCCTAAATTGACCCAAAAATTGTGCGAAGAAAATGAAGCACAAAATGGAGTGTCTGAGTGGACACGAAGGCCATGGGTGAAGAGCGTCTCGAGTAGATCATTCATGAGAAGTTGGTTCTGAGAAACGACTGGTCTCGTGCTCCTAAATTAAAAGTCAACGGTAACGTGCAAAACGAAGATCAAAAAATAAAAGTGGGAATAATTATTCAACGATTAATTGGTCCTAAGTTGACCCGAAGTTGCGCGATACAAAAAAGAGCACAAGGGAACGAATTCAAGTGGGACAACGATATATCAAAACGAAGAGAATCTTGTCTACTTCAAAACTCGTGAAGAGAGTTTCCAGAGATTGGCAGCCCTGACGCTCCAGAAGTCAAAGTCCATGGAAAGGTACATTAACGACCAAAAACAATTAAAATAATAAAACATTTAGTCGAAAATAATTCATTCAGAAAAATAAAAATAAATCCTGAAATTCAGGGGGCTTACATCCAACACACACACTCATCTATATATATATATATATATATATATATATATATATATAGATATATACATACACACACACACATATCCATATACATATAAATACATACATATATCTTATATATCTATATATAAATACATACACACATAGATATATATATATATATATATAAATACACACACACACACACTCTCTCTACCACACTAACACACACTTACTCTCACACACAACCACCACCACCCTCATGACAACACCACCACCACTCTCATTCCTCTACACACACAAATTTACTATAATATATAATACATCCATATATATATATATATATATATATATATATATATATATATATATATATATATATATATATACCAGTTTATTTAGAAAACCCCCAAATTATCCCTAACCTAGATTTCTAGGGAATCCTACAGAGTTTGTGGGCAAAGTGTAGAGAATCTTCTTCTCTACAACTATTGTGAAGGGAAATAAAGCAAAAGAGAAATTTATGAAGGATTAAGAGCTTACCTAAAGGAGAAATTCCCTGGAGAAGAAAAGCTTCAAAAGAAAGAAAGAAATGGAGAGGAGTTTACTTTGTGGTGAAGAAAGAGAGAGGGGGGGGGGGTATTTTATACTTGGCCGGCCATGTGGGGGGGGGGGGGGGGGGGGGGCTTTGTGGGTTTTTGGGTGGTGATCCACTAAGCCTCCAACCCATTAGACTTAGTTTGGGTTCGGTTTGTTTCGGTTTGGTTCGGCTTGATTCTAATTAATCAATTAAGTCTCTAAAATGATTAATTAAGCCATGGAAGTTGGGTTTATGGTTTCTAACCTAATTAGCATGGTATGTGTGCCAAGCCCAGCTAGTATGTGGGTCCCACTAGGGTCCAGGCTATCCGGGTCTCCAACTTAAGTCCGAATTGGGTAAAATTTAAACTAAATCAAATAAATCCCTAAAAATTATATAAAATCAAATAAAATTTCTAAAAATGATAAAACTTGAAAATGACGAAAATACCCCTAATTCGATAACTGGGGGTGACAAATCTACCCTTCTTAAAAAAATTCGTCCTCGAAATTCAAGCGGTCGTCCTCTTCTCTAGGTCAAGCACCCAACAATCAAGGTCTACTAAATTTTATCCTAAGTTATATAACATGAAATCAAGGAAATCAGAACACATGCATGGTTTTAAATCTCTACAGTATCATGTTATTGCAGTCTTCATTGGAGTGTTCTATTTATCTAGCATGATCATCACATATGCAACTAAGGTACTAAGAAAGCAATCAACAATCAATGGATGGAAAGAAACAGGTAAAAAGAAAAAGCAAGACCCTACCTCCTAGTCCATGCCTGCAGAATCCTCAACTGTCATCGCAAAAAGCCCCGTCCTGGCGGGGTATATCCCACTGCTGGTGGAGGGCGTGATGCGGTGCCATAGGTGGCCTATCCTGTGCTCCATGAGCTGTACGGCGATGGTTCGAAGGGCAATCCCTCGCCTGATGTCCCTCGGTGCTACAGTATAGGCACACACCCAAACGTCTCCTGCAAACCTCCCAGAGATGTCCGGACCTCTTACAGTAGTGGCAAGTAGGTACCTGCTGCATCGGTCCCTGCTGCTGGCTGCTGGGGCACCTGCTGAACTGGTGCCCTAATCGGAGCAGGAATCTACTACGAGCGTTGCGGAATAGAATGATTCTGGAGTTGAGGACGCTTAGCAGCCCCCCGCGCTGCTAGTAGTCCCCGAAAACAGATCACGGTCCCTCTTGGGCTTCAGGCCCCACTCCCGCTCTACCTTGCGGGCCTCCGCATAGATCTGGGTATAAGTCTCATAAAAGAAGGGAATGAGGATCTTGATGTCCCAGATCAGCCCCTCTCTGAAACGGCTCGCCCGGATCTCCGGGTCACGAACCATGTACTCCGCGTATCGGTTCAGACGGCCGAAACTCCACGGCGTACTCCTCCACTGATAAACTGCCCTGCTGCAGATCCTGGAACTGTCGCACCAGGTTGTTCTTGTCCGTGGTGGAAAAGAACTTCTCCTTGAAGAGGAGCTTGAACTCTGCCTAAGTATGGCCCTCTCCAGCTAGGGCTGGCTCGTTTCTAAGCCAGGTGCGTGCAATGTCTAGCAACTGCAAACCTACCGCCTCGACCTTCAGGTCGTCTGCGAGGCGGGAGGCCCTCATCTGACGCTCGATATCCTCGAGCCAATCATCTACATAACCACACCCTCGGTCCCACTAAAGTCACGGGGCCCGAGCTTCTTGAAGTCCTGGATATCTCCGTACCTCGGACGCGTCCCATGATGCGGAGCCCTCTGCCACGGCTGCAAGGGCCAACTGATGGGCATCCTCCATGCCCTGACGCATCGCGTCTGTCTGCCTCCGCTGAGCCTCGGCCTGGGCTTTCTGAGTCTCCAGTATCTGCTAGGAGGAAAGTAAGCATCTGCCCCATATCTGTAGGCAGAGGAGGTGGAGGTGGAAGTATGTCTGCAACTAGCGGAGGAATCCACTGCTGAGGAGGAAGAACGCCCCCGACAACTCCCGTCGTAGCCCCGACACTCCGGGAAGAGCACCCACAACCCTAGGGACGGTCATCGAGAGCGCTGGAGGAGTATCCCTGAGAGCCCCAACAGAAGTCCCATCTGCAGGGGAAGTGACCGGAGCCTGTCCGCCAGAGGTAGCAGACCTCTCCGTCTCCCCGTGCTTCTCACCAGGAGAATGAGTCATAACTATCCTGGAGACAAATTAAAAGAAGATATCAATATGGCACATGAAGGCAATATCAAAGGAGGACAGCTAGAATGCAGTAAATCAATATCAAAGACGGTAAGCAAGATAAGCAAGAAAAGATCCTACTGTGATTGAGCACTCTTAGCCTATAGCCTATCCTAGATACGTACCGCATGCTCGTAATAGCACTCTAAGTCGAGCGCCACTACGACATCGCACTAATTGCGACTTCAGGACCTGCATGGGCCACCACTAAAATGTGTCACGATCCGCACCCGCTATAAGGGCACGTGTACGTAACAACGCCCAACCCTCACCGTAAAAACGGCGTAGAACGCTGTAGGTTTTCTACTCTAACAACAGTTTATATATAATATCAAAACCTGTCGAGAATATGGTCAACTCCGAATGGAGGACAAGCAATGATAATATATGAATACTCAATCACAATTCTAAGATGATAAAGTAAGACTGAAAGATAAGACAACATGACGATAAAAATATAACCTGTCAAGTCCAAACACAAATAATATACAAGTCTAAGTCCAAGTCTCTAATACAATCCAAAATATAATATAATAACATAAGTAGCAAGCTGGAGACAAGGTCCAGTCTAAAATGTCTAGTCTAACTAAACTAAGCTAGAGGTTCGTTGGGCGGAGCTAAGCCCTGCTGAACCAAGGTCTCCAAGTCTAGACCGACTACGTCATGAGGACCGTAGTAGGTAGGATAATCCTCCTCGCCACAATCTGTAAAATTTTGTCAACATATCCAGTCAGGATGGAACGAGCATAAATCTCAATAACAGTTCTAGTTAGACGATATTGAAAATAGTAGCAGTAAATAGAGAGAATCTATGAAGTAAATAATGTGTACATGAATCATGGTAAGGCATGTCAAGACTGTATCTGACTGTAAGAACAGAAAAAATAGTATAAATCATGTACAAAAATCTGGAACCATATCTATGTGAGTTTAGTATTAGTTTCAACTTGTGATCGGCTTAGAACTTGATACAATGTTTGGCCTGGCTAATCATACGTGAGTGTATGATTAACACTATACAATGATGATACAATACAATACTGTGGGGTATTGATCACATATCTATGCTAACACCCCCATCCCTGACTAATATAGTGGATCCAGTCATGACACGTCATGATACGTATTCTCTGAGGAGGTCGCGAGCCTACACAGGAATCGTATCTATACAATGAACAATAAACAATGAAGACTTACCCAGTGTATACCATATATAAGAGGAATAACATCTTATGACGGGATCCAGACAAATATCAATCCGTGTGAACAATGTGTCAAGAGAACA
>JANAVB010035820.1:17182615-17222615 GCA_029216955.1 Iris pallida | reverse complement strand
TTCATGGATTTGGCAAGATGTACTTGCCTAGGTTAAGCTCCAAGCCTAATCTTCTACTCCTCCTCCTAGGGGGGTTAGACACCACACCCAAGGCCTCAAGGCCAAGCTCTTGGCAAGCTCCAAGGGAGAGAGAAGGGAAGAAGAAATAAAGAAAGAGTGAAGAGAATGAAAAGAGAGAGGAGAGAGAAAGTGAAATGGTATATATAGAAGAGGAAATTAATCTTAGCCGTCGGATGGTGATCCATATGAAGATCTAAGTCAATCCTAACCATCCAACAAAACCAAATATCCAATGGGTAAAAGGGTGCATCTACACTATTCACGAAAATATCTAAACACTATTCATCAAAATATCTAAAACACTATTCACAAAAATATCGAAAATACTATTCATGAAAATATCTGAAATCGAAAATATCTAAAATGTGAAAAATTTGTCTGGACGGTATGCCGTCGGTATACTCCGGTATACTGGCGGTATGCCTGCCAAGAAGAAAATCTATAAGTTAGAAATTTTTTAAAGCATTACGAAAACCAAAAAAATACAAAATACACTACAAAATACGTATCCGTATATAAATATCGATACTGTGAGACTAGTCTCACAAGAATACCCTGTCCCGGTGCATGTTTGAGATATCTGACAACTCTCAAAGCCGCATGTCAATGATCTTGTCGAGGCTCCTGTAAGAATTGAGACAAGATATGCACAGCATAGGCTAAGTCAGGGTGAGTAAATGATAGATAAATCAACCTCCCAACCAGCCTCCGATAAGTCTCTGCATCCGCCAGCTTTGGACTATTCGATTCTGCCTGCTTGTGATTGGGCTCCATGGAAAAGCCAGCAGGTCGAGACCCCATCAAGCCGCATTCTGAAATGATGTCCAAAGCATACTTCCGTTGACACAAGAAAATTCCTTCTGCACTCCGAGCCACCTCTATGCCAAGAAAGTACTTCAACACACCAAGGTCCTTCATGTGCAAGCAAGAACTAAGGTCCTTTTTGAAAGCATCTAAAGCACCTGAGTCATTACCAGACACAATCATATCATCCACATAGATCAAAACATGTAACTCAACCTTTCCTTTAAAAAGAGAGAAAATGGAATAATTGAAATGAGATTGAATAAATTCATTGGATAGCAGAGAAGCAGCAAGCTTAGCAAACCAACAACGTGGTGTCTGTTTCAATCCATATAGAGACTTACGCTGGCGACACACTTTGTTGGGATCACTGTAGAAAAACTTGGCGGCAACTTCATATACACTTCTTCTGTCAGATCTCCATGAAGAAAAGCATTGTGCACATCCATCTGGTGCAAAGTCCAGCATCTTACAGAGGCAACAACCAAAAATGCCCGAACTGTAGGCATCTTAGCTACCGGTGCAAATGTCCCTGAATAGTCGATCCCCTCAACCTGATGATTACCGAACACAACCAACCGTGCCTTTAAGCGCTCAACACTGTCGTCGGAGTTGTACTTTATTTTGTACACCCATCTACTTCCCAATGCTTTCTTTCCAGGAGGCAAATCGACAAGACTCCATGTCCCATTATCTTCCAGAGCCTGTATTTCAGTTTGCATAGCCGTACGCCAGCCTGAATCTCGCGAGGCCTGGCGATATGAAGTAGGCTCAACACCTGCAGTAACAGCTTCAAGAAAATCTCTGTGTCCAGCAGTAAATATGTCATAACTTAGAACTTGTGTTAGAGGATACGAAGTACCTAAGGAAGTGACGGGAACAGATGAACTGTGATGAAGGGGGGACTTTTACTTCGAACAACATTCGTCACAAAATCCTGTAATCGCACTGGCTGTGATTTCTTTCTCATTCCTCTTTCCAATACTACCTCGTCGGGTACCTCTGGCAACACTGTATCCCCTGTATCATCAGTAGTATCCGCATCACCCCCAGTGGACTCTCCTGTCAATACTTCTGCAGCTACCTGTGCATCCTCGCCACTCGGTGCCGAGCCGCCAGCAACCACTCCGGCCTCAGCAACCGTAGCCGGTACAATCCCAAAAGCCTCTATATCGTCTCCCGGCACCTCAATAGATGTATAGCGTGTCGCAGAAGATATCTCGCTAGCAGAGCAACACCCAAGAATTTTTTTCATAAAAAGTAACATCGCGGGACACAAAAAATTCACCAGTCTCCAAATTATACAGTTTCTATTCCTTTTTATCGAGTGGATACCCAACAAAGATATATTTTTTACTCCTGCTAGCAAATTTATCATGTCGGGATTTCAAATCATATGCATAGTACAGACACCCAAAAATACGTAGATGATTATACGAAGGAGCCGAACCATATAAAATTTAATAAGGCGACTTAAAATGCAAGATACTAGAACGTGTTCTATTTATCAAATAACATGCACCCAGAACACATTCTCCCCAAAAATCCACGAAAAGAGAATCCTGAAATCTCAATGCCCTGACTACATTTAAAATATGTCGATATTTTCTTTCCATCCTTACATTCTGTTGAGGTGTCCCAACACAGGATGTTTGGAACAATATACCTTGAGATAAAAATAATCTCGTAAACAATTAAATTCAGTGCCATGGTCACTCCGCACACGACGTATATCAGCCCCAAACTGACGCTTCACCATAGCAATAAATTTAAGAAACATAGAATAAATAGCACACTTATCCGTCAATAAAATAATCCAAACAGCTCTAGAAAAATTATCCACCAAAGTCAAAAATATCGTGCCCCATTAGAGGACGGAACACGATACGGTCCCCACAGAACACAGTGTATAAGTTCAAAGCATCTCAAAGCACGACTGCTATTATCAGGAAAGGCATCACGAGTCTGTTTAGCTTGATGACAAATATCACAAGCCTTATGAGAAAAACACTACTACCAGAGAGAAAAGATAAAGTCTACATTACTTTATCTGAAGGATGCCCCAGTCTACTATGCCAAACCTCAGAATCACCCTCTTTGTATGCCAGGATCACCGAAGACAAAGAAGCTGGAACCTCCTCCAAGAAGTAAAGTCCACCCCTTTGTTCACCTGCTCCAATCACCATCCTTGTACTTCGGTCCTGAACAAAACACAAATCAGAAGTAAATAACATATCACAATTTCTGGCACCAATCAATTATGAGACAGAGATCAAATTGCAAGTCAATGTCAGAACATAAATAACATCCGTCAACACCAATGAAGCAGTCAAAAATACTTTGCCTCTCAGAACAGCCTCAATAGTGCTCCCATCAGGCAAAATCACAGGACAGACAGGGCCCTCAAAGTAATCAACTAAACAGTCACAAGAGCCTGTCGCATGAAGAGTAGCCCCAGTATCAAATATCCATGTGACAGAAGAATTCTTACCTATCAGACGATCAGAGTTTGAAGAACCGGGTGTAGTTCCCCGTCCCGCTCAGTCAATCGGAGGAATCGAAACGCCGACGGCGTTCGGACTTAGCCTTGCAACGGCTGCTCGAAGACATCGCTCGGTCGAGACGACCGCTCGCTCAGGTGGGATAGTTTCGGTGAACTTGCCTCATCTTTGCCTTCACATAATAAATCACGTGTTTTCAACTTGCACAAGTAGGCTTAATAATAAAAGAGATGAATGCACATAGCTAAAGGGAGTAACCCTGATGGGTCAAATTGAGATAGAATATGGAAAGGTCCAACGGTCGGCTTAGAGTTGGTGCACGGTGTGCTTTGAAAATAACACTCGGTCCTTCGTCCCGTGGCTTGGGAGAAGGAAAGTTGGTCTTCGACACAAAACTGTGATTTAGCCCAAGTCATAGGCGTCGCCCGCGTAAATGTTCGATAAAGCATGCACGCTTCCACGATGCAAGGCTTGACATAGCCTTTGCTCGTCCCTTGGGTTAAGTTGTAGGCTTGATTAAGTTAGGCAAAGGGATGGTGGTCGACCTAAGACATTCCAAGCACGGTCCTATGAGTTCTACGGCTGAGTATAGCCACGAAGTCCTACGGTTTCAAAGCTAGTCGTATGGAGTATGAGTTGGGCGATAGCGACGCGTAGAGCACGATTGGCCTAAGGCACGATGCACGGACTTAGTATTTAAGGCATGAACCACATTTGATTTAATGAGTTTTTGGAGAAAGGACTATCGAATAGGCATTGAGTTGAATGAAATGATATGGTAACATGGAAAGAATGCTCGCGACTGTGGGTCGTCGAGGGGTCCTTGAGGGGTCTCAAGGATAGAAGACTTGAACTTGGTTTTGGAAAGAGATGATAACACTGAAAGTACAATGACTGTGTGAGACGTCAGTTTGAGTGAAGGGTCTTGCATGGTCATTGGACAACTTGTCGACAAGGTAAAGTTTTCCCCGTAACGGCAACCCAGGGCCATGGGACCGTTTCGACCAAGAAAGGAAACATGGTGATAGCTGTGCTGACTCGATAGCACCGGGTTAGTCGGGGACTTCCAGGGGGCTAGCTACCTTGCGCTGGAAGGGTCCCGACCAACCGCAAGCTATGTGTCCATGATAGCTTGTCATGCTAGTGACCTCATATAGATGAGTCGGTACGGGTGGCAATCCGCGGGTGTGCCTTTGGACTGAGTCGAGTATTAGGTGAAGTAAATCAAGAGTCGAGTCGAATACGTGCTCGGTCTGAAGACAATGTTTGGGCCTAAGATTTGGCTGCAACAAAGACACCGTGCTTCGACACGAGATGTGGCGTCGAGTCCTATGTTGTCGGCATATAAGTTGCATAGTTATGGTTTGAGTTGTCATGAGTTTAAGTCAGGAGATACCGTAAGGCAAACTTGGTCGAGTGACACTTAGTTTACAAAGTTGGATGGGTCAGTTGATGATTTAGTAGCAAAGGGCCGCGAGGCGGCAAGGGCCGCGAGGCGGCAATATGATCGAGTCTCATTGAGTTGCGAGGCACGGCCTCAGCAAGGGTTTGTAGCACGGTCACACGGAAATGGAGCCTCATCGCGTAGTTGCGTCTCTGATTTTAAGCTGTAAGGCAAACACGACTCGATAGGTTAACGTTGTTAGCACGAGAAGGGTCTTGAGACAAGGTATGAGTTAATGTTGTCGTTGCAAGCACGAGATGGTCTAGAGACACAGAATAGGCAAAGGCGTCGGTCCTAAAACTGATCCTAAGGCAAGAGTAGAAAGACAATCATAAAGGGGACTATGCTGCACAAAGTAAATCAAATATGTTGGTTTTGTATGGGTGGGCGAGGAGCTCATTCCACCAGTACAGTTGAGTACTGACACCCACACAGTTTTTTTGTGCAGGCACAGGTAGAAGCTTGTGGCGCGGAGCTCGCTTTGATGCATCGAGGCACGGAGTTCCTTGGCGAGTCGAAGCGTGCGGCCGCGTGGACTCAAAGACTTATACATGACATAATGTATGGACATCGTATTCCGAAGCTTCCGCTGACTCAAGCATTATAATCAAGAGAAGAGAGAGAGAGCATAGAGACTTGTAAAATAAAAGAAAAGTGAGTACGAGAGACTTGTAATTTGGCCTTGCGCCCACAAATGTAATCTTGTATGCAATATCAATAAAGAGTTCTTTTGAATAACTTGTGTTTGCCTTTAAATTTCCGCTGCATGTTTCAATATTTCTGCTTGGGACTTTTGTGCGACGACCCCGTCGTAGCGATGTAATCGGCCGTTATGAAACTGCCTTGCACGAGCGCAATCTAGGCTCGTGCGGCATCACGCCTTAGCGAGGACGATCGCTCCTACGGGAGCGGAGCGTGACACCAGGTTTGGAAGGATTGTCGTTACCCAGCAAGCTCATCAGTTTCTGCCATTGTTCACCTGAGAGTGGTGAAGGATACCCTCCATGTATCATATCTGCCGAACTTCCAGCAAGACCAGCAGGGACACCATGACCAGCAGCATCGACATGATGAACAACCCCTGTGCCACCAGTACCGCGTCCCCCATCATGTCTCTGCTGTGGTGCCGGGCCTTTGCCACCACCAGCACTACGTCCGCCCTCACGCCGAGGACGATTCTCCCACCACTCTGGATAGCCAATCTTGGCAAAGCAAGTTGCAACATCATGACCTGTTTTCTTACAATGAGTACAGATCATACCTGATTTGTCCCTGGAATCTGAGGTTCTACTATTAGAAGTAGTAGAAAGACGAGGTGAAGTCCTGATATTCAGCGCCAATACCTCCTCCGCAGCAGATTGGACCTGAGATTTTTGCATATCCTCCTCCTCACGGACTGCCTGGTATGCCCGATCTAAACTTGGCTGAGGATCCTGAGCTAGAAGATTAGATCGGGTATGACCATACAACTCAGCATTCATCCCATACATAAAGTCCTGAAAGTGGTCTTCATTGTAGCGCCCCGACCCGCAAGATGCCTTATGATGGATGGTTGGTTCGATGAAGCCTTGTTGGACTTGGGATTATGCGAAGGATCGCTTGGAAGTCTATGCGATCGTGGCGGGATTCGTCCTATGAATGTGAGTAGTGTTGAACCCTTCAAAGATCCTTTAGCTTCACGCTTAAAATAAGGATAGTATGCTATGTTTCTTGTTGAATTGCTCAATAACACCTTGCATGGAATTTGGAAAGATAATGAAAGATAATAATCACATGAACGTAAACTGTTGTGGCTAAGTGAATTGTATGCTTGTACGCTGTTGCGATGAATTGTATGACAGGTGAAAGCAAAGTCCCAAATACTTGGGCAGGTGAGTATATCGAGCTTTGGCTCAATGAATAGATGGCAAAACAGATGTTATGACCCAAGTACTGGGCAGTGAGTATGCTTGAATTGCATTTGAATGAATGCATGCTAAAACAGATGCTAAGTCCCAGGAATTGGGCGGTGAGTACATTGAGTTTGATTGGAAAGATGCGTAGTATCAAAGATGTGGCAAAAGGATTGGGTAACAATATTCTATTATCCTGTCGCCGATGTAGAATGTTGATTACGCCAAGACCCTGGATTGGACAGATGATAATGTGAGCATTGGCTCAAGGCAAGATGGCTAGATGGCAAGATGGTAATACGAATGAGAATGATGGTTTTGCTTAGTTTTTCCTTATCATGCATTATATGTTTTCTTCTTAGATAAGTTGCATATAGTTGCATGGTCATGGACAACTTGTCGACAAGGTGGTTTCTCGAACGGTATTCCTGGGCCATGGAACCCGGTTCGTCCTAGGGGAAACCAATGCCGAAGTAGTGGCAGTGCTGAAGTAGTAGCACGGCATACAGGACTTGCAGTGGGGCTAGCTACCTGCACTGGCAAGGGCGCTGTATACCTGTAAGACGGTCCAGGATGGCGTGTCGCCAGTGACCTTCATATAGATAGGTCAGGTGCTAATGATGTCTTATGCAGGCAGAGTAAGTTATTACTCAAATACAGGGAAGGATGTCGGCTGTTGGTAAGAATCACCTGAACGGTGATATTCATATTGAATCATGATATTGTTTCTAACAATGTCTTGTGCAGGCAGAGTAAGTATTATAAATGTACAGGGATGGCTACACGACCGTGGGTAAGAATCACCAAAGGGTGATAACAGTATGCTTTTAATTATGTTGGCTATGAGATTTGCATGCTTTACTTCTTGTCGGCTATAACATGAAATTGACCCTAAGGCAACGAGAAAGACCATTGATAATAATGTTCTGTAACATGATTACTTAGTGCTGTCTTCTTAGGTGAGTTGGGCCAGCACCGCTCGCCAGTACATTGATGATGTACTGACCCACGTTGTGGGCAATATTACAGGTGTTTGCTTGGAGGAAATCCTGTGAATCAGTGCTTGGCATCGATGAATCGGATGGGTGTGCAGAAGCTCTTCTTTCAAGATGATGTCTTCTGCTATACGGGACATAATGTATGGAACAGGGAAACTCAGTTGTACCAGTGAGATTGTAGCCATATTGGCATATTCATTGTAAAGAAGTCGGTATATTCAGTTGTAGCCTAAAGGGCGAGTGTATACATTCAGTCGGCTATTTAAGAGCCTTGTAAACAGTTGTAAACTCTGTATTCCGCTGCAAGTCTTGTAATCCATTTTGATTATCAATAAAGAGATACATTTCTATATAAATTGTATGACTTCAATTTATCAGCTTGGTTCCGCTGCCTTATTGATGTTTTCTGAGAATTACCAGGAACTGTAATGGTTTTGCCTTGTACAAGTGCAATCTAGACTTGTACGGCATCACGCCCAGTGGCTTGTTTTCGATCCTCCGGGATCGGGGCGTGACATAATGGTATCAGAGCACGGCTTTACGTCCTTGGATTCCTATTCAATTTGTTTCGAATCAATGTTGCTATTAAGATGATTCTAAGCTGCTTCCGCGATGATTCAAAGATTGCTTCCGCGATTATTCAAAAGTTGCTTCCGCGGTGAATCAAAGTTGCTTCCGCGAATACTCAAAGTTGCTTCCGCGATGAAATCAAAGTTGCCTCTATGATGATTCGTAGTGCTTCTGCGATTGTTCTGTGTTGCTTCCAAACTATTCTATGTTGTTCCCTTGACTGAAAGTCCGTTGATCATTCTAACCTTTCACTGGGTGTTCCATACAATAAGTCTAAATATGTGGGCTGTGATATGTGTGCTTGTTGAATTTCTAAAAGATACCTAAAAGAATAACAATGATGCGATGCTATAATAAGTTTGTGATGTATGCTGGATGTCTTATGTGTGGGATTTTTTTGAGTCGATTGTTATGCAGCAATCGACCGTAGGTGATGGCTTGGTATGTTGGAACAGAATGTGCATGGATTTCAGTGAATGGGAACCGACAGAATCATGAGTCGGTATTTGTGGTCAGCATAACCACTGCAGGATGGATTGTCCATGTTAGACGTTGGTTTGATGTGAGAGAATATTGTGTCGGAATGGCTTGAGCTCTGGATGGTATATTGCATATACCCTCATCGTGATAAGATGTCCCTTAACCCTTGATGTGTTTATGATTTTGTGATTGCGTTACCTATAAGGTATTGGATGGTATCGAGTCGTAGCTGAGCTTACGATTTATGCATGTTGGCTAGGCGTGTTCCTTGATTGTTAAGTTGGATGACCCGTTGTGAGATTTTGATGTGTTCGGGTGAACCATCGCTAGACCTTGTCGGTTAGTATTATGTTGGGTAATAAGAGAATTGATGATATGAAATGAATGCCTTGGTTGGGAAGAAAACAATTTCCGATTCAGGCGAAGACTGAATCAGTTGGGTAAGGAGGATGGTAGGCTCGGTAACGATAGTGTGGTGTTGCTATCGAATGATTTGCGGGAATAGCTATGGACCGAATTTTGAATGATGTTGGAATTGAGTGAAAGAAATTGCATGTTGGATATCGATAGAATTGATGGTGATGTTAGACGCTTATCAGGATGCTGCGAATGATTTAGACGATGCAGAGAGAGTTGCATCAACGACCAAAAAGATTGAGAATGGGATTGAGGAATAGATGATCTTAGCACGATGTGCAGTTGGGTTTGAGAGAAATTGAAGTGTCCCGAATTAACAAGTTATGACCCTTGATTATTTGAGGCATAGAGAATGAGTACTTGTCCCTTGATGCATGAAAGAGTAGATGTCCCTTATGAGAGTCGAATGGCTGAGATACAAATAAGTATCGAGGTGCAGCGATATGTAATAGACCATGTCGGTAGATGATGTTGTCGCTTGAATAACAAGTTTGGTGGAATATAGAATTGTTGGATTATGACTTAGCTAATGAGTTATGTTATGTCCGCTAAGATGACCGATGCATGAATGCTAGATGATTGGTGCTATAGAGATTGGATCAGTGCATGAATAGTAAATCTTCTTATGGAATCACAAGGAGATGATACAAAATAAATATTGATGGTTAACGTGAATTGCTAAGAGATGACCGTGTTGGTGCTAGAAATTTATAATGATGCCTCGGAAGAAATATGATTGTTTAGTTGCCTTATTTTGTTGGTTAAGAGAGTACAGACCATATCGATGATCTAAGAATGTGGAAAACGAATATGTCGAGAAGAGACCGTAGGGAAGAAATCATAAGTGATAAACTATTGAGATAGCAATGTCAGATGATGACTCAGAATAATTGGCCCGATGGAATAGACATTTGAGTACGATATGAGGATGCAAGTCGGATCGAACAAGTGATGCTATGTCTATGCAAGGTGAAAATTGAACGTTGAATATTCTATTGAGGAGTTTTATATGATAGCTTCGAGATTGACCCATAGAATTGTGGGATAGAATTGTTGGATAGAATTGTCGGATAGATTTTTGTCGCTTGCGGGTAAGTCTAGAATGAGACTTCGTTGGGTATGACCCGAGTATGAGTACGGGTAGGAAGACTTGACCCTAGAATGTCGGCTGGTTGCCTAGATTGTTGGCTAGTTGCCTAGATTGTTGATTGGTTGCCTAGAATGTCGGTTGATTGCTTAGAGTGTTGGTTGGTTGCCTAGAGTGTCGGTTGGTTGCCTAGAATGTTGGTTGGTTGCTTAAGTTTCAGATTGGTTGGCTATGTTCTTCAGTTGTTCGTGTTGGGAATAAGTTCATAAGATTTGGGGTGGTGTCCCATGTCCCTAAGTTGGTCAGACCATAGAGTTGCCCTATGTTGAGAATTGGTTGCCTCTAAGATAAGAGATAAGTATGTCCCTGATAGCTACTCATCTCATATGGGTTAGCTGAATGTCTGGTTTAGCTTAGATTAGCTGACCATAGAGACTTGATTTGTATGCTAAGTTGACTATTGGAAAACCGTAGGATGTCCCTATTGATGTTGAGTGAGTATAGTTGGATGAGTAAGATGTGTTGGAAGGTAGGCTTCGGGATGGAATGAATATTTGGGAAATTTGATGTTATAATGTTGGATGGGATGACGGATCATGTTGGTTTCAAAAATTTGGTTGCCTTTGTTAAAAAGCTGGAAATTGTTGGGACTAGTTTGATTTGATTAATTGATATTGAGGTACAAAAATTGTTGGTAGTGCCTTGAGATAGTTGGGATAATTTCATTGACCGAATCAGAATTGAGGATAAGTGTAATGACGGAATTGGATAATACATGTAGTCGAGATCGGCGAGATGCGAATGTGAATAAGAACGACCCTCAGGATTAATGTTGTTGGATATAAAAGTTGTTTATGCGCGAGAATAACATGTTGGCTTGATCAATATGAGAAAATGTTGGAGTACAACAAGAAATGTTGCTAGATTGGAATGGTGGTACAATTTGAAGATATGTACGATTTGGAAGATGGATCATGACCGAGAAATTTATGAGTTGCAAACAAGTGTATGGATGCGAACGATAACGAGTACAGGATTTGACCGATGAGAATTGGGGTATCGAATGAAATATGGCTATATGATTTATCAACTTTAGTGGCATGGATGACAATGAACTTGAAAGGAATACTTGATACATCTAAGTCTGAATACTTTGGAAACTGTTGGGATCGATTGTGGAAATTTATCGAGTTGAATTTGGCAACATCTATTGTGTTATTAGTTTGTTGGCTATTGAATGTACAAGTGGGATTATATGAGATATTCAAAGAGAATTAATGATGTTCGAAAAGGAAGGTACACCGTAGCTCGTTCGCTTTCTCTATCACTGAACTTGGCTGAAGTGCATATATTTCGGGGACGCCTAAAATATGTGTATGATTCCAACTAAGTGATATGCTGAATACAAACGAAGCCACGGGGAGGATTATTATGTGCTAAGGATTTGCACGAGTGTCGGAGGAAAGATCAAAGATGGTAAACTATGTTGAATTAATTGGGATGCTGTAACGAGACGGTACATTACTTGAAATCAATCGAGAGATTGCGGAGAAATGTTAAATGGTGCAAGTTGATCATTGAGAAGTTTCATGAAAAGTTGGTTGAAGTTTTTGGGGATGAGTTTGTTTTAAGTTTCGAGGACGAAACTTTTTCTGGGTGGTATATATTGTAGCGCCCCGACCCGCAAGATGCCTTATGATGGATGGTTGGTTCGATGAAGCCTTGTTGGACTTGGGATTATGCGAAGGATCGCTTGGAAGTCTATGCGATCGTGGCGGGATTCGTCCTATGAATGTGAGTAGTGTTGAACCCTTCAAAGATCCTTTAGCTTCACGCTTAAAATAAGGATAGTATGCTATGTTTCTTGTTGAATTGCTCAATAACACCTTGCATGGAATTTGGAAAGATAATGAAAGATAATAATCACATGAACGTAAACTGTTGTGGCTAAGTGAATTGTATGCTTGTACGCTGTTGCGATGAATTGTATGACAGGTGAAGGCAAAGTCCCAAATACTTGGGCAGGTGAGTATATCGAGCTTTGGCTCAATGAATAGATGGCAAAACAGATGTTATGACCCAAGTACTGGGCAGTGAGTATGCTTGAATTGCATTTGAATGAATGCATGCTAAAACAGATGCTAAGTCCCAGGAATTGGGCGATGAGTACATTGAGTTTGATTGGAAAGATGCATAGTATCAAAGATGTGGCAAAAGGATTGGGTAACAACATTCTATTATCCTGTTGCCGATATAGAATGTTGATTACGCCAAGACCCTGGATTGGACAGATGATAATGTGAGCATTGGCTCAAGGCAAGATGGCTAGATGGCAAGATGGTAATACGAACGAGAATGATGGTTTTGCTTAGTTTTTCCTTATCATGCATTATATATTTTCTTCTTAGATAAGTTGCATATAGTTGCATGGTCATGGACAACTTGTCGACAAGGTAGTTTCTCGAACGGTATTCCTGGGCCATGGAACCCGGTTCGTCCTAGGGGAAACCAATGTCGAAGTAGTGGCAGTGCTGAAGTAGTAGCACGGCATACAGGACTTGCAGTGGGGCTAGCTACCTGCACTGGCAAGGGTGCTGTATACCTGTAAGACGGTCCAGGATGGCGTGTCGCCAGTGACCTTCATATAGATAGGTCAGGTGCTAATGATGTCTTATGCAGACAGAGTAAGTTATTACTCAAATACAGGGAAGGATGTCGGCTGTTGGTAAGAATCACCTGAACGGTGATATTCATATTGAATCATGATATTGTTTCTAACAATGTCTTGTGCAGGCAGAGTAAGTATTATAAATGTACAGGGATGGCTACACGACCGTGGGTAAGAATCACCAAAGGGTGATAACAGTATGCTTTTAATTATGTTGGCTATGAGATTTGCATGCTTTACTTCTTGTCGGCTATAACATGAAATTGACCCTAAGGCAACGAGAAAGACCATTGATAATAATATTCTGTAACATGATTACTTAGTGCTGTCTTCTTAGGTGAGTTGGGCCAGCACCGCTCGCCAGTACATTGATGATGTACTGACCCACGTTGTGGGCAATATTACAGGTGTTTGCTTGGGGGAAATCCTGTGAATCAGTGCTTGGCATCGATGAATCGGATGGGAGTGCAGAAGCTCTTCTTTCAAGATGATGTCTTCTGCTATACGGGACATAATGTATGGAACATGGGAACTCAGTTGTACCAGTGAGATTGTAGCCATATTGGCATGTTCATTGTAAAGAAGTCGGTATATTCAGTTGTAGCCTAAAGGGCGAGTGTATACATTCAGTCGGCTATTTAAGAGCCTTGTAAACAGTTGTAAACTCTGTATTCCGCTGCAAGTCTTGTAATCCATTTTGATTATCAATAAAGAGATACATTTCTATATAAATTGTATGACTTCAATTTATCTGCTTGGTTCCGCTGCCTTATTGATGTTTTCTGAGAATTACCAGGAACTGTAATGGTTTTGCCTTGTACAAGTGCAATCTAGACTTGTACGGCATCACGCCCAGTGGCTTGTTTTCGATCCTCCGGGATCGGGGCGTGACATTCATCCCTCATAGCCTGCAGCTTTGCAGCAAGTTCACCACAGGTACAAGAAGGCAATGGAAAATAAGCAGCTTGTTCATCCCACAAAGACTGTAAATTTCCAAAGTAGGTTTCCACAGACATCGAAGCTGTTTGTTTACACTCAGCCAAAGCCACCTCAATTTGTTGCTTCCGAGTGCCATTGCTAACAACAAATCTTTTCTCCAACAAGTTTCACAATGGATAAACCTCCTCAAAGTACGGCAAAGATTCCTTCAGAGACGGATCAATGGTATTGAGAACCCATTGAATCAATAGCGTGTGCACGCATCTCCAATCAAGCAATTTACTAGCATCATTAACAGGTTTGACTTCAGTACCTTCCAGAAAAGTAATCTTTCGCCTAGAGATCAGGGAAGAGACGTATCGACCGAGACCACTCAGCATAGTTTGGTCCACGGAAAACAATAGTAATGATATTTCCTGGTTGATCAGCAGAACTCAGAAAATATGGATCCTTCGGATTAGGATAATTTGGGTTGTGTGCACCACCACCGCCAGTCGCGACGGAGTAGCTGGACGCAGTATCATCTGCCATCGCGGATGTCGGGTGTACAAAAAATTTTGTACAACTCCGACGGATCGGCCGCTGATGAAGGATCGGTTGCGGATCGGTTGTTGATATTGGGTGTACAAAAATTTGTACAACTCCGACGAATCGGTTGCTGATGGACGGGGTCGGCGGCGAATCGGCCGCGATCAGGGGCGCCGGATCTGGCACGTAGGGGCGTGCGGCGGGTTCTGCCGCGGTCAGACCGACGCGGTCAGGTGCGAGAGCGGGCGTCGCCGGATCGGTTAGACGCGGTCGCGGTCGGCGCCGGATCGATCAGGCGCGGGTTGGGGGTTCGACGGTTCGTGCCAGATCGGCAGACGCGGGCGCGGTCGGCGCCGGATCGGTCAGCGGTCGGCGGCGCCGTATCGGTCAGGCACGGGTGGTCGTCGGCACCGGATGTCGAGCGGCGGATGTCGAGCGGCGGGGGCGGGCGCGTACGGCTAGGGTTTTTCTGGACGGCTAGGGTTTTTTCTGGAGGCTCTGATACCATGTAGAGAATAATAATCCTTGTTCTCATTGATGGGACAATTTACAATATATATAGTGTCTACACGAGTGGACTTTATGGGCCATATTACATTAGTTACAAATATAATCTAACACATCCACAAGAATCGTTGGATCTGTAAAAACTCAGTGATAAAAAATTGAGGCTTTGAAATTGTAATCCTGAAAGGTAAATACGATAATGTCACATACGTCAAAATACTGTTGGGAACGAAGCGCGAAAACCGTTCCCCCAAACCAGAAAGTCCTGCGAGAGAATCGAGCAAAAGCACACAAACCAAAAATACCAAACACAATCGCAGATACAAAGATTTTTGACGTAGGAAAACCCTTGCAGGAAAAACCACGGGACGATCGGAGTCCAACCCTGAAGAACCTCCACTAATGGAATAAAGAGAATACACCCTCTACAAGCTCCTCCCGATCCAACACGGATCACCACAACTCACTTGAAAGAAGAAAATTTTTGATTGCGGACTCCGAAGAATAAGAGATGCCAAAAAATTATTCGAAGCAATCTCTCCTTCACAATAGTCCTTAATCCTCTTTCTCTCTCAAAGATTGTAAAGCACTCTTTGTTTTTGAGATGATTTTACAACAAGCATGCATCATCCTTTTATAAGCCCTTGGTAACCCATACATGGAAGGCCAATATATATGGAAACTTCCAATATAAATCAATCATATATTTAATGAAAATCCAATCATAATTAGCTTACCATAATTGGAAACCCAATAATATGGAAAGCTACTATATGAAGGGTCCAATCATAAATATACAATCAAAGTAAATATGGAAATCCAATCATATATTTCCTTACCATATATGTACCAAAATAAAATCCATGCACTCCCCAAGCTTCTTCGACACACAGATGGCGCTCGTCGCTCTCCGGGGTATTCTCCACATAGGTGGGAACCCCATCCACTCCAATAAATCTTTCCCTTCACAACTATGTGGAGGAGGTCGTCATCCCGACGATCTGCCTGCAGTACTCAAACTTCTCCCTCAGAAGAACCTTCGTGAGCATGTCCGCTCCATTGTCATCAGTATGAACCTTCTCAAGCGCCGCATCCTTCTTCTCAACCACATCCCGTATCAAATGATACCGAGTCTCGATGTGCTTGGACCGACTATGAAATGTCTGGTTCTTCACAAGGTGAATAGCACTTTGACTGTCGTAAAGCAAGGTATACTGCTCTTGCTTCAGTCCTATTTCCTGCAGCAGCTTCTTCATCCACAGCAACTCCTTGCAAGCCTCCGTCGCCGTAATGTACTCTGCCTCTGTCGTCGACAAGGACAACACACTTCTGCAACCGCGACTGCCACTGATATCGCTCCTCTAGCAAAAATCATCACATAGCCCGAAGTCGATCGCCTCGTGTCTACATCTCCAGCCATATCAGCGTCAGTATACCCAACCAGCTTCGGCTCGTCACCACCAAAAGAAAGTCTCCAATCGGCAGTGCCCTGAAGGTATCGTAGAATCTACTTGACCGCACTCCAATGTACCCTTCCAGGATTTGAAAGGTACCTGCTAACTGTGCCAACTGCATGAGCGATGTCTGGCCTCGTACACACCATAGCATACATAAGACTTTCCAGAGCTGAGGCATATGGAACCCGCTCCATATCTTCCTTTTCGTCCTCGGTAGATGGACACTGCTCCTCAGTGAACTTAAAGTGAGCCGCAAGGGGGCAACTCACTTTCTTCGACCCGTCCATACCGAAATGTTGAAGTACCCGGTGAATGTACTTCTTTTGGGACAAATGTAGCAGCTTGAACTCTCTCTCTCGGCTGATCTCCATCCCAAGAATAGTCTTTGCTGCGCCCAAATTCTTCATAGAGAAGGCTGCGCCCAGTTGGCGCTTCAGCTCCGCTATCCTAGTGGCATTCTGACCCACTAATAGCATATCATCAACATAGAGCAATAAAATGATGAAATCATCCTTGGCAAAATACCTCACAAATGCACAATGGTCCGACGTCGTCCGTGCATAACCATGCTCCCCCATAAACGACTCAAACTTCCTGTACCACTGCCTCGGAGCCTGCTTCAGACCATACAAGCTCTTTCTCAACCGGCAGACCAAATATGACTTGCCCTTCTCACAGAATCCCTCTGGCTGCTCCATGTACAACTCTTTCTCAAGATCACCGTGGAAGAATATCGTCTTCACGTCCATCTGCTCGACCTCCAAGTCGAGACTGGCTGCTAATGCTAGCACCACCCGAATAGACGAATGCTTGACGACAGGCGAAAAGATCTCATCATAATCCACGCCTTTCTGCTGACCGTTGCCTTTGACTACCAGCCTCGCTTTGTATCGAGGGTGAGTAGCTTCATCCGTCTGCTTCACTCTAAACACCCATCGATTCTTCAAAGCCTTCTTGTCCTTTGGCAACCGTACCAGCTCATAAGTGGAATTAGTGTGCAAGAAACTCATCTCCTCCTGCATGGCCTCCATCCACTCCTGTCTGTGTTCGTCTTCCATAGCCTCTGCAAAGCTTTCGGGCTCTCCCCCGTCGGTCAATAGCACATACTCATCCAGTGAGTATCTCGTAGATGGTCGATTATCTCTGTCGCTCCTTCTCAGTGGAGCCACTGGTGCTGGCTGTATACCAACAACCTCCTCCTCTTCAGGAACTGCCTTCCCGGCATGCTCATCCACCTGAGGGACACCCTGACCACCATCAGAAGGCTGATGATCAAGGTTGGAAGCAACTCCATGTACTGGCTCCCCCATAATGGGATCCTCTGCGACGTCCTCTGGAAACTGCTCGAAGCGAAATGACTCTAACTCAGGCAATTCCTCATCCTCAGAAGGCGTCTCGGAATCCTGAGTGTTGGTCATGGTCTGATCCTCGACGAACACCACGTCCCTGCTTCTGTAGAGCTTTCTTCCCACCGGGTCGTAGATGTCTATAGCCAAACTCATCCCGACCGTAGCCGACAAAGACGCATCGCCTCGTCTTCGGCTCAAGTTTAGGTCCTCTCGTCTTTCGGTACATGCACGAAGGCCTTACAGCCAAACACTCGTAGGTGATTGTATGACGGCTCTTTGCCGTACCATACTTTGTCAGGCACATCACCCTGCAAAGGAGCACTAGGAGACAAATTAATAACATAAGCGGCTGTGAGAAGAGCCTCACCCCAATAACTGCCCGGCAAGTTTGCTTCTGACAGCAAACACCACACCCTCTCCATCAGTGTCCTGTTCATGCGCTCCGCTACACCATTCAGCTGAGGTATCTTTGGCGGAGTCTTCTTGTGTCGTATCCCCTGCTCTCTGCAATAAGCATCAAAGAGACCGATGTAATCGCCGCCATTGTCAGACCGAACACACAATAACTTTTTGCCCGTCTCTCTTTCAACAGAGGCCTGAAACTCTTTGAAAGTAGGCAGCACCTGATCCTTGGTCTTTAAGGCATAGACCCAAACCTTCCTGGAACAGTCATCAATAAAAGTTACAAAGTAAGAAGCACCACCAATAGATTTTACCTTCATAGGACCGCAGACATCCGAGTGAATCAACTCGAGCAACGCCGGCTTCCTTGAACTTGGGTGACTTTGGAAAGACACCATATTTTGCTTCCCAGCTAAGCAGTACGTGCACTTCTCCAACTTTGTAGACTTGAGCCTTGGAATCACCTTCCTGTTCACCAAGTAGCTCATCCCCTTCTCGCTGATATGGCCGAGCCGCCTGTGCCATAACTCGGTAGACGCATCACTGACTGCATTCACCTCCTGTGCCCCCTGTGCGCTCCCCTCCATATAGTAGAGACCGGACTTCTGCTTCCTCTGGCAATCACCATCGAACCTCTGGAAAGCTTCCACTGACTATTTTCGAAGAGACTGAAGAATCCCTCATCATCCAACCTTCCAACCGACACCAGGTTGAAATGGATATCAGGGACATGACGAACATCTTTGAGAACAAGAACTGCACCCGTCTTCGTCCTCAAATGCACATCTCCAACGGCAACCGCCTTTGACACATCTCCATTGCCCATCTTCAACACTCCACAGTCGTCTGTCGTGTAAGTAGCAAATAGTGCCCTGTTGTGAGATTCATGCGCTGAAATCCCTGAGTCCACCAGCCAAGAATTGTCATCGCAGGCAAGGTTTGTGATAACCTCATCACCTCCATGTATCGAAGCCGCCGCTGTAGTGTTCTCATCTTGCTTCCCCTTGTCGCCCTTCTTCTCTCTCTTCCAAGCGAAACAGTTCCGCTTGATGTGGCCCTTCTTGCCACAATGGTAACACTCCGAGTCCTCGTACCGACCCTTGGACTTCCCCCTGCTCTTTTCTCTGCCACCACCTGGACCCCTGCTTTTGCACCTTCCGCGGCTCTCCGAAACTAGTGCCTCTGAGTGATGGGATGTGGATGAAGTGCCCTGAGAACGTCTCCGCATCTCTTCATTCAGTATCCCGCTCTTGGCAAACTCCATACTGACCACGTCTTCCGGAGCAAAAGCGATCATAGATACTCGTACGGTCTCCCACGAGTCTGGCAATGTACATAGCAACCAAAGTTCTTGAACCTCGTCGTCGAACTTGACTCCCATCGAGGATAGCTGGTCCACCACGCCCTGGAACTCACTCAAATGATCCGTAATAGATGCACCATCTTTGTACCTCAGACCCATCAGGAACAATTTGTTTACCCCGATCTTTTTCGCGTACAAAGATTCCAGCTTCTCCCACAATGCCTTCGCATGCTCAATATTGGCAACGTGGTTGTACACGTTCTCGTCAACGAACTGCTGCATGTACCCACATACCTGTATATGCTCGAAGTTCCAGTCCTCATCGGATTTGTCACTGGGCTTTTCGGATGCAAATACTGGAAGATGCAGCTTCTTGACGAACAGTAAATCCTTCATCTTTCTCTGCCAATAATGGTAGTTGGTAACGTTCAGGTTCACCATGCGCACCGGCTTCGCGTCCATCTCTGCTTCCTGGTTTGACTGTCAACTCCTGACACTTCTTTGAACCCAAAGCTCTGATACCACTCTGTTGGGAACGAAGCAGCGGAAACCGTTCCCCCAAACCAGAAAGTCCTGCGAGAGAACCGAGCAAAAGCACACAAACCAAAATTGCCAAACACAATCGCAGACACAAAGATTTTTGATGTGGAAAACCCTTGCGGGAAAAACAACGGGACGATCGGAGTCCAACCTGAAGAACCTCCACTAATGGAATAAAGAGAATACACCCTCTACAAGTTCCTCCCGATCCAACACGGATCACCACAACTCACTTGAAAGAAGAAAATTTTTGATTGCGGACTCCGAAGAACAAGAGATGCCGAAAAATTATTCGAAGCAATCTCTCCTTCACAATAGTCCTTAATCCTCTCTCTCTCTCAAAGATTGTAAAGCACTCTTTATTTTTTAGATGATTTTACAACTAGTATGCATCACTCTTTTATAAGCCCTTGGTAACCCATAAATGGAAGGCCAATATATATGGAAACTTCCAATATAAATCAATCATATATTTAATGGAAATCCAATCATAATTAGCTTACCATAATTGGAAACCCAATAATATGGAAAGCTACTATATGAAGGGTCCAATCATAATATATAATCAAAGTAAATATGGAAATCCAATCATATATTTTCTTACCATATATGTACCAAAATAAAATCCATGCACTCCCCAAGCTTCTCCGACACACAGATGGCGCTCGTCGCTCTCCGGGGTATTCTCTACATAGGTGGGAACCCCACCCACTCCAACAAATACGACTAGACTTGAACCACCAATTACATGAATCTAGAGCACACACACATATACCAGAATACATATTTGTTGTTGTTCCCAAACTGATGTTTTCATAATGTTCCCTCTCACACAAATAAAATACATATATTTTTATTTAAAGAACTAGAAAGGGGACATCATGGAAATAATAACTTTGAGGACATCAGATCTGCTCACATCATTTAACATCTCCCATCATTTAATATCAAATGCTAGCTAGAGAGACATATTGAAGCAATATTTAACAAAACAATATATTCTTGAAGTAAACTTGCAATGGAAATGCAAAAAACGTACATATTTTAGTTCTACTTGACAAGACAACAAAATTATTTTCACACTTCGACGGTTTTATTGTGCGACAATTGGACATACAAACAACAAAGAAAATGTGTCAATATTGACATACAAACATGATATCATTTGTTCAACTTCAAGGTCTCCAGATAATTCTTCCCGTCGAGTTTCGCGGAGAAGAAGTCCTTCATGAAGTCGGCGAACGTCGTCGCCTTGTAATTCTCCACCCCTCCCTGCACAAGCTCCGGTAGAGGGCGAAGGACAATGTCGTGGCGCGGTGGGTGGAACGCTGCAATGGACATGCGTTCTTGCTCGGTGTTTACTACGACCCTGTGCTCGTTGCTCTTGTACTTCCCATTGGTCAACATCTGTTCAACGAAGAAATCACTTGTCTAGTTTATATGTAACAAACAAGGGGCTATGAACAATTGGATTTAGAATTAATTAAAGTTTAGATTGTGAATTTTTTTATCAGCTCAGAGCTTAAGCTCTGACGTGTCTAATTAGAAAGTTTAAATCCTGAATTTTTTTTACTTTTTTTTCGCTGAACGAGTACAAGAAAAATAACCAACACATATTGGTTGGACCGTCCCTTCTGCTTATGGCAACGTCCCTAGACAGTGTGACCCTACAGGAGGTTGGGATCACGGGTGCCCCTCAAGGATCGGTCCACAATAAGTCATCATTTGCTTCACGAAATCATGAGGTTGAAAAAAGGAAGTCATTACTTTTATATGTCTGGGTGCCAAAGGAATTGAGGAGGAAAGGAAAGAATGGAAAAAAAATGAGTGAAAACAAATGTTTTCATCTAAAGAAAATATCAAAGAATTTTTTTTTCTTTCAGCGAACTAAACGAGGTCTAAGGGCTAAAGAGCAGCCAAAATTAGCTCTATAGGGGGATCAAACGCCTTGGACCGGCCCTGCATACTGGCAACGAGGGTATAATGGAAAATTAAAATCAAAAATAAAAATGTAGTGACCAAACTTTTAAATTGGACATATCAAGACTTATGTATGCTTGGATTGATGTTTAAAAGAGTTGAGTGAGAGTTAAACTCTAAGCTATTATAAAATCTAGCCCTTAAATTTGCCTCAAGATGGTCGCCAATATTAACGATGAAAGCCCCCGGCAGTGGTTTGATGGGAAGCCATTTGCCATTCTTCCTCAGTGCAAACCTTGAACATCATTCGCCTGGAGGAGGATCGTCAGGCCGGTGGCGTCGGAGTGCGGGGAGTGGCCAATCACCTTCTTCGTGTTCGGACACGGTGGGTAGTAATTTATCCTCACCCCCTGCGGGTGGTCCTTGAAAGTTTTCGTCATAACTTCTGAATCAAGTCCCAAGTTCCTTGCCATCACCTCTAGTACACAACTGGTCACGTCCTTTACCGCCGAGGTGTATTTATCCAGAGTATCCCTTTAAAAACCAAATCCAAGAGGAATATAAATAATTCTTTTAAATGTAAATCATTATTGTAACTCCGAATTTTTGGGTAAAACTATAATAATTTTAGCATGGTAGTAGAGCAATCATTGTTCATATCTTGTCGGACTGTGGTCTTAGTTAGCCAAAGTTTATAAAATTTGGTTTCCAGTGAAAAGAAAGAGACATGCCTTCTACCTGAAAAATTATTCAGTAAATCGAGCTCACCGTGCACCTTCCATACTATCCATTTGATTGCATGGAGATGAGGAGGACTGTTCTGCATGCACTCATCTTCATTGAAGGTGCACGATGAGTCTGACACGTTGAATAATTTCACCTTCCACCTACATATATAACCTTATTTATGAAATCTTTACACATTTTCAATATAAGACATAAATAAATATCATATGTTCTCAGTCCCCAACCTTAAGTTTTGCGTTCCTACTTTTTGACAGTTAAATTAGCCATAATGGATTTATTTTATCCCTGTCGGTTCTCTTGTACCTTTTTTTGTCCTTTTTATTTTAGCTTCGGAGGTCACACTAATTGTGGAGAAAATTTTCCTCGTCTATATTGAACCTTGAAAGTCATTACTCAAACTCAGAATGTGTACTTCATTAGATTCATCGGAAACAAATTCTGGGAATGGGTAACGAACTCAAAATGTGAGCAGGGCCGGCCCTGGGATAAGTCGAATAAAACTTGGAGCTTGGACAACTCTCCTCTCCTAGGGCAACCCGCCAACCTCCGCGTGATCCCACCATAGGTCCGGCTCACGGATGACTACCAGGATCGGCTCACAATAAGGACAAGGGATAACCAAAATTTGTTTCGGATTGGACAACCCAATCATGCTTGTGAGCAACGGCGGAACCAAGAATTAGAACTGGGATGGACTGAAATGGATTAGGGTGGGCTGGATAGACTGAGATGCGGACGGATCCATAACAATTTTTCTTTTTGGGTGGATTGAAGCCCACCTAAGCCAAACGATGATTCCACCCTTGCTCGTGAGAGAACACGAGATATCCTCATATGAGTTACTTACTGAATAAGAATGACAACCATATCCGAGTTATTGGTGAAGTTTCCGTCAGTCCGCCAAAATTATAGAAAATTACTTTGATGTATTGTAATAGATTAGTGCAACAATGCAATTTGGTTTAGAATTCGCATAAAATACATGTAAGAGATATTGAGACTGATTTTAAAACAAGACTTGTGGTGAGGAATGAGGCTAATATGTTTATATTATCCAACAGGACAAGTATTTAGGGCACTAAAAAATTACACTTTTGGCAGTTTTGTGTATATCTGTCTTTTTTTAAGTTCTTGCTATTTCAGGATGATCAAAATTTTGTTGTTCCTGACTTTGTACGTACTGTCAAATTTTTTACGGACATGGATATGCATCGTACTATAAATTTTTTTAGAGTCGTGGATATGCACAGGACTGTCAAAATTTTGATAGTTCTAACTAAAACTTTCAAAAACTGTATTGCTCCTTAGTAATTTATTTTCGTAGTATCCTAGCATTTGTCTACAACAACTATGTTGATAGGATTGTGTTATAAGTAGTGGTATGAATCTCAAATCAAACAATAATGCTTGGAAGAAGATTTGATAAATTGACAGTATACACAAGATTAAATTCGGAGAGACCGACAAAGTTCGAGTCTTTCAATTGTGTGTGTGCGTGGGATTTAAAAAAAAAAAAAAAAGAGTATACACAAGATTAATTTATGGATAAATTACAAAAACCCATCGTTAAATGTGCACTTTTTGAGTAGAAAGACCTTTTAGTCAAATTTAGCAAATAAAGACCCCTACAATCTATGACTTGTTCGGCCAGCCCCCTACCGTCTGTTGACAGTTAGTTTGACCATTAAGTGACATTTTTTTATAAAAAAAATACCTAAACTACCCCCCTTTCATAACCTCTCCCCTCCTCCCTCCGGCCAGCAACCCCCCCCCCCCCCCCCCCCCTCCTTACTCCGGCGAGCACCCCACCCCCTCCTCGCCCCGGCCAGCCCAGCCCCCCTCCTCCTCCTCCCCGCCCCGGGCAGCCACCCCCTCCCCGTTCCCCTCAGCCCCCCTCATTACTATGGCGAGCACCCCCCCCTCCTCCCCGTCCCGGCCAGCCTAGCCCCCCCCTCCTCCTTGCTCCCCGTCCCCTCAGTCCTCCTCGTTACTCCGGCGAGCACCCCCCTCCTCCCGGAGCTGGCCAGCCCAGCCCCCCTTCTTCCCCTCCTCCTTCCCGTCCCGGCCAGCCTCGCCTCCCTCCTCCCCTTACCACCGGAGAAAGAGAGGGGGAGGAGGGGAGGGGAGGGAGTGGAGGGGTAAAATGGTCATTACACACTCCACTTAACATCAGTTAACGGAAAGGGGACAAAATGAGCAGATTTTTTGCTTTCAGAAATTTTAAGAGTATGGAATCTTTTAGTACAAAAAACGAAAATCTACCGAGAAATTTTTTTGCACTTTACCCTTAAATTACCTGAATGTGGGAGGATGGGTTGGCCAAAATCTCATCTTCCTCACAGAATGAGGTCTGGTGAAAATTGTGATCATATCTCCCCAGTCCAGCTTCTGCTCCTCCGACTTCACAAATATTTGGCCGTAACCTTCGAAGCCGTCCGGTAACTGCGCGTAAGCCTCTTTTTCCTCCAAAGGAAGCTTGAAGAACTCAGCAATGTCGGCCTTCATCTTGTCCACCAATTCTTCTGCCACCCCATGATTAACTAGCTGCATGCATGAATGGCACATACGTACACAATCAATCACACGTACGTCAGAGTTTTGCGTACTAATTAAAAAAAAAAAATATGAGAATACTAGTTCCATCTGACGGAATTGGTTATGAACACAAGATATCTCCAGCCTGCCAACCTCATGAGCAGTTTAACGACTATTAGTCAAGTTGCTACAAAAGTTACTCATAGCTGTCTAATCTTTATTTATTTACAAGTTTGTCACTCAAAAAATTTATTAAGGAAATATCAACTACATAATGGATTGTCAAAAATTTTGACAGTCGTAAATGAACAACATACATAGTTTCTTTATGATTGTCAGAATTTTTGATAGTCCAATCAATATACTAAACTCTCAATTTTTTTTGACATTCCAGTCCAACGTAAATCCTGGATCTGGTCAGAACTGTAAATTTTTACAATCATGTATGTCATCAAAGACTGTGGAATTTTTCTACAGTTCTGTATGTTTCCTTAATAAATTTGTTTGGATGACAAATTTGTAAATAATAAATAAATAATTGGATAGTCCCAAATAACATTTGTTTTCCCTTTAGTAATACTCTTAATTTCCCAGGCATCTTCAAGCTAGCTAAGCTTTAACCTCGTGAAATCATATAGACTAGAAAATAAATCTTATCTCATACTATACGTAATTAGTAAACCATGCATGTACGTAGATAGATTCCTAACACTTCGAAGTTTATTGAATTGATAGATATATACTAAGAAAGACATTTTTTTCCCCTCGACTTCGTGACTATTATACTCTATGGAGTTACAATTTTTAGTACCTAGATTATGTAAGAGAAATCGAGGACGAATTCAGAAGCGACATAAATAACCTTAACGGCGAAAAGTAAATAGCAAGATACAATTACACAATTGACTAACAATAAAAATAAATATTTAATATTTAATGTGGTTTAGTCAAAATAGATCTATGCCGCGGAACAAAAAGAAAAATAATTATATTAAAATGAACAAAAGAATGTTATAAAGATTATACACAAACTATCAAAAAAATCCTAAAATTCATCTTGAATGACTCCATTAATGACTTTCAGTAACTCTTTTGCAAAGTCATATTCCTTTAAAGCCAACCAGGTTTAAACAAAATGAGTCGGTCCGAATTCAATCGCTATACTGGACAGTATATTGTTGTTATGTCCTGATGGGTTTTTTTAGATCCCTAGAACTTGTTAGTAACTATGGTGTACTTGATATTCTCTGGCTATAGACAACTCTTTATCGATGTTCGATTCTTCTTGGACTTAATTTTTAATTTCTATATCCATATTTGCATCAAGTTTTACTTTGTTCCTTCATAATTTTTATTTTTTTCCTCCTAAATTTCTGTTAGACTTAAGACGACTGGATAGATATAGAAAAACTAATTAAAATTTTGACCCCTTCTTTCAAATTCCTACGTCCGTCCATGTCTGTCAGTGTTGTCAGAATCGAACCGGACCGGCGGCCCGACAGGGTCTGATCGGTTTTGCCAAAGAATCGGTCCGGTCTACCTTGATCCGGATATGTTTAAAGAACCGTCAGTTTTTTTACATAATCAGATTTAACGGGTGAAACGGCCGAACCGGTTCACAATTGAACCGGCCAATTTTGACTTTTGAAAAAAAAAAAAAAACTCAAAAATATTTGTCGTGTGAGATTTGGACCATTTGGTTCTTTATTTGGTTTTGAGATACCTTATAGTTATAAAATTAAACCAAACCAAACAAAACATTCTAAAAATCAAATCAAACCAAACCAAGAAATAAATGTGGATGGATATATTATTTATTTGAACTAAATCAAGTCTATTTGAACGAACCCAGGTTAACCTGATCCAACCTATACAAAAGAAAAATCGGTTCAATCACGGATCCGATTTTTAAAACATTGCTGTCGGTAGTACTCCATAGTTGAACACTGAAAATGACGGGATCATAGGAGTAGGTTAAGTAGATGGTGCATGCACATATGCAATCAGTAAGTAGAGAACCTGGAAGAAGCCCCACTCCTCGCAGGCGCGTCCGAGCCTGTCGCACTCCTCTTGCGATCGCTGGGCCAGGCGCAGATCGATGACGGGAAGCTCAAAACCCTCGTCGGCGTCGGCCACGGGTTCGGCCTCGGCTTCGGGCCTAATGTACCTCTCCGGGATGTCGCTCGTGCTGTCGAAAGTGGACGCGAGGGCCTGGACGCTCGGCACCGGCAGGGAGTTCCCCATGGACGTTGACATTCTAACTGGCTAGCTAGCTTGATCACCCAGTTTCAACTGAACTGCTTAATTGCTGCAATAGTGCGAATTTATAGGGAATATTCACTAGTCGGTCAGTATTTTTCATTTCCCAATAACAGTCATTAATTGCGAGGGACATCCAATAATTTCCTTCTTTTGTTTGTTCCATCCAATAATTTCCTTGAGAGGAAAGAAAAATTAATTTTACCTTTTCTTTTGGATGAAAAAAAAACAATGAAAGGAAAGTAAGAATTATTTTTTTTTGTTTTTTTAGAATATAGGTAAAATTACTATTTAATTTTTGATTTTCTCAACATAGAAAAAAGTAACAAATTAAATGAAGGGTAGTTGAGTAAATTTACCAAGATTTCCTCTTGTGTGTTCATTTTCCTTCCATTCTTGGGAGAAATTTTTTTGGGTGTGACCTACATAAATTTTCATCCCAAATTTCTCTCCTCCATTTTCTTTCCCTTTTTCCAAACATCACAGCTTTTAATTTTTTACCCCTTCCCAAACATAACATTAGGGTAGGGTTTAGGCTGCTTGATTGAGGAGAAAGGCGTGAATAGGATGAGGAAATTAAGGGTGGAGGCATATTCTCAATATTTTGACGGTCAGAATAGCAAGTTGTCTAATTATAGTTTAGAATATTAATTTGTATAGTTTGTCACATAATGATTTCAGAGCAGTTCATCCACCATCTTGGACTTGCTTGAGAGGGATCTTGGGATTATTTGGGAGAGAGCATCAAGTTCATCCACCATCTTTTCTCTCCTTTATTTTGTCGGGTATTGCTTTTGAGTAAGACGATCATATCTCGCCAAGCAATGAAATCATCTATTTTTTTGGTGTGAAATTTTCTGCATCATTAATGAAATTGTTTGGATTGATGTGTGGACTTGTTTGAATTTTGTGTGATGCATCAGTGAGATTGTTTGGATTTGGTATGTGGGATTGTTGGATTTGGTTTGGTACGAACTTTCCTGCATCAGTGAGATTTGGAATTGTTTAGTTGGTGTGGGATTGTTTGGATTTGGTGTGAAGCATCAGTGATTGAATTGAATTTAGTGTGTGGAATTTTTTGGACTTGGTGTGATGTATTTAGGGAGAAACGGTATTGTGTCGAGTGATCACAACCTGCTCTGATACTAAAAAAAAAAAAATGGAAATGGAAAGACAGATAGATGAAAATAAATCTAATAATCAACATATGATGGTGGGTTAAAAATCTCAACCGCACCGCTTATATTGATGGCCTTCTTATTTAAAAAAATTTAGTAACAATAAAGATAAAACAAAATAACATAAGATAACAATATATAAGCAAGAAATACTCTTTGTCCAAGATGCTTGATATGGATGAGTTGGAGATTTGAGTTGATAAGCTTGAATCTTGAACTTATAATTTGGTTGATCCTCTAACAGAAAAGGGAGCATTTTGGGTTAGCTTTGGTTTAATATGTTTACAGTTGGTTTTTAATTTGGTTTATTTTATAGTAACTAGTTTGGTTTCCTTTATATGTTTTGATTTTTTAGTCGTTTCGTTTAGTTTTAGGTTGTTTTTTTTGGGAATATGATAAATTAGAATTTGTATTAGGTTAAGATTAATGTAGGATAATAATGCCTTACTTTCATTGATGAGGGCAGTTTACAATATATATAGTGTCTACACGATTGGGCTTATGGACCATATTTACATTAGTTACAAATATAATCTAACACCCCCCTCAAGTTGGAGCATGCAAGTCACAAATGTCCAACTTGGGGAGTAAAGAATCAAAGACATGCTTTCCAAGGGGCTTGGTGAAGATGTCAGCCAGTTGAGAAGAAGTAGGAACATGCGAGGCTATTACGGCGTCATCTCTAATAGCATCGCGAACAAAATGTAAATCCACCTCAATATGCTTACTGCGCTCATGAAATACCGGGTTCTGAGCCAGGTGCAGGGCTGACTGACTGTCACAATACACCGACATAGCAGACTCCTGGCGAACGTCCAAACACACCAATAACTCCTTCAACCATTTCAACTCACAAACAAGCGCAGCAAGAGATCGGTATTCAGCTTCAGCGGAAGATCGGGAAACAGTTACACTACAAGAAAAATTCCCTTTTACAACGTTCCATCTACAACACTTCCTAAAATATTGTAAAAAATGGGGTCTTCTACAACCTTTATTGTAAAAACGTTGTAAAATACATGTGCAAACAACGTTTTACATTCAAACGTTAAGGCTTCTACAATGGTCAATCACAAAAGTTGTGTATTATTATTTTTAACAACGTTTTATTAACATTGTAACATTTATTAATTTTGACAACGGTTATTTATTGTTGCCAAAGTTACTAATTTTGACAATGTACTTAAAATATTGTAAAAATGTCACGTTCAACAACGTTTAACAAAAGTTGTACATTGTTTATATTGCACAATATTTGTTTGATGTTGTAAAATTAATTTTATTTTACCACGTTATGTAAACGTTGTATATGTAATATCATTTTGCAATGTTTATGAAACATTATAAAAGGGTTATATTTAACAACTTTTATAAAATGTTGTAAAATATGTATTTTTTACAATATATAGACAACGTTGTAAATATATTTTTAAAATATTTCTAGGATAATATATTTCGAAAAGTTGGTCTTATTAGGTCAATACCTCACTTGGTAGCAGTTCATGGTTAAATGGATCTGTCACATGTTGAACCATCCCTTCCACGGCTTCGAAAGACAGACCTAATATACTTCTTACATCAATCCCTTCCCCCGCTTCTTGCTTGTTATAATATTCTTTTTTGTAAAAATCAGCTCTCCTCCACCTCTAGTTTACTGTTTAAAATGCTGCTTTAGCTTAGGGTTTGTCATATATTCAATTAATGAATTATTAAAATATCTAACAATTATTAGAACTTTTAAAGCGTAATCATCGAGATAAATAAGTTTTTTTTTTACATGTTTTTACAACTTACTTTGCTTTTACACCCTTAATTGTTAGTCTTTTTTGTTCAATTATCTTTGATAATTGTTTAATGTTTTATATTATTCATGTTGGTCCCAATCTTGACTTTCTCATGTTGGTTCAAGAATTATGTTTTGGTATTGGCATATGTATAACTTACTATGCAAATATCTTACTCCCCATAAAGTGTATACAAGGATTGGAGATTTCAGTTCTGTCAGTTTGCTCAATTTACTTTTTGGGTTCCCTTTAAGATCTTATAAGTGCATCAACTAAATAATATTATGAATTTGTTTAGAAATTTGTTTGAAAACAACTCAAATTTTGAAATGTGGTAGTTACCGTAGCCGAAGCAGGTGCCTCAGGCCCAAAATTTTAGAATATCTAAATGTCATATATTATATTATCAAAGACAAATCAGTTAGTCAGAATGAAGAAAAAAAATTCGTGCAATCGCTGTCAAAATTAAATCCTCTCCCCTTCTGTTGCTGATCTAACATTATGATGCTCTAAATCTTCTTATACCCTTTAGTCGCTGCCAATCCCCTTTTTTCCTTCCGTCGTTGTCAACATCCTCTCTCTCTCTCTCTCTCTCTCTCTCTCTCTCTCTCTCTCGCTGCTGTCCTGTTGGATTTAATTGAACAATAGAACAAGTTACAATTTTTTATTTTTTTATTTTCATAAGAATTATTTGAAACATTATTAGTTATTTATTTGTTTAGAACATCAATTTTTTTGCTTGGAATATCTTCAATTTTATTAGTATTTTATTATAAAATATATTATTTTGGATATTATATTTGTTAACTATTTTTTCTTAAATTTTGTGTTGATATAATATTTTATTGTTGTCCATAAAGAAAATTGTATGAGCATTAAGCTTTGAGGGCACAAATTTTAGGGGGCGTTTGGTATGCGGAATACTATATAGCCCGGAATTCTATATTCCCGAATTCTATATTCCCGGAAATCAAATTCCAAGGAATTAAATTTCCTGAAAATTACATTCCCATCTTTGGGTTTGGTGACTATATAAACATTCCCGGAAAAATAAAATGATAAAAAAAACTAAAAAAAATGAAGATAAAAACCAAAAACAAAAAAACGTCAAAAAAGGAAAGGAAAAAAGTAAAAAAGGAAAAAAAAACGATTAAAAACGAAAAAAAACGACCAAAATAAAAAAAAAAAAAGACAAAAAGGCCAAAAAAACTAAAACGACAAAAAAACCAAAAATCCAAAAAACAGCAAAAAATGATAAAAAGGAACAAAAAATAACGAAAGCGACAAAAATGACAGAAAACAACAAAACCTATAAAAGACCAGAAAATGACAAGAACCAAAAAAGAAAAATAAAAAAACCACAAAAAACAAAACAACAAAAAACAAAAAGGACAATTTTTTTTTACAAAAAATGACAAAAAACTACTACAAAAACGACAAATAAGACAAAAAAAACGACAAAAAAAAAAAAACGACAAAATGTCAAAAAAATACTAAATAACAACAAAAACGACAAAAGACAACAAAAAACGACAAAAGACTAGTAAAACGACAATAAAGATAAAAGAGACGAAAAACAAACAAAAAAAGAAAAATGACAAAACAACAAAACGACAAAAACGACTTAAAAGACAAAAAGGGACAAAATCGACAAAAAAATACAAAAATGACAAACAACAAAAACGACAAAAAACAACAAAATGACAAAAAGGATAGAAACCGGTAAAAGAGAAAAAGGATAAAAACGATAAAGATAACAAAAAAAAGATAACAAATGGCAAAAAGAGAAAAAATAACAAAAAAGAAACAAAAAACTACTAAGAATGACAAAAAAGCCAAAAACGACAAAAACGACAAAAACCAGGACAAATGACAAAATAGTGACAAAAAGTGAAAAAATGACAAAAAATATCAAAAAAGGACAAAAAGGACTAAAAATGACAAAAGCGAAATAAATCGATAAAAACTGACAAAAATGACCAAAAAGCGACAAAAATGACAAAAACAAAAAAAGGCAGAAAAGGGCAAAAAGAAAAAAAAAGTTCAAAAATGATCAAAAAAGTAGAAAAAAGTTCAAACAATTTTTTTTTTGCCGGGCAAAAGAAAAGTACCCACCTATTCTTAAGGGATAGGATTCCCATGTTTTATGGATAAACTATTTACCCGGGTATTTTTAACTCCCGGGAATAGATTTTTCATAGCATAGCCCAAACAAACATGGTAATAGATTCCCACCCTAAATTTTCCCGAGAACAAAAAAAATACCGCGTACCAAACATGGTATTCGAGTTTGTGTCAGGACTCAAAATTTAAAGTCCGACATTGGTAGCTACCTCGTTTAATTTCAACAAATGACAGCTGCCAATCCAGCATCTTTCCCTCTGATACAATTAAAACCTATTGATAGTTGGCTTTGAAGCAACTAAAACATATGAGTACACATACATTGTGTTAGTAAAGGCTATCATTGTTCTTCATGCGATATTCTGTATAAACTCCAGCAAGAGCTGAAAGGTAGGAAGAAGATCATACTGTAATTTTGTCAGATATGATCTCTTTTCGTCTAGCAAAACAATAACTTACCTAAAGTATAAAAAAGGACTCACACTAATCTAGTTTAGGTACATTGCACGTAGAAAAATAATCTATGATATTATTTTATAAAATAGATAAAGATTTAATTTGTATTATAATATTCTAAATATATTTTAAATATATTTTAATTATGATTTATTATAAATATACTGTTTGAATCTTTGGTATGTGCTTAATTAGGGATGGCAATATCCCCCGAACCCGACGGGGACCCGATTGTTTTACCCGATGGGGACGGGTTTGGGGATTTAAAAACGGGGATGGGGACGGGATGGGGAATAAAAAAAAATCCCCGATCGGATTCGAGGACGGGTATGGGTATAGTACTCTCCGCCCCGATAAATTTCCGACCCCGATTACTTATATCCATATCCATATGTGCAACCCTTTGGAAATGGTATGTTCTCTTGATCTAACTAGTAATATATATTTATTTTATGAAAACCATTATTAACATGCCATGTAGTTTTTTTGAATGAAAATAATTTTTAAAACTTACATAATGTACATGAAAATTTGTTAATCGAACGAGAGACGGAGATGAGAAAATTCGGCCCCGAAAGTGCTAACGGGATGGGGAATGCATTATTTAACGGGGATGGGGATGGGGGTAAAAATAAAATCCGACGGAAAATGGGGACGGGGATGGGGATTCAAACACTACTCGGGGATGGGGACGGGGGATATGGTCCCCGACCCCTACCCGCCCCATTGCCATCCCTATGCTTAATTAGATAATATGCTGCAGTTAGTTTAAATATAATTTTAATGTTGAACATATTATTATATTTTCATGTTATTTTTAAATTTTTTTCAACAACTACATAAGAAAAACATATACAATAGTTATTTTTAAATTTTTATGTATTAATAAGTGAAATATATATACTATTTGGAAAACACATTTTTAACCATTCTAAGCCGTATTTAATATAGATGACGATCATGTAAGTATTAATTTAATCTGAATCCGAACCCGAATCTAGAAACCGAATACAACTAGTCAGTATTCTCTCTCACGTTTTCTTCTTTTTCTATTCTCTGTCTCGATTAGAGGTTACTCATGCCTTCATTTCTTTATTTTATTTAGGGTTTATAGTGATTCCAAATTTATGAGAAATTATTTAGAATTTTTGATCATTAAATAAAACACACTAAATATTTTAGTTGCTTTGAAATAAATATTTGGTACTCCTTTTTCCGTCACTAATAATAAAATATTTTTACTAAATAAATTTAATAAATAATAATAATTTAATAAGTATAAATATTTGTTGGACTTGGTCAGCAGAAATAGAAAGTAGGTATAATTTTTTCTGTTGTGCTCCACTTTTTTCCTCCAAATATTTTCCCCCCTTCTAAAATATTTTCCCCTTCTAAACTTTTCACTTCCAACTAATAAAAGGAACGAACTCCCTCCCGCAGCCAAAAAAAACCCCTTTCTTTCCCCCCAAAGCCAACGTTCCTTCCCAATGATGATATCGACTTTGCAGGAGTTTTCGCCGACTTAGCAGGAGATCGACCTACCTTCCCGATGACGATATCGACTTAGCAGTTCTCACCGGCTTAGCAGAGCATCCCGACTCTCTTCTCTGTTTGTTTCTTCTCTTTTCTAGTTTTTTGGTTCAGTTTTTAGGAATAAATTCTTATTAATTTTAGGATCTTGCTTTGATTTAATTTTAGGGCCTCTATTTGGTACAGTATTTTGGTTCGATATTTTTGTTTTGGTGCAGTCTCATTCATCAAAGTTGGATTATTTGTTAATTTTTGTTGATACATAACAGATTATGGATCGAAGAGCTGTTATTATTTGGTTTAACCTTAGAGAAGTTGTTAGCGTTTTGTTTTAACATTGATGCGAGGCTTTCGAGTACTAGATAAATCTCTTCTAAAGTAGGCATAAAGAAATTGTTTTGATCTTTGAAATTCTCGTTTGACATGTATTCTCGGAATAGAGTGCAATTAGTGTTGCTGCATTTGTCAAATTCTTCATGCTAGTCCTGTTGTTGCTAATAAAAGCTCTCAGACTATTTAGCATAAAATATGCTAGGCCATTATTGTAATTTGTAAAGTACACTTGCATCTCTGGTCTTCAACATTTCTTCAATTTCACCTAGCACCATATTGTTAAACATAATCACATTCTGGCACTTTTCTATTATTCTTCTCTTTTAGAGAACTATATTCTATGATCTGATCAGTTGCATAATGAGAATTTTGACTCAAATATGATTCTTTTGCCGTTCATGATAGTTAAGATGTTACTTAAATTACTAATGTATATGGGCAATTAATACCAGTTACTACCCGTATTTACTGCTACAACTATGAGGTATGAACACAGGAAATAATTTATCCAACAAGTTAGGTCCGGCTATAGCTACAGCAGCAGTGACAAATATAACACAACATGAAGTAGGCTAAAATTGTTTCAACATGAATCTTGTTTCTTCTTCCCCTCAAGTCTACAACCGCAATTATATTGGTTTGATCATCAATTTCTTGGAAATGTATGGTTGCCTATGCTATGTCATATGTTATCGATTTCGTATTCCTGACATGCTTGCTCTGTTTGGAATGGCAACTTCAAGTTCTAGTACAAGTCTTGATGGTTATGATTATGAATGATTTATTTGATTCTTCGCCATGAGAGGGACATGCCTATGCTAAGATTACTGCTGGCTGCACTTTGTTAACTTCCTCAACTGCTATCTTTTGCAACTAACTCTGATTGAAGTCGAAACAATGTCTATCCATTATAGATTTTTATACAGGTTCTAGAAGAATGTCCTTCCTCAATTTAACGACTTTCATGGTGATAACTTTTCTGACTATTTAATGTGTAATTGATATTAGCCTTGTCGAGAATATTCATGATCAACTATTTCCTTCGCTTAAACTCCTAGCTAACCCTTCAAATTGTTTTCCTCTCTTGTTGTATACATTAGGTTGAGGAGACAAAAGTAGAAGTATTAAAAAAAATAAGGCAGCTACAGAAAAGTTGATGCAAGAAACAATAGAGAGAAAACAAGTAGAACTTGCTGCTCAAAAGGAATTCCACACCAATGCATTGAACACAACCAAGGAGGATGAAGCATTCGCGGAGGCATGGGTCAATAATGAACCTCTAATTGAACTCGAGAGTCGGTTGAAAGAAGCTGGCAAATGTGAATCAATGTTGGTTCAAGCACTTGAGGAATGTTACAGCAGACCTTGACTAGGACTGAACAACAGGTACTTGAACCCAAAGCTCTTTTTTTTTTTTCTGTTCATTAGTTATGTTCATCTGATTTCATGATTTTCTCTTGACATCCTTTTTCCTGAATAAACATTTATTATTGTGTCAATTTTCTAATGTCTTATCTTATGTGTTATCTCTGTATGAGGGTTGTCCCGTTATTGTACTGCAATAATTCTCTTTCTCTTGAGATCTCTGTTGTTTTGACGTTTTCATACGCCACCAGATTTTTCATAATTCCATATTCATCAGCGTCCATATACTTCACAAAAGTATTTACTATATGCGTTTATCGTTGGGTTTCAGTGATACAATAAAAAGACCCTAAACACGATTCAAGTTTTTGAAAGACAGTAAGATTGATCAATGGCTAGAATACCACAAGCTTAAAAATATCTAGTTGAGAGTGATTGTGAACTTACCCAACGACTGGTTCTCTGGCCATAACATTGCCTTCGTGAACCATCAAAGGCTCTGGCACCAAAACTATGCTCGAAGCTAGGACTGTTGAAGTCGTGTAGAAGAGTCATCCTGACTTGGTCTTACATCTTCTAGGCCTGCTTTAGGTAACTCTGTGATTGTGTGGACCGATCATTTTCTGTTAGTGGCTTGTATGTGACCTGATAGGAAAATTAAGACGATTCCAGTTTTGATTTCCTTCTCCCTTATATTTGTGTGTGTAGTTTTCTCTGTTTCAGTCTGAATCAAATGAAACTGAACCGAAACTTCTTAAACCTTAAACCACGCTATCAATGTAAAAGTTCTGCTGAAAGGGGGTTTCTTACTTTCTTTTCGTGGAACAAGACTTCTTAAGTCTTGTAATGAAGATGTGTTGATTTTTCCAAGGCTTCTGACTTTTAGTGCTTCATATTGATGTTGTTGCTCCATGATGATTCCACTCATTCTTTCTTTCCTACAATGCCATGGAAGTATAAGGTCTTTCTTCTAGTTTTTATTTTTTGCAATGTTGTTCTAATACTCCTGAAACTGAGTAGAAGTACCAATTTCCTGTAAGTTAATGTCAACTTTGTCAAATCTAGGATGGTATGATGTCACAGTTCTTCCAAATCATGAACGCAAGTGGACCTTCAAGGAGGGAGACGTTGCTATTCTATCATCCCAGAGGCCTACTACAGGTTTAGAGAGCCTTCTATTTGTTCTCATAATCAAGTCTCGTATAGACACTTATGTAGTTTTTGTGTGTTTTGCTTATGTTAGTTATTTTGCATGGAGTGGTAATATTTATTTTCTATATTTAAGCAGCCAAATCTAGTAAGAGGAATAATTATACGGGTGCTAATAGAGGATGGAGATCCTGATGTTTCTGGACGTGTTGTTGGTACTGTTAGACGATTTGTGCCTACTGATACTCGTGATCCCCATGGAGCAATTCTTCACTTCTATATGAGGATTCATCTGATTCCAATGGGTAAGAACTTTTAACCTTGATGATGTGTTCATATATAGAGGAATGCATACTTAGAATTAGCACCTGACCAAGTTTACTATGTTCCTATCGGAAATTAAATGTTGCATAGAGTTGGGTTGTATCAATGAATGCATCAATGTCACCTATACTAGTTGACATCTTCAAGTAAAGTGCAACAGAATCTATTATGTGGCCTATGATAAACCAATGGATTGTAACCTTTTGCTTATCAAACATTGTGGTATTAGTTATCACCCAATAGACTTCAGTTTTTTGCAATACCTGAATTATGATACCCAGAGGTCAAATATGTTTGTCTACCCTTTAAGATGGGATCTATATGACCACTTATGCCACTTGGTAAGAATTATGAGTGCCTATCAACAATGTAGTCATTTATAGGTTGAAAAGTTCAGGACGTTATGTGGGAAAGAACCCCACCATCCAAAAGCTGGCCCAATTAAGGGTGACATCTCAGGGCACTGAAATAAAACCCCCTATGAAAGGAGGAATGATAGGATGATTTATTACGAGAGTTTTGCTTCATCAACAATAATGTTCCTAGCCACCAGCGTTGGTGCAGTTTTAACTAACCGTGAAAAACATGTCAGCTAGGATAAGTTTTTTGATAGTAGAATTTCGGATAGGATAATGATACGACAACTTATTGTACTTGTTTTGATTAGCCCCTAATGCATGTGTGCCAGCCACACAAAACACACCTTACAAATGTGTCTCCATAGATCTTGAACCCTTATTCTTGCATTATTAACTCTGAATAATGCTCTCAAGATTAGGCATTGGAAACTTTGTACTTGTACCAGATGTCATTGCTCTTTATATCTCCATTCATTTACTGTTTGAGTTAGTTTACTTTGTCGACATTTTTGTGTATTAGTAAAAGTTCCTGCAACTTATGCCTATAGGCCCGGAGGGCGATCTTGGCAGTTGCTCTACTACTTGCTGGAAGTTGGTGTCAATGAGGAACTCAACAAAAAAACAAAGAGGATTGGTAGATGGGGATTAAAAGTGATTTCAAAATTTTCTGAGAAAGTGACAACACAATAAATTCAACAAGAGCAACAGTAGCAACAACAACGGTAGCAATACTAACAACGGTAGTAAGAGCAGCAGCGATAGCAACAACAACAACAACGACAACAGGAGCGAAAATTAGAATAATATATTTGTATTTGTGTATTTGTATTAGTATTACAATTGTATTCATATATTTTTATTTGTAAATTGTATTTTTTTTAAATGGAAAATAATCAACAACGTTTCAACATTGTTGTAAAATAATATTTTAACAACATTTCTAAACATCGTAAAATTTATTTACAATATTTAAATTATTGTTGATATTATAATTACAACATACAAATATTTATTACAATGTTTGGAAAACATGATTGAATAAAATATACAACATTTTGTAGAAGTTGTATAAACTCTTTTTATCAACAACGTGCCAAAATTGTTGTAAGATAATATTTTACAACGTTTCTAAATATTGTAAAATTTATTTACAATACTTTTAAATTATTGTTGATATTATTACAACATACAAATATTTATTACAATGTTAGGCAAACATGATTGAATAAAATATACAACATTTTGTAAAAGTAGTATAAACTTTTTTACAATATTTGTACAATTGTATAAAATATATGTATAATGTTTACTGAACGTGGTAGATATTATTTTTACCACAGTTGCATAATGTTGTTGAAATTATATTTACAACATGTGCAATTTGTTTTAAAAGTATTGTTTACAATATTTAAAAAATGTCGTAGAAAAGTTTTGGTCAGATTTTAGAAATTTTAACAATGTTTATAAACTGTTATGAGAAGAACTTCTACAACATTTTTACAATGTTCAAATGAACATTGTGGAAGACATCCCCCTTTTACAATCCTGGATATAACGACCTTCTATTGAACATCGTAAAAGACCTTTTACAACGTTTTTTCAACGTTGTAAAAAGGGTTTTTTCTTGTAGTGTTAGTTGTTTCTTGGTCTTCCAAGAAATAGGAGACCCTCCCAGAAACACCAACCAGCCTGTAACAGAGCGGCGAGTCAAGGGACAACTGGCCCAGTCGGAATCACACCAACCAGAAAGACGGAGATCACAATCAGCTTTCAAAAGAATACCCTGTTCTGGTGCTGCTTTGAGATATCTGACAACTCTCAAAGCAGCATGCCAATGATCTTGTCGAGGCTCCTGTAAGAATTGAGATAAGATATGCACAGCATAGGCTAAGTCAGGACGAGTAAATGATAGATAAATCAACCTCCCAACCAGCCTCCGATAAGTCACTGCATCGCCCATCTTTGGACTAGTCGATTCTGCCATTGCGATT
>JANAVB010035820.1:16924168-17182602 GCA_029216955.1 Iris pallida | reverse complement strand
TTGTATGACTTCAATTTAATCTGCTTGGTTCCGCTGCCTTATTGATGTTTTCTGAGAATTACCAGGAACTGTAATGGTTTTGCCTTGTACAAGTGCAATCTAGACTTGTACGGCATCATCACGCCCAGTGGCTTGTTTTCGATCCCCCGGGATCGGGGCGACATTCATCCCTCATAGCCTGCAGCTTTGCAGCAGTTCACCACAGGTACAGAAGGCAATGGAAAATAAGCAGCTTGTTCATCCCCAAAGACTGTAAATTTCCAAAGTAGGTTTCCACAGACATCGAAGCTGTTTTTTACACTCAGCCAAAGCCACCTCAATTTGTTGCTTCCGAGTGCCATTGCTAACAACAAATCTTTTCTCAACAGTTTCACAATGGATAAACCTCCTCAAAGTACGGCAAAGATTCCTTCAGAGACGGATCAATGGTATTGAGAACCCATTGAATCAATAGCGTGTGCACGCATCTCCAATCAAGCAATTTACTAGCATCATTAACAGGTTTGACTTCAGTACCTTCCAGAAAAGTAATCTTTCGCCTAGATCGGGAAGAGACGTATCGACCGAGACCACTCAGCATAGTTTGGTCCACGGAAAACATAGTAATGATATTTCCTGGTTGATCAGCAGAACTCAGAAAATATGGATCCTTCGGATTAGGATAATTTGGTTGTGTGCACCACCACCGCCAGTCGCGGGAGTAGCTGGACGCAGTATCATCTGCCATCGCGGATGTCGGGTGTACAAAAAATTTTGTACAACTCCGACGATCGGCCGCTGATGAAGGATCGGTTGCGGATCGGTGTGTTGATATTGGGTGTACAAAAATTTGTACAACTCCGACGATCGGTTGCTGATGGACGGGGTCGGCGGCGAATCGGCCGCGATCAGGGGCGCCGGATCTGGCACGTAGGGGCGTGCGGCGGGTTCTGCCGGTCAGACCGACGCGGTCAGGTGCGAGAGCGGGCGTCGCCGGATCGGTTAGACGCGGTCGCGGTCGGCGCCGGATCGATCAGGCGCGGGTTGGGGGTTCGACGGTTCGCGCCAGATCGGCAGACGCGGGCGCGGTCGCGCCGGATCGGTCAGCGGTCGGCGCGCCGTATCGGTCAGGCACGGGTGGTCGTCGGCACCGGATGTCGAGCGGGGGTCGCGGCGGCGGCGGGCGCGCGTACGGCTATTGTTTTTCTGGACGGCTAGGGTTTTTTCTGGAGGCTCTGATACCATGTAGAGAATAATAATCCTTGTTCTCATTGATGGGACAATTTACATATTATAGTGTCTACACGAGTGGACTTTATGGGCCATATTACATTAGTTACAAATATAATCTAACACATCCACAAGAATCGTTGGATCTGTAAAAACTCAGTGATAAAAAATTGAGGCTTTGAAATTGTAATCCTGAAAGGTAAATACGATAATGTCACATACGTCAAAATACTGTTGGGAACGAAGCGCGAAAACCGTTCCCCCAAACCAGAAAGTCCTGCGAGAGAATCGAGCAAAAGCACACAAACCAAAATACCAAACACAATCGCAGATACAAAGATTTTTGACGTGAAAACCCTTGCAGGAAAAACCACGGGACGATCGGAGTCCAACCCTGAAGAACCTCCACTAATGGAATAAAGAGAATACACCCTCTACAAGCTCCTCCCGATCCAACACGGATCACCACAACTCACTTGAAAGAAAAAATTTTGATTGCGGACTCCGAAGAATAAGAGATGCCAAAAAATTATTCGAAGCAATCTCTCCTTCACAATAGTCCTTAATCCTCTTTCTCTCTCAAAGATTGTAAAGCACTCTTTGTTTTTGAGATGATTTTACAACAAGCATGCATCATCCTTTTATAAGCCCTTGGTAACCCATACATGGAAGGCCAATATATATGGAAACTTCCAATATAAATCAATCATATATTTAATGAAAATCCAATCATAATTAGCTTACCATAATTGGAAACCCAATAATATGGAAAGCTACTATATGAAGGGTCCAATCATAAATATACAATCAAAGTAAATATGGAAATCCAATCATATATTTCCTTACCATATATGTACCAAAATAAATCCATGCACTCCCCAAGCTTCTTCGACCACAGATGGCGCTCGTCGCTCTCCGGGGTATTCTCCACATAGGTGGGAACCCCACCACTCCAATAAATCTTTCCCTTCACAACTATGTGGAGGAGGTCGTCATCCCGACGATCTGCCTGCAGTACTCAAACTTCCCCCAGAAGAACCTTCGTGAGCATGTCCGCTCCATTGTCATCAGTATGAACCTTCTCAAGCGCCGCATCCTTCTTCTCAACCACATCCCGTATCAAATGATACCGAGTCTCGATGTGCTTGGACCGACTATGAAATGTCTGGTTCTTCACAAGGTGAATAGCACTTTGACTGTCGTAAAGCAAGGTATACTGCTCTTGCTTCAGTCCTATTTCCTGCAGCAGCTTCTTCCCACAGCAACTCCTTGCAAGCCTCCGTCGCCGTAATGTACTCTGCCTCTGTCGTCGACAAGACAACACACTTCTGCAACCGCGACTGCCACGATATCGCTCCTCTAGCAAAATCATCACATAGCCCGAAGTCGATCGCCTCGTGTCTACATCTCCAGCCATATCAGCGTCAGTATACCCAACCAGCTTCGGCTCGTCACCACCAAAAGAAAGTCTCCAATCGGCAGTGCCCTGAAGGTATCGTAGAATCTACTTGACCGCACTCCAATGTACCCTTCCAGGATTTGAAAGGTACCTGCTAACTGTGCCAACTGCATGAGCGATGTCTGGCCTCGTACACACCATAGCATACATAAGACTTTCCAGAGCTGAGGCATATGGAACCCGCTCCATATCTTCCTTTTCGTCCTCGGTAGATGGACACTGCTCCTCAGTGAACTTAAAGTGAGCCGCAAGGGGGCAACTCACTTTCTTCGACCCGTCCATACCGAATGTTGAAGTACCCTGAATGTACTTCTTTTGGGACAAATGTAGCAGCTTGAACTCTCTCTCTCGGCTGATCTCCATCCCAAGAATAGTCTTTGCTGCGCCCAAATTCTTCATAGAGAAGGCTGCGCCCAGTTGGCGCTTCAGCTCCGCTATCCTAGTGGCATTCTGACCCACTAATAGCATATCATCAACATAGAGCAATAATGATGAAATCATCCTTGGCAAAATACCTCACAAATGCACAATGGTCCGACGTCGTCCGTGCATAACCATGCTCCCCCATAAACGACTCAAACTTCCTGTACCACTGTCTCGGAGCCTGCTTCAGACCATACAAGCTCTTTCTCAACCGGCAGACCAAATATGACTTGCCCTTCTCACAGAATCCCTCTGGCTGCTCCATGTACAACTCTTTCTCAAGATCACCGTGGAAGAATATCGTCTTCACGTCCATCTGCTCGACCTCCAAGTCGAGACTGGCTGCTAATGCTAGCACCACCCGAATAGACGAATGCTTGACGACAGGCGAAAAGATCTCATCATAATCCACGCCTTTCTGCTGACCGTTGCCTTTGACTACCAGCCTCGCTTTGTATCGAGGGTGAGTAGCTTCATCCGTCTGCTTCACTCTAAACACCCATCGATTCTTCAAAGCCTTCTTGTCCTTTGGCAACCGTACCAGCTCATAAGTGGAATTAGTGTGCAAGAAACTCATCTCCTCCTGCATGGCCTCCATCCACTCCTGTCTGTGTTCGTCTTCCATAGCCTCTGCAAAGCTTTCGGGCTCTCCCCCGTCGGTCAATAGCACATACTCATCCAGTGAGTATCTCGTAGATGGTCGATTATCTCTGTCGCTCCTTCTCAGTGGAGCCACTGGTGCTGGCTGTATACCAACAACCTCCTCCTCTTCAGGAACTGCCTTCCCGGCATGCTCATCCACCTGAGGGACACCCTGACCACCATCAGAAGGCTGATGATCAAGGTTGGAAGCAACTCCATGTACTGGCTCCCCCATAATGGGATCCTCTGCGACGTCCTCTGGAAACTGCTCGAAGCGAAATGACTCTAACTCAGGCAATTCCTCATCCTCAGAAGGCGTCTCGAATCCTGAGTGTTGGTCATGGTCTGATCCTCGACGAACACCACGTCCCTGCTTCTGTAGAGCTTTCTTCCCACCGGGTCGTAGAGTCTATAGCCAAACTCATCCCGACCGTAGCCGACAAAGACGCATCTCGTCTTCGGCTCAAGTTTAGTCCTCTCGTCTTTCGGTACATGCACGAAGGCCTTACAGCCAAACACTCGTAGGTGATTGTATGACGGCTCTTTGCCGTACCATACTTTGTCAGGCACATCACCCTGCAAAGGAGCACTAGGAGACAAATTAATAACATAAGCGGCTGTGAGAAGAGCCTCACCCCAATAACTGCCCGACAAGTTTGCTTCTGACAGCAAACACCACACCCTCTCCATCAGTGTCCTGTTCATGCGCTCCGCTACACCATTCAGCTGAGGTATCTTTGGCGGAGTCTTCTTGTGTCGTATCCCCTGCTCTCTGCAATAAGCATCAAAGAGACCGATGTAATCGCCGCCATTGTCAGACCGAACACACAATAACTTTTTGCCCGTCTCTCTTTCAACAGAGGCCTGAAACTCTTTGAAAGTAGGCAGCACCTGATCCTTGGTCTTTAAGGCATAGACCCAAACCTTCCTGGAACAGTCATCAATAAAAGTTACAAAGTAAGAAGCACCACCAATAGATTTTACCTTCATAGGACCGCAGACATCCGAGTGAATCAACTCGAGCAACGCCGGCTTCCTTGAACTTGGGTGACTTTGGAAAGACACCATATTTTGCTTCCCAGCTAAGCAGTACGTGCACTTCTCCAACTTTGTAGACTTGAGCCTTGGAATCACCTTCCTGTTCACCAAGTAGCTCATCCCCTTCTCGCTGATATGGCCGAGCCGCCTGTGCCATAACTCGGTAGACGCATCACTGCTGCATTCACCTCCTGTGCCCCCTGTGCGCTCCCCTCCATATAGTAGAGACCGGACTTCTTGCTTCCTCTGGCAATCACCATCGAACCTCTGGAAAGCTTCCACTGACTATTTTCGAAGAGACTGAAGAATCCCTCATCATCCAACCTTCCAACCGACACCAGGTTGAAATGGATATCAGGGACATGACGAACATCTTTGAGAACAAGAACTGCACCCGTCTTCGTCCTCAAATGCACATCTCCAACGGCAACCGCCTTTGACACATCTCCATTGCCCATCTTCAACACTCCACAGTCGTCTGTCGTGTAAGTAGCAAATAGTGCCCTGTTGTGAGATTCATGCGCTGAAATCCCTGAGTCCACCAGCCAAGAATTGTCATCGCAGGCAAGGTTTGTGATAACCTCATCACCTCCATGTATTGAAGCCGCCGCTGTAGTGTTCTCATCTTGCTTCCCCTTGTCGCCCTTCTTCTCTCTCTTCCAAGCGAAACAGTTCCGCTTGATGTGGCCCTTCTTGCCACAATGGTAACACTCCGAGTCCTCGTACCGACCCTTGGACTTCCTCCTGCTCTTTTCTCTGCCACCACCTGGACCCCTGCTTTTGCACCTTCCGCGGCTCTCCGAAACTAGTGCCTCTGAGTGATGGGATGTGGATGAAGTGCCCTGAGAACGTCTCCGCATCTCTTCATTCAGTACCCCGCTCTTGGCAAACTCCATACTGACCACGTCTTCCGGAGCAGAAGCGATCATAGATACTCGTACGGTCTCCCACGAGTCTGGCAATGTACATAGCAACCAAAGTTCTTGAACCTCGTCGTCGAACTTGACTCCCATCGAGGATAGCTGGTCCACCACGCCCTGGAACTCACTCAAATGATCCGTAATAGATGCACCATCTTTGTACCGCAGACCCATCAGGAACAATTTGTTTACCCCGATCTTTTTTGCGTACAAAGATTCCAGCTTCTCCCACAATGCCTTCGCATGCTCAATATTGGCAACGTGGTTGTACACGTTCTCGTCAACGAACTGCTGCATGTACCCACATACCTGTATATGCTCGAAGTTCCAGTCCTCATCGGATTTGTCACTGGGCTTCTCGGATGCAAATACTGGAAGATGCAGCTTCTTGACGAACAGTAAATCCTTCATCTTTCTCTGCCAATAATGGTAGTTGGTAACGTTCAGGTTCACCATGCGCACCGGCTTCGCGTCCATCTCTGCTTCCTGGTTTGACTGTCAACTCCTGACACTTCTTTGAACCCAAAGCTCTGATACCACTCTGTTGGGAACGAAGCACGGAAACCGTTCCCCCAAACCAGAAAGTCCTGCGAGAGAACCGAGCAAAAGCACACAAACCAAAATTGCCAAACACAATCGCAGACACAAAGATTTTTGATGTGGAAAACCCTTGCGGGAAAAACAACGGGACGATCGGAGTCCAACCTGAAGAACCTCCACTAATGGAATAAAGAGAATACACCCTCTACAAGTTCCTCCCGATCTAACACGGATCACCACAACTCACTTGAAAGAAGAAATTTTTTGATTGCGGACTCCGAAGAACAAGAGATGCCGAAAAATTATTCGAAGCAATCTCTCCTTCACAATAGTCCTTAATCCTCTCTCTCTCTCAAAGATTGTAAAGCACTCTTTATTTTTTAGATGATTTTACAACTAGTATGCATCACCCTTTTATAAGCCCTTGGTAACCCATACATGGAAGGCCAATATATATGGAAACTTCCAATATAAATCAATCATATATTTAATGGAAATCCAATCATAATTAGCTTACCATAATTGGAAACCCAATAATATGGAAAGCTACTATATGAAGGGTCCAATCTATATATAATCAAAGTAAATATGGAAATCCAATCATATATTTTCTTACCATATATGTACCAAAATAAAATCCATGCACTCCCCAAGCTTCTCCGACACACAGATGGCGCTCGTCGCTCTCCGGGGTATTCTCTACATAGGTGGGAACCCCACCCACTCCAACAAATACGACTAGACTTGAACCACCAATTACATGAATCTAGAGCACACACACATATACCAGAATACATATTTGTTGTTGTTCCCAAAACTGATGTTTTCATAATGTTCCCTCTCACACAAATAAAATACATATATTTTATTTAAAGAACTAGAAAGGGGACATCATGGAAATAATAACTTTGAGGACATCAGATCTGCTCACATCATTTAACATCTCCCATCATTTAATATCAAATGCTAGCTAGAGAGACAATATTGAAGCAATATTTAACAAAACAATATATTCTTGAAGTAAACTTGCAATGGAAATGCAAAAAACGTACATATTTTAGTTCTACTTGACAAGACAACAAAATTATTTTCACACTTCGACGGTTTTATTGTGCGACAATTGGACATACAAACAACAAGAAAATGTGTCAATATTGACATACAAACATGATATCATTTGTTCAACTTCAAGGTCTCCAGATAATTCTTCCCGTCGAGTTTCGCGGAGAAGAAGCCCTTCATGAAGTCGGCGAACGTCGTCGCCTTGTAATTCTCCACCCCTCCCTGCACAAGCTCCGGTAGAGGGCGAAGGACAATGTCGTGGCGCGGTGGGTGGAACGCTGCAATGGACATGCGTTCTTGCTCGGTGTTTACTACGACCCTGTGCTCGTTGCTCTTGTACTTCCCATTGGTCAACATCTGTTCAACGAAGAAATCACTTGTCTAGTTTATATGTAACAAACAAGGGGCTATGAACAATTGGATTTAGAATTAATTAAAGTTTAGATTGTGAATTTTTTTTATCAGCTCAGAGCTTAAGCTCTGACGTGTCTAATTAGAAAGTTTAAATCCTGAATTTTTTTTACTTTTTTTTTCGCTGAACGAGTACAAGAAAAATAACCAACACATATTGGTTGGACCGTCCCTTCTGCTTATGGCAACGTCCCTAGACAGTGTGACCCTACAGGAGGTTGGGATCACGGGTGCCCCTCAAGGATCGGTCCACAATAAGTCATCATTTGCTTCACGAAATCATGAGGTTGAAAAAAGGAAGTCATTACTTTTATATGTCTGGGTGCCAAAGGAATTGAGGAGGAAAGGAAAGAATGGAAAAAAAATGAGTGAAAACAAATGTTTTCATCTAAAGAAAATATCAAAGAATTTTTTTTTTTTCTCAGCGAACTAAACGAGGTCTAAGGGCTAAAGAGCAGCCAAAATTAGCTCTATAGGGGGATCAAACGCCTTGGACCGGCCCTGCATACTGGCAACGAGGGTATAATGGAAAATTAAAATCAAAAATAAAAATGTAGTGACCAAACTTTTAAATTGGACATATCAAGACTTATGTATGCTTGGATTGATGTTTAAAAGAGTTGAGTGAGAGTTAAACTCTAAGCTATTATAAAATCTAGCCCTTAAATTTGCCTCAAGATGGTCGCCAATATTAACGATGAAAGCCCCCGGCAGTGGTTTGATGGGAAGCCATTTGCCATTCTTCCTCAGTGCAAACCTTGAACATCATTCGCCTGGAGGAGGATCGTCAGGCCGGTGGCGTCGGAGTGCGGGGAGTGGCCAATCACCTTCTTCGTGTTCGGACACGGTGGGTAGTAATTTATCCTCACCCCCTGCGGGTGGTCCTTGAAAGTTTTCGTCATAACTTCTGAATCAAGTCCCAAGTTCCTTGCCATCACCTCTAGTACACAACTGGTCACGTCCTTTACCGCCGAGGTGTATTTATCCAGAGTATCCCTTTAAAAACCAAATCCAAGAGGAATATAAATAATTCTTTTAAATGTAAATCATTATTGTAACTCCGAATTTTTGGGTAAAACTATAATAATTTTAGCATGGTAGTAGAGCAATCATTGTTCATATCTTGTCGGACTGTGGTCTTAGTTAGCCAAAGTTTATAAAATTTGGTTTCCAGTGAAAAGAAAGAGACATGCCTTCTACCTGAAAAATTATTCAGTAAATCGAGCTCACCGTGCACCTTCCATACTATCCATTTGATTGCATGGAGATGAGGAGGACTGTTCTGCATGCACTCATCTTCATTGAAGGTGCACGATGAGTCTGACACGTTGAATAATTTCACCTTCCACCTACATATATAACCTTATTTATGAAATCTTTACACATTTTCAATATAAGACATAAATAAATATCATATGTTCTCAGTCCCCAACCTTAAGTTTTGCGTTCCTACTTTTTGACAGTTAAATTAGCCATAATGGATTTATTTTATCCCTGTCGGTTCTCTTGTACCTTTTTTTGTCCTTTTTATTTTAGCTTCGGAGGTCACACTAATTGTGGAGAAAATTTTCCTCGTCTATATTGAACCTTGAAAGTCATTACTCAAACTCAGAATGTGTACTTCATTAGATTCATCGGAAACAAATTCTGGGAATGGGTAACGAACTCAAAATGTGAGCAGGGCCGGCCCTGGGATAAGTCGAATAAAACTTGGAGCTTGGACAACTCTCCTCTCCTAGGGCAACCCGCCAACCTCCGCGTGATCCCACCATAGGTCCGGCTCACGGATGACTACCAGGATCGGCTCACAATAAGGACAAGGGATAACCAAAATTTGTTTCGGATTGGACAACCCAATCATGCTTGTGAGCAACGGCGGAACCAAGAATTAGAACTGGGATGGACTGAAATGGATTAGGGTGGGCTGGATAGACTGAGATGCGGACGGATCCATAACAATTTTTCTTTTTGGGTGGATTGAAGCCCACCTAAGCCAAACGATGATTCCACCCTTGCTCGTGAGAGAACACGAGATATCCTCATATGAGTTACTTACTGAATAAGAATGACAACCATATCCGAGTTATTGGTGAAGTTTCCGTCAGTCCGCCAAAATTATAGAAAATTACTTTGATGTATTGTAATAGATTAGTGCAACAATGCAATTTGGTTTAGAATTCGCATAAAATACATGTAAGAGATATTGAGACTGATTTTAAAACAAGACTTGTGGTGAGGAATGAGGCTAATATGTTTATATTATCCAACAGGACAAGTATTTAGGGCACTAAAAAATTACACTTTTGGCAGTTTTGTGTATATCTGTCTTTTTTTAAGTTCTTGCTATTTCAGGATGATCAAAATTTTGTTGTTCCTGACTTTGTACGTACTGTCAAATTTTTTACGGACATGGATATGCATCGTACTATAAATTTTTTTAGAGTCGTGGATATGCACAGGACTGTCAAAATTTTGATAGTTCTAACTAAAACTTTCAAAAACTGTATTGCTCCTTAGTAATTTATTTTCGTAGTATCCTAGCATTTGTCTACAACAACTATGTTGATAGGATTGTGTTATAAGTAGTGGTATGAATCTCAAATCAAACAATAATGCTTGGAAGAAGATTTGATAAATTGACAGTATACACAAGATTAAATTCGGAGAGACCGACAAAGTTCGAGTCTTTCAATTGTGTGTGTGCGTGGGATTTAAAAAAAAAAAAAAAAGAGTATACACAAGATTAATTTATGGATAAATTACAAAAACCCATCGTTAAATGTGCACTTTTTGAGTAGAAAGACCTTTTAGTCAAATTTAGCAAATAAAGACCCCTACAATCTATGACTTGTTCGGCCAGCCCCCTACCGTCTGTTGACAGTTAGTTTGACCATTAAGTGACATTTTTTTATAAAAAAAATACCTAAACTACCCCCCTTTCATAACCTCTCCCCTCCTCCCTCCGGCCAGCAACCCCCCCCCCCCCCCCCCCCCTCCTTACTCCGGCGAGCACCCCACCCCCTCCTCGCCCCGGCCAGCCCAGCCCCCCTCCTCCTCCTCCCCGCCCCGGGCAGCCACCCCCTCCCCGTTCCCCTCAGCCCCCCTCATTACTATGGCGAGCACCCCCCCCTCCTCCCCGTCCCGGCCAGCCTAGCCCCCCCCTCCTCCTTGCTCCCCGTCCCCTCAGTCCTCCTCGTTACTCCGGCGAGCACCCCCCTCCTCCCGGAGCTGGCCAGCCCAGCCCCCCTTCTTCCCCTCCTCCTTCCCGTCCCGGCCAGCCTCGCCTCCCTCCTCCCCTTACCACCGGAGAAAGAGAGGGGGAGGAGGGGAGGGGAGGGAGTGGAGGGGTAAAATGGTCATTACACACTCCACTTAACATCAGTTAACGGAAAGGGGACAAAATGAGCAGATTTTTTGCTTTCAGAAATTTTAAGAGTATGGAATCTTTTAGTACAAAAAACGAAAATCTACCGAGAAATTTTTTTGCATTTACCCTTAAACCTGAATGTGGGAGGATGGGTTGGCCAAATCTCATCTTCCTCACAGAATGAGGTCTGGTGAAAATTGTGATCATATCTCCCCAGTCCAGCTTCTGCTCCTCCGACTTCACAAATATTTGGCCGTAACCTTCGAAGCCGTCCGGTAACTGCGCGTAAGCCTCTTTTTCCTCCAAAGGAAGCTTGAAGAACTCAGCAATGTCGGCCTTCATCTTGTCCACCAATTCTTCTGCCACCCCATGATTAACTAGCTGCATGCATGAATGGCACATACGTACACAATCAATCACACGTACGTCAGAGTTTTGCGTACTAATTAAAAAAAAAAAAATATGAGAATACTAGTTCCATCTGACGGAATTGGTTATGAAACACAAGATATCTCCAGCCTGCCAACCTCATGAGCAGTTTAACGACTATTAGTCAAGTTGCTACAAAAGTTACTCATAGCTGTCTAATCTTTATTTATTTACAAGTTTGTCACTCAAAAAATTTATTAAGGAAATATCAACTACATAATGGATTGTCAAAAATTTTGACAGTCGTAAATGAACAACATACATAGTTTCTTTATGATTGTCAGAATTTTGATAGTCCAATCAATATACTAAACTCTCAATTTTTTTGACATTCCAGTCCAACGTAAATCCTGGATCTGGTCAGAACTGTAAAATTTTTCTACAATCATGTATGTCATCAAAGACTGTGGAATTTTTCTACAGTTCTGTATGTTTCCTTAATAAATTGTTTGGATGACAAATTTGTAAATAAATAAATAAATAATTGGATAGTCCCAAATAACATTTGTTTTCCCTTTAGTAATACTCTTAATTTCCCAGGCATCTTCAAGCTAGCTAAGCTTTAACCTCGTGAAATCATATAGACTAGAAAATAAATCTTATCTCATACTATACGTAATTAGTAAACCATGCATGTACGTAGATAGATTCCTAACACTTCGAAGTTTATTGAATTGATAGATATATACTAAGAAAGATACATTTTTTTCCCCTCGACTTCGTGACTATTATACTCTATGGAGTTACAATTTTTAGTACCTAGATTATGTAAGAGAAATCGAGGACGAATTCAGAAGCGACATAAATAATAACCTTAACGGCGAAAAGTAAATAGCAAGATACAATTACACAATTGACTAACAATAAAAATAAATATTTAATATTTAATGTGGTTTAGTCAAAATAGATCTATGCCGCGGAACAAAAAGAAAAATAATTATATTAAAATGAACAAAAGAATGTTATAAAGTTATACACAAACTATCAAAAAAATCCTAAAATTCATCTTGAATGACTCCATTAATGACTTTCAGTAACTCTTTTGCAAAGTCATATTTCCTTTAAAGCCAACCAGGTTTAAACAAAATGAGTCGGTCCGAATTCAATCGCTATACTGGACAGTATATTGTTGTTATGTCCTGATGGGTTTTTTAGATCCCTAGAACTTGTTAGTAACTATGGTGTACTTGATATTCTCTGGCTATAGACAACTCTTTATCGATGTTCGATTCTTCTTGGACTTAATTTTTAATTTCTATATCCATATTTGCATCAAGTTTTACTTTGTTCCTTCATAATTTTTTTTTTTCCTCCTAAATTTCTGTTAGACTTAAGACGGTACTGGATAGATATAGAAAAACTAATTAAAATTTTGACCCCTTCTTTCAAATTCCTACGTCCGTCCATGTCTGTCAGTGTTGTCAGAATCGAACCGGACCGGCGGCCCGACAGGGTCTGATCGGTTTTGCCAAAGAATCGGTCCGGTCTACCTTGATCCGGATATGTTTAAAGAACCGTCAGTTTTTTTACATAATCAGATTTAACGGGTGAAACGGCCGAACCGGTTCACAATTGAACCGGCCAATTTTGACTTTTGAAAAAAAAAAAAAAACTCAAAAATATTTGTCGTGTGAGATTTGGACCATTTGGTTCTTTATTTGGTTTTGAGATACCTTATAGTTATAAAATTAAACCAAACCAAACAAAACATTCTAAAAATCAAATCAAACCAAACCAAGAAATAAATGTGGATGATAGTATTATTTATTTGAACTAAATCAAGTCTATTTGAACGAACCCAGGTTAACCTGATCCAACCTATACAAAAGAAAAATCGGTTCAATCACGGATCCGATTTTTAAAACATTGCTGTCGGTAGTACTCCATAGTTGAACACTGAAAATGACGGGATCATAGGAGTAGGTAAGTAGATGGTGCATGCACATATGCAATCAGTAAGTAAGAGAACCTGGAAGAAGCCCCACTCCTCGCAGGCGCGTCCGAGCCTGTCGCACTCCTCTTGCGATCGCTGGGCCAGGCGCAGATCGATGACGGGAAGCTCAAAACCCTCGTCGGCGTCGGCCACGGTTCGGCCTCGGCTTCGGGCCTAATGTACCTCTCCGGGATGTCGCTCGTGCTGTCGAAAGTGGACGCGAGGGCCTGGACGCTCGGCACCGGCAGGGAGTTCCCCATGGACGTTGACATTCTAACTGGCTAGCTAGCTTGATCACCCAGTTTCAACTGAACTGCTTAATTGCTGCAATAGTGCGAATTTATAGGGAATATTCACTAGTCGGTCAGTATTTTTCATTTCCCAATAACAGTCATTAATTGCGAGGGACATCCAATAATTTCCTTCTTTTGTTTTTCCATCCAATAATTTCCTTGAGAGGAAAGAAAAATTAATTTTACCTTTTCTGTTTGTGAAAAAAAAACAATGAAAGGAAAGTAAGAATTATTTTTTTTTGTTTTTTTAGAATATAGGTAAAATTACTATTTAATTTTTGATTTTCTCAACATAGAAAAAAGTAACAAATTAAATGAAGGGTAGTTGAGTAAATTTACCAAGATTTCCTCTTGTGTGTTCATTTTCCTTCCATTCTTGGGAGAAATTTTTTTGGGTGTGACCTACATAAATTTTCATCCCAAATTTCTCTCCTCCATTTTCTTTCCCTTTTTCCAAACATCACAGCTTTTAATTTTTTACCCCTTCCCAAACATAACATTAGGGTAGGGTTTAGGCTGCTTGATTGAGGAGAAAGGCGTGAATAGGATGAGGAAATTAAGGGTGGAGGCATATTCTCAATATTTTGACGGTCAGAATAGCAAGTTGTCTAATTATAGTTTAGAATATTAATTTGTATAGTTTGTCACATAATGATTTCAGAGCAGTTCATCCACCATCTTGGACTTGCTTGAGAGGGATCTTGGGATTATTTGGGAGAGAGCATCAAGTTCATCCACCATCTTTTCTCTCCTTTATTTTGTCGGGTATTGCTTTTGAGTAAGACGATCATATCTCGCCAAGCAATGAAATCATCTATTTTTTTGGTGTGAAATTTTCTGCATCATTAATGAAATTGTTTGGATTGATGTGTGGACTTGTTTGAATTTTGTGTGATGCATCAGTGAGATTGTTTGGATTTGGTATGTGGGATTGTTGGATTTGGTTTGGTACGAACTTTCCTGCATCAGTGAGATTTGGAATTGTTTGGAGTTGTGTGTGTGGGATTGTTTGGATTTGGTGTGAAGCATCAGTGATTGAATTGAATTTAGTGTGTGGAATTTTTTGGACTTGGTGTGATGTATTTAGGGAGAAACGGTATTGTGTCGAGTGATCACAACCTGCTCTGATACTAAAAAAAAAAAAAAAGGAAATGGAAAGACAGATAGATGAAAATAAATCTAATAATCAACATATGATGGTGGGTTAAAATCTCAACCGCACCGCTTATATTGATGGCCTTCTTATTTATAAAAAAATTTAGTAACAATAAAGATAAAACAAAATAACATAAGATAACAATATAAGCAAGAAATACTCTTTGTCCAAGATGCTTGATATGGATGAGTTGGAGATTTGAGTTGATAAGCTTGAATCTTGAACTTATAATTTGGTTGATCCTCTAACAGAAAAGGGAGCATTTTGGGTTAGCTTTGGTTTAATATGTTTACAGTTGGTTTTTAATTTGGTTTATTTTATAGTAACTAGTTTGGTTTCCTTTATATGTTTTGATTTTTTAGTCGTTTCGTTTAGTTTGGTTGTTTTTTTTGGGAATATGATAAATTAGAATTTGTATTAGGTTAAGATTAATGTAGGAAATAATAATGCCTTACTTTCATTGATGAGGGCAGTTTACAATATATATAGTGTCTACACGATTGGGCTTATGGACCATATTTACATTAGTTACAAATAAATCTAACACCCCCCTCAAGTTGGAGCATGCAAGTCACAAATGTCCAACTTGGGGAGTAAAGAATCAAAGACATGCTTTCCAAGGGGCTTGGTGAAGATGTCAGCCAGTTGAGAAGAAGTAGGAACATGCGAGGCTATTACGGCGTCATCTCTAATAGCATCGCGAACAAAATGTAAATCCACCTCAATATGCTTACTGCGCTCATGAAATACCGGGTTCTGAGCCAGGTGCAGGGCTGACTGACTGTCACAATACACCGACATAGCAGACTCCTGGCGAACGTCCAAACACACCAATAACTCCTTCAACCATTTCAACTCACAAACAAGCGCAGCAAGAGATCGGTATTCAGCTTCAGCGGAAGATCGGGAAACAGTTACACTACAAGAAAAATTCCCTTTTACAACGTTCCATCTACAACACTTCCTAAAAATATTGTAAAAAATGGGGGTCTTCTACAACCTTTATTGTAAAAACGTTGTAAAATACATGTGCAAACAACGTTTTACATTCAAACGTTAAGGCTTCTACAATGGTCAATCACAAAAGTTGTGTATTATTTTTTAACAACGTTTTATTAACATTGTAACATTTATTAATTTTGACAACGGTTATTTATTGTTGCCAAAGTTACTAATTTTGACAATGTACTTAAAATATTGTAAAAATGTCACGTTCAACAACGTTTAACAAAAGTTGTACATTGTTTATATTGCACAATATTTGTTTGATGTTGTAAAATTAATTTTATTTTACCACGTTATGTAAACGTTGTATATGTAATATCATTTTGCAATGTTTATGAAACATTATAAAAGGGTTATATTTAACAACTTTTATAAAATGTTGTAAAATATGTATTTTTTACAATATATAGACAACGTTGTAAATATATTTTTAAAATATTTCTAGGATAATATATTTCGAAAAGTTGGTCTTATTAGGTCAATACCTCACTTGGTAGCAGTTCATGGTTAAATGGATCTGTCACATGTTGAACCATCCCTTCCACGGCTTCGAAAGACAGACCTAATATATACTTCTTACATCAATCCCTTCCCCCGCTTCTTGCTTGTTATAATATTCTTTTTTGTAAAAATCAGCTCTCCTCCACCTCTAGTTTACTGTTTAAAATGCTGCTTTAGCTTAGGGTTTGTCATATATTCAATTAATGAATTATTAAAAATATCTAACAATTATTAGAACTTTTAAAGCGTAATCATCGAGATAAATAAGTTTTTTTTTTACATGTTTTTACAACTTACTTTGCTTTTACACCCTTAATTGTTAGTCTTTTTTGTTCAATTATCTTTGATAATTGTTTAATGTTTTATATTATTCATGTTGGTCCCAATCTTGACTTTCTCATGTTGGTTCAAGAATTATGTTTTGGTATTGGCATATGTATAACTTACTATGCAAATATCTTACTCCCCATAAAGTGTATACAAGGATTGGAGATTTCAGTTCTGTCAGTTTGCTCAATTTACTTTTTGGGTTCCCTTTAAGATCTTATAAGTGCATCAACTAAATAATATTATGAATTTGTTTAGAAATTTGTTTGAAAACAACTCAAATTTTGAAATGTGGTAGTTACCGTAGCCGAAGCAGGTGCCTCAGGCCCAAAATTTTAGAATATCTAAATGTCATATATTATATTATCAAAAGACAAATCAGTTAGTCAGAATGAAGAAAAAAAAAATTCGTGCAATCGCTGTCAAAATTAAATCCTCTCCCCTTCTGTTGCTGATCTAACATTATGATGCTCTAAATCTTCTTATACCCTTTAGTCGCTGCCAATCCCCTTTTTTCCTTCCGTCGTTGTCAACATCCTCTCTCCTCTCTCCTCTCTCTCTCTCTCTCTCTCTCCTCTCGCTGTCCTGTTGGATTTAATTGAACAATAGAACAAGTTACAATTTTTTATTTTTTTATTATTTTCATAAGAATTATTTGAAACATTATTAGTTATTTATTTGTTTAGAACATCAATTTTTTTGCTTGGAATATCTTCAATTTTATTAGTATTTTATTATAAAATATATTATTTTGGATATTATATTTGTTAACTATTTTTTCTTAAATTTGTGTTGATAATATATTTTATTGTTGTCCATAAAGAAAATTGTATGAGCATTAAGCTTTGAGGGCACAAATTTTAGGGGGGCGTTTGGTATGCGGAATACTATATAGCCCGGAATTCTATATTCCCGGAATTCTATATTCCCGGAAATCAAATTCCAAGGAATTAAATTTCCTGAAAAATTACATTCCCATCTTTGGGTTTGGTGACTATATAACATTCCCCGGAAAAAAATAAAAATGATAAAAAAAAACTAAAAAAAATGAAGATAAAAAACCAAAAACAAAAAAACGTCAAAAAGGAAAGGAAAAAAAAGTAAAAAAAGGAAAAAAAAAAACGATTAAAAACGAAAAAAACACGACCAAAATATAAAAAAAAGAAAAAGACAAAAAGGCCAAAAAAAACTAAAACGACAAAAAAAACCAAAAATCCAAAAAACAGCAAAAAATGATAAAAAGGAACAAAAAATAACGAAAGCGACAAAAATGACAGAAAACAACAAAACCTATAAAAAGACCAGAAAATGACAAGAACAAAAAAAAAGAAAAATAAAAAAACCACAAAAGCACAAAAGACAACAAAAAAAGACAAAAGGACAATTTTTTTTACAAAAAATGACAAAAAAACTACTACAAAAACGACAAATAAGACAAAAAAACGACAAAAAAACAAAAAAACGACAAAAATGTCAAAAAAATACTAAATAACAACAAAAACGACAAAAGACAACAAAAAACGACAAAAGACTAGTAAAAACGACAATAAAGATAAAAAGAGACGAAAAACGACAAACAAAAAAGAGAAATGACAAAAAGCAACAAAACGACAAAAAACGACTTAAAAGACAAAAAGGGACAAAATCGACAAAAAAAATACAAAAAATGACAAAACAACAAAAAACGACAAAAAACAACAAAATGACAAAAAAGGATAGAAACCGGTAAAAAGAGAAAAAGGATAAAAAATGATAAAAGATAACAAAAAAAAGATAACAAATGGCAAAAAGAGAAAAAAATAACAAAAAAAGAAACAAAAAACTACTAAGAATGACAAAAAAAGCCAAAAACGACAAAAACGACAAAAACCAGGACAAATGACAAAATAGTGACAAAAAGTGAAAAAATGACAAAAAATATCAAAAAGGACAAAATGACTAAAAATGACAAAACGCGAAATAAATCGATAAAAACTGACAAAATGACCAAAAAGCGACAAAAAATGACAAAAACAAAAAAAAGGCAGAAAAGGGCAAAAAAGAAAAAAAAAGTTCAAAAATGATCAAAAAATTAGAAAAAAGTTCAAACAATTTTTTTTTGCCCGGGCAAAAGAAAAGTACCCACCTATTCTTAAGGGATAGGATTCCCATGTTTTATGGATAAACTATTTACCCGGGTATTTTTAACTCCCGGGAATAGATTTTTCATAGCATAGCCCAAACAAACATGGTAATAGATTCCCACCCTAAATTTTTCCGAGAATAAAAAAAATACCGCGTACCAAACATGGTATTCGAGTTTGTGTCAGGACTCAAAATTTAAAGTCCGACATTGGTAGCTACCTCGTTTAATTTCAACAAATGACAGCTGCCAATCCAGCATCTTTCCCTCTGATACAATTAAAACCTATTGATGATAGTTGGCTTTGGAGCAACTAAAACATATGAGTACACATACATTGTGTTAGTAAAGGCTATCATTGTTATTCATGCGATATTCTGTATAAACTCCAGCAAGAGCTGAAAGGTAGGAAGAAGATCATACTGTAATTTTGTCAGATATGATCTCTTTTCGTCTAGCAAAACAATAACTTACCTAAAGTATAAAAAAGGACTCACACTAATCTAGTTTAGGTACATTGCACGTATAAAAATAATCTATGATATTATTTTATAAAATAGATAAAGATTTAATTTGTATTATAATATTCTAAATATATTTTAAATATATTTTAATTATGATTTATTATAAATATACTGTTTGAATCTTTGGTATGTGCTTAATTAGGGATGGCAATATCCCCCCGAACCCGACGGGGACCCGATTGTTTTACCCGATGGGGACGGGTTTAGGGATTTAAAAACGGGGATGGGGATGGGGAATAAAAAAAAATCCCCGATCGGATTCGAGGACGGGTATGGGTATAGTACTCTCCGCCCCGTTAAATTTTCGACCCCGATTACTTATATCCATATCCATATGTGCAACCCTTTGGAAATGGTATGTTCTCTTGATCTAACTAGTAATATATATTTATTTTATGAAAACCATTATTAACATGCCATGTAGTTTTTTTGAATGAAAATAATTTTTAAAACTTACATAATGTACATGAAAATTTGTTAATCGAACGAGAGACGGAGATGAGAAAATTCGGCCCCGAAAGTGCTAACGGGGATGGGGAATGCATTATTAACGGGGATGGGGATGGGGGTAAAAAATAAAATCTGACGGAAAATGGGGACGGGGATGGGGATTCAACACTACTCGGGGATGGGGACGGGGGATATGGTCCCCGACCCCTACCCGCCCCATTGCCATCCCTATGCTTAATTAGATAATATGCTGCAGTTAGTTTAAATATAATTTTAATGTTGAACATATTATTATATTTTCATGTTATTTTTAAATTTTTTTCAACAACTACATAAGAAGAAAACATATACAATAGTTATTTTTTAAATTTTTATGTATTAATAAGTGAAATATATATACTATTTGGAAAACACATTTTTAACCATTCTAAGCCGTATTTATATAGATGACGATCATGTAAGTATTAATTTTAATCTGAATCCGAACCCGAATCTAGAAACCGATTTTCTTCTTTTTCTATTCTCTGTCTCGATTAGAGGTTACTCATGCCTTCATTTCTTTATTTTATTTAGGGTTTATAGTGATTCCAAATTTATGAGAAATTATTTAGAATTTTTTATCATTAAATAAAAAACACACTAAATATTTAGTTGCTTTGAAATAAATATTTGGTACTCCTTTTTCCGTCACTAATAATAAATATTTTATACTAAATAAATTAATAAAATAATAATAATTTAATAAGTATAAATATTTGTTGGACTTGGTCAGCAGAAATAGAAAGTAGGTATAATTTTTTCTGTTGTGCTCCACTTTTTTCTCTCCAAATATTTTCCCCCCTTCTAAAATATTTTCCCCCTTCTAAACTTTTCCTACTTCCAACTAATAAAAGGAACGAACTCCCTCCCGCAGCCAAAAAAAAACCCCTTTCTTTCCCCCCAAAGCCAACGTTCCTTCCCAATGATGATATCGACTTTGCAGGAGTTTTCGCCGACTTAGCAGGAGATCGACCTACCTTCCCGATGACGATATCGACTTAGCAGTTCTCACCGGCTTAGCAGAGCATCCCGACTCTCTTCTCTGTTTGTTTCTTCTTCTTTCTAGTTTTTGGTTCAGTTTTTAGGAATAAATTCTTATTAATTTTAGGATCTTGCTTTGATTTAATTTTAGGGCCTCTATTTGGTACAGTATTTTGGTTCGATATTTTTGTTTTGGTGCAGTCTCATTCATCAAAGTTGGATTATTTGTTAATTTTTGTTGATACATAACAGATTATGGATCGAAGAGCTGTTATTATTTGGTTTAACCTTAGAGAAGTTGTTAGCGTTTTGTTTTAACATTGATGCGAGGCTTTCGAGTACTAGATAAATCTCTTCTAAAGTAGGCATAAAGAAATTGTTTTGATCTTTGAAATTCTCGTTTGACATGTATTCTCGGAATAGAGTGCAATTAGTGTTGCTGCATTTGTCAAATTCTTCATGCTAGTCCTGTTGTTGCTAATAAAAGCTCTCAGACTATTTAGCATAAAATATGCTAGGCCATTATTGTAATTTGTAAAGTACACTTGCATCTCTGGTCTTCAACATTTCTTCAATTTCACCTAGCACCATATTGTTAAACATAATCACATTCTGGCACTTTTCTATTATTCTTCTCTTTTAGAGAACTATATTCTATGATCTGATCAGTTGCATAATGAGAATTTTGACTCAAATATGATTCTTTTGCCGTTCATGATAGTTAAGATGTTACTTAAATTACTAATGTATATGGGCAATTAATACCAGTTACTACCCGTATTTACTGCTACAACTATGAGGTATGAACACAGGAAATAATTTATCCAACAAGTTAGGTCCGGCTATAGCTACAGCAGCAGTGACAAATATAACACAACATGAAGTAGGCTAAAATTGTTTCAACATGAATCTTGTTTCTTCATTCCCCTCAAGTCTACAACCGCAATTATATTGGTTTGATCATCAATTTCTTGGAAATGTATGGTTGCCTATGCTATGTCATATGTTATCGATTTCGTATTCCTGACATGCTTGCTCTGTTTGGAATGGCAACTTCAAGTTCTAGTACAAGTCTTGATGGTTATGATTATGAATGATTTATTTGATTCTTCGCCATGAGAGGGACATGCCTATGCTAAGATTACTGCTGGCTGCACTTGTAACTTCCTCAACTGCTATCTTTTGCAACTAACTCTGATTGAAGTCGAAACAATGTCTATCCATTATAGATTTTTATACAGGTTCTAGAAGAATGTCCTTCCTCAATTTAACGACTTTCATGGTGATAACTTTTCTGACTATTTAATGTGTAATTGATATTAGCCTTGTCGAGAATATTCATGATCAACTATTTCCTTCGCTTAAACTCCTAGCTAACCCTTCAAATTGTTTTCCTCTCTTGTTGTATACATTAGGTTGAGGAGACAAAAGTAGAAGTATTAAAAAAATAAGGCAGCTACAGAAAAGTTGATGCAAGAAACAATAGAGAGAAAACAAGTAGAACTTGCTGCTCAAAAGGAATTCTACACCAATGCATTGAACACAACCAAGGAGGATGAAGCATTCGCGGAGGCATGGGTCAATAATGAACCTCTAATTGAACTCGAGAGTCGGTTGAAAGAAGCTGGCAAATGTGAATCAATGTTGGTTCAAGCACTTGAGGAATGTTACAGCAGACCTTGACTAGGACTGAACAACAGGTACTTGAACCCAAAGCTCTTTTTTTTTGTTTCTGTTCATTAGTTATGTTCATCTGATTTCATGATTTTCTCTTGACATCCTTTTTCCTGAATAAACATTTATTATTGTGTCAATTTTCTAATGTCTTATCTTATGTGTTATCTCTGTATGAGGGTTGTCCCGTTATTGTACTGCAATAATTCTCTTTCTCTTGAGATCTCTGTTGTTTTGACGTTTTCATACGCCACCAGATTTTTCATAATTCCATATTCATCAGCGTCCATATACTTCACAAAAGTATTTACTATATGCGTTTATCGTTGGGTTTCAGTGATACAATAAAAAGACCCTAAACACGATTCAAGTTTTTGAAAGACAGTAAGATTGATCAATGGCTAGAATACCACAAGCTTAAAAATATCTAGTTGAGAGTGATTGTGAACTTACCCAACGACTGGTTCTCTGGCCATAACATTGCCTTCGTGAACCATCAAAGCTCTGGCACCAAAACTATGCTCGAAGCTAGGACTGTTGAAGTCGTGTAGAAGAGTCATCCTGACTTGGTCTTACATCTTCTAGGCCTGCTTTAGGTAACTCTGTGATTGTGTGGACCGATCATTTTCTGTTAGTGGCTTGTATGTGACCTGATAGGAAAATTAAGACGATTCCAGTTTTGATTTCCTTCTCCCTTATATTTTGTGTGTGTAGTTTTCTCTGTTTCAGTCTGAATCAAATGAAACTGAACCGAAACTTCTTAAACCTTAAACCACGCTATCAATGTAAAAGTTCTGCTGAAAGGGGGTTTCTTACTTTCTTTTCGTGGAACAAGACTTCTTAAGTCTTGTAATGAAGATGTGTTGATTTTTTCCAAGGCTTCTGACTTTTAGTGCTTCATATTGATGTTGTTGCTCCATGATGATTCCACTCATTCTTTCTTTCCTACAATGCCATGGAAGTATAAGGTCTTTCTTCTAGTTTTTATTTTTTTGCAATGTTGTTCTAATACTCCTGAAACTGAGTAGAAGTACCAATTTCCTGTAAGTTAATGTCAACTTTGTCAAATCTAGGATGGTATGATGTCACAGTTCTTCCAAATCATGAACGCAAGTGGACCTTCAAGGAGGGAGACGTTGCTATTCTATCATCCCAGAGGCCTACTACAGGTTTAGAGAGCCTTCTATATTTGTTCTCATAATCAAGTCTCGTATAGACACTTATGTAGTTTTTGTGTGTTTTGCTTATGTTAGTTATTTTGCATGGAGTGGTAATATTTATTTTCTATATTTAAGCAGCCAAATCTAGTAAGAGGAATAATTATACGGGTGCTAATAGAGGATGGAGATCCTGATGTTTCTGGACGTGTTGTTGGTACTGTTAGACGATTTGTGCCTACTGATACTCGTGATCCCCATGGAGCAATTCTTCACTTCTATATTGAGGATTCATCTGATTCCAATGGGTAAGAACTTTTAACCTTGATGATGTGTTCATATATAATGAGGAATGCATACTTAGAATTAGCACCTGACCAAGTTTACTATGTTCCTATCGGAAATTAAATGTTGCATAGAGTTGGGTTGTATCAATGAATGCATCAATGTCACCTATACTAGTTGACATCTTCAAGTAAAGTGCAACAGAATCTATTATGTGGCCTATGATAAACCAAAGGATTGTAACCTTTTGCTTATCAAACATTGTGGTATTAGTTATCACCCAATAGACTTCAGTTTTTTGCAATACCTGAATTATGATACCCAGATGTCAAATATGTTTGTCTACCCTTTAAGATGGGATCTATATGACCACTTATGCCACTTGGTAAGAATTATGAGTGCCTATCAACAATGTAGTCATTTATAGGTTGAAAAGTTCAGGACGTTATGTGGGAAAGAACCCCACCATCCAAAAGCTGGCCCAATTAAGGGTGACATCTCAGGGCACTGAAATAAAACCCCCTATGAAAGGAGGAATGATAGGATGATTTATTACGAGAGTTTTGCTTCATCAACAATAATGTTCCTAGCCACCAGCGTTGGTGCAGTTTTAACTAACCGTGAAAAACATGTCAGCTAGGATAAGTTTTTTGATAGTAGAATTTCGGATAGGATAATGATACGACAACTTATTGTACTTGTTTTGATTAGCCCCTAATGCATGTGTGCCAGCCACACAAAACACACCTTACAAATGTGTCTCCATAGATCTTGAACCCTTATTCTTGCATTATTAACTTTGAATAATGCTCTCAAGATTAGGCATTGGAAACTTTGTACTTGTACCAGATGTCATTGCTCTTTATATCTCCATTCATTTACTGTTTGAGTTAGTTTACTTTGTCGACATTTTTGTGTATTAGTAAAAAGTTCCTGCAACTTATGCCTATAGGCCCGGAGGGCGATCTTGGCAGTTGCTCTACTACTTGCTGGAAGTTGGTGTCAATGAGGAACTCAACAAAAAAAACAAAGAGGGATTGGTAGATGGGGATTAAAAGTGATTTCAAAATTTTCTGAGAAAGTGACAACACAATAAATTCAACAAGAGCAACAGTAGCAACAACAACGGTAGCAATACTAACAACGGTAGTAAGAGCAGCAGCGATAGCAACAACAACAACAACGACAACAGGAGCGAAAATTAGAATAATATATTTGTATTTGTGTATTTGTATTAGTATTACAATTGTATTCAATATATTTTTATTTGTAAATTGTATTTTTTTTAAATGGAAAAATAATCAACAACGTTTCAACATTGTTGTAAAATAATATTTTAACAACATTTCTAAACATCGTAAAATTTATTTACAATATTTCTAAATTATTGTTGATATTATAATTACAACATACAAATATTTATTACAATGTTTGGAAAACATGATTGAATAAAATATACAACATTTTGTAGAAGTTGTATAAACTCTTTTTATCAACAACGTGCCAAAATTGTTGTAAGATAATATTTTTACAACGTTTCTAAATATTATAAAATTTATTTACAATACTTTTAAATTATTGTTGATATTATAATTACAACATACAAATATTTATTACAATGTTAGGCAAACATGATTGAATAAAATATACAACATTTTGTAAAAGTAGTATAAACTTTTTTACAATATTTGTACAATATTGTATAAAATATATGTATAATGTTTACTGAACGTGGTAGATATTATTTTTACCACAGTTGCATAATGTTGTTGAAATTATATTTACAACATGTGCAATTTGTTTTAAAAGTATTGTTTACAATATTTAAAAAATGTCGTAGAAAAGTTTTGGTCAGATTTTAGAAATTTTAACAATGTTTATAAACTGTTATGAGAAGAACTTCTACAACATTTTTACAATGTTCAAATGAACATTGTGGAAGACATCCCCCCTTTTACAATCCTGGAAATAACGACCTTCTATTGAACATCGTAAAAGACCTTTTACAACGTTTTTTCAACGTTGTAAAAAGGGTTTTTTCTTGCAGTGTTAGTTGTTTCTTGGTCTTCCAAGAAATAGGAGACCCTCCCAGAAACACCAACCAGCCTGTAACAGAGCGGCGAGTCAAGGGACAACTGGCCCAGTCGGAATCACACCAACCAGAAAGACGGAGATCACAATCAGCTTTCAAAAGAATACCCTGTTCTGGTGCTGCTTTGAGATATCTGACAACTCTCAAAGCAGCATGCCAATGATCTTGTCGAGGCTCCTGTAAGAATTGAGATAAGATATGCACAGCATAGGCTAAGTCAGGGCGAGTAAATGATAGATAAATCAACCTCCCAACCAGCCTCCGATAAGTCTCTGCATCGCCCATCTTTGGACTAGTCGATTCTGCCAGCTTGCGATTGGGCTCCATGGGAAAGCCAGCAGGTCGAGACCCCATCAAGCCGCATTCGGAAATGATGTCCAAAGCATACTTCCTTTGACATAAGGAAATTCCTTCTGCACTCCGAGCCACCTCGATGCCAAGAAAGTACTTCAACACACCAAGGTCCTTCATGTGAAACCAAGAACTAAGGTACCTTTTGAAAGCATCTAAAGCACCTGAGTCATTACCAAACACAATCATATCATCCACATAGATCAAAACATGCAACTTTATCTTCCCTTAAAAAAGGAAGAAAAGGGAATAATCGGAATGAGATTGAATAAATCCATAGGATATTAGATAAGCAGTAAGCTTAGCAAATCAACAACGTGGTGCCTGTTTCAATCCATATAGAGACTTACGCAGGTGACACACTTTATTGGGTTCACTATGCGAAAACCTTGGCGACAACTTCATGTACACTTCTTCTTTCAGATCTCCATGCAGAAAAGTATTGTGCACATCCATCTGGTGCAAAGTCCAGCCTCTCACAGCTACAACAGCCAAGAACGTCCTAATAGTAGGCATCTTAGCTACCGGGACAAATATCTCTGAATAGTCTATCCCCTCAACTTGATGATTACCGAACACAACCAGTCGTGCCTTTAAGCGCTCAATACTGCCGTCGGAGTTGTACTTTATTTTGTACACCCATCTACTTTCCAATGCTTTCTTACCAGGAGGAAAATCGACAAGACTCCATGTCCCATTATCTTCCAGAGCCTGTATTTTAGTTTGCATAGCCGCGCGTCAGCCTGAATCTCGCGAGGCCTGGCGATATGAAGTAGGCTCAACACCTGCAGGGATAGCTGCAAGAAAATCTCTGTGTCTAGCAGTAAATATGTCATAACTTAAAAATTGTGTTAGAGGATATGAAGTACCTGAGGAAGTGACGGGAACAGATGAACTGTGGTGAAGGAGTGACTTTTACTTCGAACAGCATTCGTCACAAAATCCTGTAATCGCACTGGCTGTAATTTCTTTCTCATTCCTCTTCCTAATACTACCTCGTCGGGCACCTCTACCAAAACTGTATCCCCTGTATCATCAGTAGAATCCGCATCCCCCCCAGCAGACTCTCTTGTCAATACTTCTGTAGCTACCCGTGCATCCTCGCCACTCGGTGCCGAGCCGCCAACAACACTCCGGCCTCATCAACCGAAGCTGACACCATTCCAAAAGCCACTATATCGTCTCTCGGCACCTCAACAGATGTATGTGGAGTCGCAGAAGACATCTCGCTAGCAGAGCCACACCCAGAAAATTCTTTTTCATAAAAAGTAACATCACGGGACACAAAAAATTCACCAGTCTCCAAATCATACATTTTCATCCCTTTTTATCAAGTGGATACCCAACAAAGATACATTTTCTACTCCTGCTAGCAAATTTATCATGTCGGGATTTCAAATCATACGCATAGCATAGACAACCAAAAATACGTAGATGATCATACGAAGGAGCCGAACCATATAAAACTTCATAAGGAGACTTAAAATGCAAGATACTGGTAGGTGTTCTATTGATCAAATAACATGCACTCAGAACACATTTCCTCCAAAAATTCACAGAAAGAGAACCCTGAAATCTCAATGCCCTGGCTACATTTAAAATATGTCGATATTTTCTTTCCATCCTTCCATTCTGCTGAGGTGTCCCAACACAGGACGTTTGGAACAATATACCTTGAAATAAAAAATAATCTCGTAAACAATTAAATTCAGTATCATTGTCACTCCGCACACGACGTATATCAGCCCCAAACTGATGCTTCACCATAGCAATGAATTTAAGAAACATAGAATAAACAGCACACTTATCCGTCAATAAAATAACCCAAACAGCTCTAGAAAATCATCCACCAAAGTCAAAAAATAGCGTGCCCCATTAGATGACGGAACACGATATGGTCCCCACAGATCACAGTGTATAAGTTCAAAGCATCTCAAAGCACGACTACTACTATCAGGAAAAGCATCACGAGTCTGTTTGGCTTGATGACAAATATCACAAGCCTTATGAGAAAACACACTACTACCAGAGAAAAAAGGTAAAGTCTGCATTACTTTATCTGAAGGATGTCCCAGTCTACTATGCCAAACCTCGGAATCACACTCTCTGCATGCCAGGACCACCGAAGCCAAAGAAGCTGGAACCTCCCCCAAGAAGTAAAGTCCACCCCTTTATTCACCTGCTCCAATCACCATCCTCGTACTTCGGTCCTGAACAAGACACAAATCAGGAGTAAATAACATATCACAATTTCTGGCACCAATCAATTGTGAGACAAAGATCAAATTGTAAGTCAATGTCGGAACATAGAGAACATCCGTCAACACCAATGAAGCAGTCAAAAATACTTTGCCTCTCATAATAGCCTCAATAGTGCTCCCATCCGACAAAATCAACCTGTCGCATGAAGAGTAGCCCCAGTATCGAATATCCAAGTGACAGAAGATGGGAGCACTAGAGTTTGAAGAACCAGGGTTGGAAGGATTGTCGTTACCCAGCAAGCTCATCAGTTTCTGCCATTGTTCACCTGAGAGTGGTGATGGATACCCTCCATGCATCATATCCGACGAACTCCCAGAAAGACCAGCAGGGACACCATGACCAGCAGCGGCGATATGATGAACAACCCCTGTGCCACCAGCACCGCGTCCCCCATCACGTCTCTGCTGTGGTGCCGGGCCTCTGCCACCACCAGCACCACGTCCGCCCTTACGCCGAGGATGAGTTTCCTACCACTCTGGATAGCCAATCTTGGCAAAGCAATTTACAACATCATGAGCTATTTTCTTGCAATGAGTATAGATCATACCTGATTTGTCCCTGGAATATGAGGTTCTACTATTTGAAGCAGTAGAAAGACGAGGTGAAGTCTTGATAGCCAGCGCCAACACCTCCTCAGTAGTGGATTGGACTTCAGATTTTCGTATATCCTCCTCCTCATGGACTGCCTGGTATGCCCGATCTAAACTTGGCTGAGGATCCTGAGCCAGAAGATTATATCGGGTATGACCATACAACTCAGCATTCAACCCATACATAAAGTTCTGAAAGTGGTCTTCATCCCTCATAGCCTGCAGTTTTGCAGCAAGTTCACCACAGGTACAAGTAGGCAATGGAAAATAAGCAGCTTGTTCATCCCACAAAGACTGTAAATTTTCAAAGTAGATTTCCACAGACATTGAAGCCGTTTGTTTGCACTTAGCCAAAGCCACCTTAATTTGTTGCTTCCGAGTGCCATTGCTAACAACAAATCTTTTCTCCAACAAGTTCCACAATGGATAAATCTCTTCAAAGTATGACAAAGATTTCTTCAGAGACGGATCAATGGTGTTAAGAATCCATTGAACCAATAGCGCTTGCACACATCTCCAATCAAGCAATTTACTAGCATCATTAACAGGATTGATTTCAGTACCTTCCAGAAAAATGATTTTTTGCCTAGAGATCAGGAAGAGACGTATCGACCGAGACCACTCAGCATAGTTCGGTCCACGAAAAACAATAGGAGTAATGATATTTCCTGGTTGATCAGCAGAACTCAGAAAATATGGATCCTTCGGATTAGGATAATTTGGGTTGTGTGCACCGCCACCGCTAGTCGCGATGGAGTAGCTGGACGCATCATCATCAGCCATCGCGGATGTCGGGTGTACAAAATAAAGTACAACTCCGACGAATCGGCCGCTGATGGACGGGGTCGGCGGCGAAACGGCCGCTGTTGGACGGGGTTCACGGCGAACCTGCCGCGATCATGGGCGCCGGATCTGGCGTATAGGGCGAGCGGCACGGATGTCGGATGTACAAAATAAAGTACAACGCCGATGAATCGGCCGCTGCCGGTGTGCCGGATCGGACGCGTAGGGGTCAGCGGCGCCGAATCTGGAGCGTAGGGGCGAGCGACGTGGATGTCGGGTGTACAAAATAAAGTACAACGCCGACGAATTGGTCGCTGCCGGTACGCCGGATCGGGCGGATCGGGCGCGTAGGAATCAGGGAGATCGGCGCGTAGGGGATCGGTGGGCGCGTCGGGTCGTCGCCTCGGGATCGGCGGGCGCGTCGGGTCATCGCTGATCGGCGGATGCGTCGGGTCGTCGCTGATCGACGGACGTGTCGGGTCATCGGATCGGCGCGGCGGGCGCGTAGGGGATCGGGCGCGTCGGGCGCGTAGAGATCGAGCGCGTCCGTCAACTCCGACGTCGGGCGCGTCGGGCGCGTACAGATCGGATCGAGGATGTTGAATATGATGGTTAGGGTTTTTCTTGAGGCTCTGATACCATGTAAGAAATAATAGTGCTTTGCTTTCATTGATTAGGGCTGTTTACAATATATATAGTGTCTACACGATTGGGTTTATGGGCCATATTTAAATATAATCTAACAATTAACAATAGTTAGAATAAGGATATGGTTAATAATAATACTAATAAATACAATTGAAAATTAATTCAAAAATTAAAATAACCTCTTGCTTCTCCTTCCCTTTTCTCTTCTACTCCTCTGCATTTACTTCACTCCTCCGAACCCCTCTTCATATATAGGAAGAAACACTCTTAACTCCAACACCCAACTTTCAACTCCCAACCCAACTCCATTCATATCTATCCGAACCAACTCTCTACCAATCACTACCAGCGAACTAAACGAGCCTAAAAAAAATCGACCACGTCAATTTTCCACCAGACTGTCTGCTCATTTTCCGCCATTCCGTCTGTCAATATATATCATTTTCATTAATTTTGAAAAAACTTTTACCGTTTTGGCGAACTTTGCATAAATTCATATCGCAACAACAATTTTCCAGTTATTTTGAAAGGAATAAAATAAATTAACACAAAATTAAATTTAAAACCTCCCTATTTCGGCATCCGAAACTTTTTTCCTCTGTACACAATTTAAAACCTTCCTATTTAGTAGTTGACTGTGTTAGTAGAGGACTCGGTTGGAAAGTAGTAGTTGACTGTGGTAGTTGAGCACGTGATGATGGTTGCGAGAGGTAGGGGTGAGCATCGGTTCGGTTCGGTTCAAACCGAACCGAATATGTGAAAACCGAAATAACCGTAAATCGTATTTTTCAAAACCGAACCGTTTTTATAAAAACCGAACAAAAACCGAACCGAATTAATTCGGTTCGGTTTTCGGTCGGTTCGGTTTCATGGGCCATTGTGCATGGCCTTCAAGTTTTTAGCAAAATGGGCCTATTTAAATAACAAAATTTAAAAAAATATATGATTTATTGTATTTATGAATTGTTATATTACATAGAGTGAAAGATATTAGTATATATAGATTAAGGGTAGATAGAGAGAGTGCTCAAAGAAGCACGTACCGACATAGAATAGGAGAAGAGAGTGCGCTCAGTTAGGGGTTAATAAACATTAGTATATGTATATTGTGGGTAGTTTGATAAATTACTAAATCTAAATCGGTTTTCGGTTCGGTTCGGTTTTTCGGATGAAGAACCGAAAACCGAACCGTTATTTCAAATTTTCAAATTTTCAAACCGTAAACCGAACCGATAACCGAAAAACCGAACCGTTTGTCATATTTCGGTTCGGTTCGGTTCGGTTTTCGGTTTTCAACCGTTATATGCTCACCCCTAGCGAGTGGTAGGTAGCGGCACGTGATGAGGGTTGTGAGAGGTAGCTGACCTACTACTAATTATAACCACTTCTTGTCTGTCAAGTTCTTAACAAAAAATCTTATAGTGCGATTACAGATTATGAGTTAATTACTTGTAATCCTGTATAGTTTATATGTATTTTGGTAATTATTTATAGTGTTTTAAAAATAACAAATACCTTCTGATTTATAGAGTTAATTAGTTTTTCCTTCCGGTACATAGAAGAAAGTGAGTTGAAAATTAAGTACATAAGGGATATTCTTTGTTTTTAAAACAACGAAAACAGTTTACCAAAATGCGTACAAATTGTATTATAGATCACTTCTGGTCTGTAAAGTTATTGTAGCAAAAATCTTACATTACGATTACGATTATATTAGGAGAATTCAATTATATTACAGTAAATCAAACGCTATCTTACTTCTTAGGAGAATTTAAAAATTTTCAAACTCGAACATAAAATATTATTTGATTACACCGTTCGAGTTTCTGTAATCAAATTGTTGTTACGTGACATCCACAAGAATCGTTGGATCTGTAAAAACTCAGAGATCAAAATCGAGGCTTTGAAATTGTATTCCTGAAAGGTAAATACGATAACGTCATATACGTCAAAATACGACTAGACTTGAACTACCAATTACATGAATCTAGAGCACACACACATATACCAGAATACTGAATACATATCTGCTGTTGTTCCCAAAACTGATGTTTTCATAATGTTCCCTCTCACACAAATAAAATACATATATTTTTATTTAAAGAACTAGAAAGGGGACATCATGGAAATAACAACTTTGAGGACATCAGATCTGCTCACATCATTTAACATCTCCCATCATTTAATATCACAAATAACAACTTTGAGAGACAATATTGAAGCAATATTTAACAAAACAATATATTCTTGAAGTAAACTTGCAATGGAAATGAAAAAAACAAACATATTTTACTTCTACTAGACGAGACAATAAAATTATTTCCACACTTGGACGGTTTTATTGTGCGACAATTGGACATACAAACAACAAATAAGATGTGTCAATATTGAGATACAAACATGATATCATTTGTTCAACTTCAAGGTCTCCAGATAATTCTTCCCGTCGAGTTTCGCGGAGAAGAAGCCCTTCATGAAGTCGGCGAACGTCGTCGCCTTGTAATTCTCGACCCCTCCCTGCACAAGCTCCGGTAGAGGGCGGAGGACAATGTCGTGGCGCGGTGGGTGGAACGCTGCAATGGACATGCGTTCTTTCTCGGTGTTTACTACGACCCTGTGCTCGTTGCTCTTGTACTTCCCATTGGTCAACATCTGTTCAACGAAGAGATCACTTGTCTATTTTGTATGTAACAAACCAAGGGGCTATGAACAATTGAATTTAGAACTAATTAAAGTTTAGATTCTGAATTTTTTTTATCAGCTCAGAGCTTAAGCTCTAACATGTATAATTAGAAAGTTTAAATCCTGAATTTTTTTTATATATTTTTTCACCGAACGAGTACAAGAAAAATAACCAACACATACTGGCTGGACCGTCCCCTCTGCTTATGGCAACGTCTCTATACAGTGTCACCCTACAGGAGGTTGGGATCACGGATGCCCCTCAAGGATCGGTCCACAATAAGTCATCCTTTGGTTCTCGGAATCATGAGGTTGAAAAAAGGAAGTCATTACTTTTCTATATTTGAATGCCAAAGGAATTTAGGAGGAAAGGAAAGAATGAAAAAAAAAAGAGTGAAAACAAATGTTTTCAATCTTAAAAAAATATCAAAGAATTTTTTTTTTCCTTTCAGCGAACCAAACGAGATCTAAGGGCTAAAGAGCAGCCAAAATTAGCTCTATAGGGTGATCAAATGCCTTGGACCGGCCCTTGCATACTGGCAACGAGGGTATAATGGAAAAATTAAAATCAAAAATAAAAATTTAGGGTCCAAACTTTTAAATTGGACATATCATGACTCAAGTTCTGCTTGGGTTGATGGTTAAAAGAGTTGAGCGAGAGTTATACTCTAAGCTATTATAAAATCTAGCACTTAAATTTACCTCAAGATGGTCGCCAATATTAACGATGAAAGCCCCCGGCAGTGGTCTGATGGGGAGCCATTTGCCATTCTTTCTCAGCTGCAAACCTTGAACATCATTCGCCTGGAGGAGGATTGTCAGGCCAGTGGCGTCGGAGTGCGGGGAGTGGCCAATCACCTTCTTCGTGTCCGGACACGGTGGGTAGTAATTTATCCTCACCCCTTGCGGGTGGTCCTTGAAAGTTTTCGTCATAACTTCTGAATCAAGCCCCAAGTTCCTTGCCATCACCTCTAGTACACAACTCGTCACGTCCTTCACCGCCGAGGTGTATTTATCCAGAGTATCCCTTTGAAAACCAAATCAAGGAGGAATATAAATAATTCTTTTAAATATACCGGATTTTTGGGTAAAACTATAATAATTTTAGCATGGTAGTAGAGCAATCAATTTTCATATCTTGTCAGACTGTCTTAGTTAGCCAAAGTTTATAAAATTTGGTTTCCAGTGAAAAGAAAAAGACGTGCCTTCTTCCTAAAAATTGAGCTCACCGTGCACCTTTCATGCTATCCATTTGATTGCATGGAGATTAGGAGAATTGTTCTGCATGCACTCATCTCCATTGAAGGTGCACGATGAGTCTGACTCGTTGAATAATTTTACCTTCCACCAACATATACAACCTTATTTATGAAATCTTTACACTTTTCCAATAGAACACATAAAGAACACATAAATAAATATCTTATGTTTTCAGTCCCCATTCTTAAGTTTTGCGTTCCTATTTTTTGACGGTTAAATTATCCATAATGGATTTATATTATCCCTGTCGGTTCTCTTGTAACTTTTTTTTTCTTTTTCTTTTTTAGCTTCGGAGGTCCAGTATAGACTTAAGTAAGGCACACTAATTGTGGAGAAAATTTTCCTCGTCTATATTGAACCTTGAAAGTCATTACTCAAACTCAGAATGTGTACTTCATTAGATTCATCGGAAACAAATTCTGGGGATGGGTAACGAACTCATAATGTGAGCAGGGCCGGCCCTGGGATAAGTCGAATAAAACTTGGAGCTTGGACAACTCTCCTCTCCTAGGGCAACCCGCCAACCTCAGCGTGATCCCACCATAGGTCCGGCTCACGGATGACTACCAGGATCGGCTTACAATAAGGACCAAGGGATAACCAAAATTAGTTTCGGATAGGACAACCCAATCCTGCTTGTGAGCAACGGCGGAACCAAGAATAAGAACTGGGATGGACTGGAATGGATTAGGGTGGGCTGGATAGACTGAGATGCGGACTGATCCATAACATTTTTTTTTTGGGTGGATTGAAGTCCATCTAAGCCAAACGATGATTCCACCCTTGCTCGTGAGAGAACACGAGATATCCTCATATGAGTTACTTACCGAATAAGAATGACAACCATATCCGAGTTATTGGTGAAGTTTCCGTCAGTCCATCAAAATTATAGAAAATTACTTTGATGTATTGTAATAGATTAGTGCAACAATGCAATTTGGTTTAGAATTCGCTTAAAATACATGTAAGAGATATTGAGACTGATTTTAAAACAAGACTTGTGGTGAGGAATGAGGCTAATATGTTTATATTATTCAACAGGACAAATATGTAGGGCACTAAAAAATTACACTTTTGGCAGTTTTGTGTATATCTGTCTTTTTTTTTTTGTTTGTAGTTCTTGCTATTTAAGGATGATCAAAATTTTGTTTTTCCTGACTTTGTACGTACTGTCAAAATTTTTACGGACATGGATATGCTCATAGTACTATCAAATTTTTTAGAGTCGTGGATATGCACAGGACTGTGAGAATTTTGATAGTTCTAACTAAAAGTTTCAAAAACTGTATTGCTCCCTAGTAATTTATTTTCGTAGTATCCTAGCATTTGTCTACAACAACTACGTTGATTGGATTGTATTGTAAGTAGTGGTATGAATCTCAAATCAAACAATAATGCTTGGAAGAAGATTTGATAAATTGACAGTATACACAAGATTAAATTCGGAGAGACCGACAAGGTTCGAGTCTTTCAATTGCGTGTGTGCGTGAGATTTCAAAAAAAAAAAAAAACAGTATACACAAGATTAAATTACGGATAAATTACAAAAAAATTCTCGTTAAATGTGCACCTTTTGAGTAGAAAGACCTTTTAGTCAAATTTAGCAAATAAAGACCCCTACAATCTATGACTTGCTCGGCCAGCCTCCTACCGTCTGTTGACCGTTAGTTTTGACCGTTAAGTGACATTTTTTTTATAAAAATAAAAACCTAAACTACCCCCCCCCCCCCCCCCCCCCACTTTTTCCCAACCTCTCCCCTCCTCCCTTCGGCCAGCAACCCCCCCTTCCCTCCTCCCCGCCCCCCTCAGCCCCCCACCTTACTCCGACGAGCACCCCACCCCCTCCTCGCCCCAGCCAGCCCAGCCCCCTTCCTCCTCCTCCCCGCCCCGGGAAGCCACCCCCTCCCCGTTCCCCTCAGCCCCACTCATTACTATGGCGAGCACCCCCCCTCCTCCCCGTCCCGGCCAGCCTAGCCCCCCTCCTCCTCCCTGCTCCCCGCCCCCCTCAGTCCCCCTCGTTACTCCGGCGAGCACCCCCCTCCTCCCGGTCCCGGCCAGCCCAGCCCCCCTTCTTCCCCTCCTCCTCCCCGTCCCGGCTAGCCCCGCCTCCCTCCTCCCCGCATCACCGGAGAAAGAGAGAGGGGGGGGGAGGGGGGGGGGGGGGGAGGGGAGGGAGTTGAGGGGTAAAATGGTCATTACACACTCCACTTAACATCAGTTAACGGAAAATGGGACAAAATGAGCAGATTTTTTGCTTTCAGAAATTTTAAGAGCATGAAATCTTTTAGTGCAAAAAACGAAAATCTACCGAGAGATTTTTTTGCACTTTACCCTTAAATTACCTGAATGTGGGAGGATGGGTTGGCCAAAATCTCATCTTCCTCACAGAATGAGGTCTGGTGAAAATTGTGATCATATCTCCCCAGTCCAGCTTTTGCTCCTCCGACTTCACAAATATTTGGCCGTAACCTTCGAAGCCGTCCGGCAACTGCGCGTAAGCCTCTTTTTCCTCCAAAGGAAGCTTGAAGAACTCAGCAATGTCGGCCTTCATCTTGTCCACCAATTCTTCTGCCACCCCATGATTAACTAGCTGCTTGCATGAATGACACATACGTACACAATCAATCACACGTACGTCAGAGTTTTGCATACTAATTAAAAAATAATAATAATTTGAGAATACTAGTTCCATCTGACGGAATTGGTTATGAAACACAAGATATCTCCAGCCTGCCAACCTCATGAGCAGTTTAACGAGTATTAGTCTAGTTGCTACAAAAGTTACTCATAGCTGTCTAATCTTTATTTATTTACAATTTTGTCACTCAAAAAATTTATTAAGGAAATGTCAACTACATAATGGATTGTCAAAAAATTTGACAGTCGTAAATGAACAACATGTATAGTTTCTTTATGATTGTCAGAATTTTTGACAGTCCAATCAATATACTAAACTATCAATTTTTTTTTGACATTCCAATCCAACGTAAATCCTGGATCTGGTCAGAATTGTAAAATTTTGACTTTTGAAAATTTTGACTTTTGAAAAAAAAAAAACTCAAAAATATTTGTCGTGTGAGATTTGGATCATTTGGTTCTTGATTTGATTTTGAGATACCTTATAGTTATAAAATTAAACCAAAACATTCTAAAAATCAAATCAAACCAAACCAAGAAATAAATGTGGATAGATATATTATCTACTTGAACTAAATCAAGTCTATTTGTACGAACCCGGGTTAACCTGATCCAACCTATACAAAAGAAAAATCGGTTCAATTACGGATCGGATTTTTAAAACATTGCTGTCGGTAGTACTCCATAGTTGAACACTGAAAATGACGGGATCATAGGAGTAGATAAGTAGATGGTGCATGCACATATGCAATCAGTAAGTAAGAGAACCTGGAAGAAGCCCCACTCCTCGCAGGCGCGTCCGAGCCTGTCGCACTCCTCTTGCGACTGCTGGGCCAGGCGCAGATCGATGACGGGAAGCTCAAAACCCTCGTCGGCGTCGGCCACGGGTTCGGCCTCGGCTTCGGGCCTAATGTACCTCTCCGGGATGTCGCTCGTGCTGTCGAAAGTGGAGGCGAGTGCTTGGACGCTCGGCACCGGCAGGGAGTTCCCCATGGACGTTGACATTCTAGCTTAGCTTAGCTTAGCTTGCCCAGTTTCAACTGAACTGCTTAATTGCTGCAATATTGCGAATTTATAGGGAATATTCACTAGTCGGTCAGTATTTTTCATTTCCCAATAACAGTCATTAATTGCGAGGGACATCCAATAATTTCGTTCTTTTGTTTTGTTCCATCCAATAATTTTCTTGAGAGGAAAGAAAAATTAATTTTACCTTTTCTTGTTTGGATGAAAAAAAAATAATGAAAGGAAAGTAAGAATTATTTTTTTTTTGTTTTTTTAGAATATATGTAAAATTACTACTTAACTTTTGATTTTCTCAACATAGAAAAAAACAACAAATTAAATGAAAGATAGTTGAGTAAATTTACCAAGATTTTCTCTTGTGTGTTCATTTTTCTTCCATTCTTGGGAGAAATTTTTTTGGGTGGGACCTACATAAATTTTTATCCCAAATTTATCTCCTCAATTTTCTTTCCCCAATTTCCAAACATCACAGCTTTTAATTTTCCACCAATCTTTCCCTCAAAATTTTCCTTCTCCCCATTTTCCTCCCTTCCCAAACATAACATTAGGGTAGGGCTTAGGCTGCTTGATTGAGAAGAAAGGCGTGAATAGGATGAGGAAATTAAGGGTGGAGGCATATTCTGAATATTTTGACGGTCAGAATAGCAAGCTGTCTAATTATAGTTTTGAATATTAATTTGTATGGTTTGTCACATAATGATTTCAGAGCAGTTCATCCACCATCTTGGACTTGTTTGAGAGAAATCTTGGACTTATTTGGGAGAGAGCATCAAGTTCATCTACCATTTTTTCTCTTCTTTATTTTGTCTGATATTGCTTTTGAGTAAGACGATCAGATCTCGCCAAGCAATGAAATCATCTATTTTTTTGGTGTGAAATTTTATGAAATTGTTTGGATTGATGTATGGAATTGTTTGAATTTTGTGCAGGGCCGGCCCTAAGCTGATATAGGTCCGAGGCGAAACTTCCAAAATGGAGCCCCATAGATAATGTAAGAAAAAAATGTAAATAAAACAAAAATATATTGTAGTCAAGATTTGAACCAAGGACCTCTTAAATACAAGTCTAACATTATAACCACTCCACCACAATACTTTTTGTCAACAATGATACATGATATGTTCTAGTTCTATTGTAGATAGTTTCATGTTGGTGACCCCTTTCGACAGGGAGCCCTAGGCTGTCGCCCGGCCTGTCCTGGGCCAGGGCCGCCCCTGATTTTGTGTGATGCATCAGTGAGATTGTTTGGATTTGGTATGTGGGATTGTTGGATTTGGTTTGGTACGAACTTTCCTGTATCAGTGAGATTTGAAATTGTTTGGAGTTGGTGTGTGGGATTGTTTGGATTTGGTGTGATGTATCAGTGATTGGATTAAATTTAGTGTGTGAAATTTTTTGGACTTGGTGTGATGTATTTAGGGAGAAATGGCGTTGTGTCGAGTGATCACAACCTGCTCTAATACTAAGAAGAAAAAATGGAAATGAAAAAACAGATAGATGAAAATAAATCTAATAATCAACATATGATGGTGGGTTAAAAATCTCAACCTTACCGCTTACATTGATGCCCTTCTTATTTATAAAAAAATTAGTAACAATAAAGATAGAACAAAATAACATAAGATAACAATAATATAAGCAAGAAATATTTTCCTTATCCATGATGATTGATATGGATGAGTTGGAGATTTGAGTTGATAAGCTTGAATCTTGAACTTATAATTTGGTTGATCCTCTAACAAGAAATGGAGCATTTTGGGGTAGCTTTGGTTTAGTTTGGTTTAATATGTTTAGGGTTGGTTTTTAATTTGGTTTATTTTATAGTAACTAGTTTGGTTTCCTTTATATGTTTTGATTTTTTAGTCCTTTCGTATCGGTTTTGGTTGGTTTTTTTTGGGAATAGGCTGGAATTAGAATTTGTATTGGGTTAAGATTAACTATAGTTAGAATAAGGATATGGTTAATAATAATACTATTAAATACAATTGAAAACTAATTCAAAAATTAAAATAACCTCTTTCTTCTCCTTCCGTTTCTCTTCTACTCCTCTGCATTTTATTCACTCATCCGAACTCCTCTTCATATATAGGAAGAAACCCTCTTAACTCCAACACCCAACTTCCAATTCCCAACCCAACTCCATTCATATCTATCCGAACCAACTCTCTGCCAATCATTACCAGCGAACTAAACGAGCCGAAAAAAAATCGACCGCGTCCATTTTCCGCCAGACTGTCTGTTCGTTTTCCGCCATTCCGTCTGTCAATATATATCATTTTCATTAATTTTGAAAAACTTTTACCGTTTTGGCGAATTTTGTATAAATTCATATCGCAACAGCGAATTTTCAGTTATTTTGAAAGGAATAAAATAAATTAACACTAAATTAAATTTAAAACCTTCCTATTTCGACATCTGAAACTTTTTTCCTCTGTACACAATTTATTCAAACTTTTTTTTCTCTAGAACTAATTTAATAATACTTTATTTCTATGTACAAATAAATATTAATAAGTTGAATGAAAGTCAATAAAATTTATTTTTCTAATTCAAGGTCTGGGAAGCACTGTTACTCTCGCAAAGAAAGAAAGCTGTGTCCATATTGCTTCGAATGGGACACATCACCGAGGATACTTCAGAGTAGTCCAACACACGTCTAAATATAGTAGGTGTCGTGTCCGTACCGTGTTGTATGATATTAACTTTTGCAAGTCAAAGTAAGATGGGAGGGTTTGGATTAGGAAAGCTAAAGTCGGAAGAGCCTCTTCAATTCGGTTGCTTCTGTAATATATATAGCTGCTGACATTTTTTTTTCAAAGGCTTACATATTTGTTTGTAGAAAAGAAAACTAATGCTCCTGTGATCCTTTCGTACTTAAAAATTACATGAAAAGAGGATCACTTCCCTCGTTTGAAATTAGTAGTTGACTGTGTTAGTTGAGGACTCGTTGGAAAGTAGTAGTTGACTGTGGTAGTTGAGCACATATTACGTGATGATGGTTGCGAGAGGTAGGTACGGCACGTGATGAGGTAGGCTGACCTACTACTAATTATAACCACTTCTTGTCTGTCAAGTTCTTGCAACAAAAAATCTTATATTGCGATTACAGATTATGAGTTAATTACTTGTAATCCTCTATAGTTTATATGTATTTTGGTAATTATTTATATTATTTTAAAAATAAAAAATACCTCCGGACTTATAGAGTTAATTAGTTTTACCTTCCGGTACATAGAAGAAAGTGAGTTGAAAATTAAGCACCCAGGAGGTGTTCTTTGTTTTTAAAACAACGAAAACAGTTTAACAAAATGCGTACAAACCATAAAAGGGTACAACTAATTACTCTTACGATTATAGTATAGATCACTTCTGGCCTGTAAAGTTATTGTAACAAAAATCTTACATTACGATTACGATTATAATAGGAGAATTCAATTATATTACAGTAAATCAATCAAACGCTATCTTACTTCTTAGGAGAATTTGAAAATTTTCAAACTCGATCGTAAAATATTATTTGATTACACCGTTCAAGTTTCTGTAATCGAATTGTTGTTACATGACATCCACAAGAATCGTTGGATCTGTAAAAACTCAGGGATCAAAATCGAGGCTTTGAAATTATAATCCTGAAAGGTAAATACGATAATGTCACATACGTCAAAATACGACTAGACTTGAACTACCATACATGAATCTAGAGAACACACACATAAGAATACATCTGTTGTTGTTCCCAAAACTGATGTTTTCCTAATGTTCCCTCTCACACAAATAAAATACATATATTTTTATTTAAAGAACTAGAAAGGGGACATCAAGGAAATAACAACTTTGAGGACATCAGATTTGCTCACATCATTTAACATCTCCCATCATTTAATATCAAATGCTAGAGAGACAATATTGAAGCAATAATTAACAAAACAATATATTCTTGAAGTAAACTTGCAATGGAAATGCAAAAACAAACATATTTTACTTCTACTAGATAAGACAATAAAATTATTTTCACACTTGGACGGTTTTATTGTGCGACAATTGGACATACAAACAACAAATAAAATGTGTCAATATTGACATACAAACATGATTTCATTTGTTCAACTTCAAGGTCTCCAGATAATTCTTCCCGTCGAGTTTCGCAGAGAAGAAGCCCTTCATGAAGTCGGCGAACGTCGTCGCCTTGTAATTCTCCACCCCTCCCCGCACAAGCTCTGGCAGAGGGCGAAGGACGATGTCGTGGCGCGGTGGGTGGAACGCTGCAATGGACAGGCGTTCTTTCTCGGTGTTTACGACGACCCTGTGCTCGTTGCTCTTGTACTTCCCATTGGTCAACATCTGTTCAACGAAGCATGTAACAAACCAAGGGGCTATGAACAATTGAATTTAGGATAAACTAATGTCTAGATTCTGATTTTTTTTATCAGTTCAGAGCTTAAGAGCTCTAATTAGAAAGTTTGAATTCTTTTTTTTTTTTTTTTTTTTACTGAACGAGTACAAGGAAAACAACCAACACATACTGGCTGGACAAGCCAGGAGTGTAAGCCAGGCCAGACTCTGGGCTTGGACAATCCCCCTTTGCTTATGGTAACCCCTAGACTTAGTGACCCAACAAGAGGTTGGGATCGCGGGTGCCTCTCAGTGATCGGTCCACAATAAGTCATCGTTTGGTTCGAAGAATCATGGGGTTGAAAAAAAAAATACTTTACTATGTTTTGGTGCTAAAGGAATTGAGGAGGAAAGAAAAATGCTCCAATGGAAAAGAAATGAGTGAAAAAAATGGTTTCATCTATCCAAACAAGGATTCACTTTTCACCTTTAAATATTCACATTCTCTTCCAATTTTCTTAATATTTTCAAACATTGTAAATAAAAATCGATGGAAACTATAACCAAAGGAAAGAAAATACCAAAGAATTTTTTTCTTTTCCTTTCAGCGAACCAAACGAGGTCTAGGGGACTAAAGAGCAACCAAAATTAGCTCTATAGGGCAGTCCAACCCCTTGGACCGGCCCTACATACAGGCAACGGAGGTATAATGGAAAAATTAAATCAAAAATAAAAATTTAGGGCCCAAACTTTTTTTTTTTTTTTGAAAGAAGGTAATTGTGGCAAACTCTCCCACCGGGAATCGATCTCCCGACCACTCGGACTGCATGCATCTCTCTAAACCACTAGACTAGAGGTCATTTGCGGGTCCAAACTTTTAAATTGGACATATCAAGACTTATGTTTGCTTGGATTGATGTTTAAAAGAGTTGAGCGAGAGTTAAACTCTAAGCTATTATAAAATCTAGCTCTTAAATTTACCTCAAGATGGTCGCCAATATTAACGATGAAAGCCCCTGGCAGCGGTCTGATGGGGAGCCATTTGCCATTCTTCCTCAGCTGCAAACCTTGAACATCGTTCGCCTGGAGGAGGATCGTCAGGCCGGTGGCGTCGGAGTGCGGGGAGTGGCCAATCACCATCTTCGTGTCCGGACACGGTGGGTAGTAATTTATCCTCACCCCCTGCGGATGGTCCTTGAAAGTTTTCGTCATAACTTCTGAATCAAGCCCCAAGTTCCTTGCCATCACCTCTAGCACACAACTCGTCACGTCCTTCACCGCCGAGGTGTATTTATCCAGAGTATCCCTTTAGAAACCAAATCCAACAGGAATATAAACAATTTCTTTTAAATATAAATAATAAAATCTTCAAACTTTATCGTAACTCCGAATTTTTGGGTAAAACCATAATAATTTTAGCATGGTACTAGAGCAACCAATGTTCATATCTTGTCGGACTGTGGTCTTAGTAAGCCAGAGTTTATAAAATTTGATTTCCAGTGAAAAAAGAGACATGCCTTCTACCTGAAAAATTATTCAGTAAATCGAGCTCCCCGTGCACCTTCCATACTATCCATTTGATTATATAGAATTGAGGAAGACTGTCTGCATGCACTCATCTTCATTGAAGGTGCACGATGAGTCTGACTCGTTGAATAATTTCACCTACCACCTATATATATAACCTCATTTCTGACAACTTTACATTTTTCCAGTAGAACACATAAATATATATCATATGTTCTCAGTCCGCAATCTTAAGTTTTGCGTTCCTAGTTTTTGACAGTTAAATTATCCATAACGGATTTATATTATCCCTGTCGGTTCTCTTGTAACTTTTTTTTTCTTTTCTTTTTTAGCTTCAGAGGTCCAGTTCTCTTGCACTACCAGTATAGACTTAAGTAGGCACACTAATTGTGGAGAAAATTTTCCTGGTCTATATTGAACCTTGAAAGTCATTACTCAAACTCAGAATGTGTACTTCATTAGATTCATCGGAAACAAATTCTGGGGCTGGGTAACGAACTCAGAATGTGAGCAGGACCGGCCCTAGGGTAAGTCTAATAAAACTTGGGGCTTGGACAACTCCCCTCTCCTAGGACAATCCGTCAACCTCAGCGTAATCCCACCCTAGGTCCGGCTCACGGATGACTACCATGATCGTCTCACAATAAGGACCAAGGGACAACCAAAATTAGTTTCAGATAGGACAACCCAACCTGCTTGTGAGCAACGGCGGAACCAAGAATTAGAACTGGGATGGACTGGAATGGATTAGGGTGGGCCGGATAGACTGAAATGCGGACTGATCCATAACAATTTTTTTTTTTTTGGGTGGATTGAAGCCCACCTATGATACAATACACTTTTGGCAGTTTTGTGTATATTTGTGTTTTTGTAGTTCTTGCTATTTCAGGATGATCAAAATTTAATTATTACTCACTTTATCTATACGTATTGTCAAAATTTTAACAGACCTGAATATGCATAGTATTGTCAAAATTTTAAGAGTCGTGGATATGCACAGAACTGTCAGAATTTTGATAATTCTAACTAGAACTTCCAAAAACTGCATTGCTCCCTAGTAATTTATTTTTATAGAATCCTAACATTTGTCTACAACAACTGTGTTGATTGGATTGTATTATAAGCAGTGGTATGATTCTCAAATCAAACAATAATGCTTGGCAGAAGATTTAGCAAATTGACAGTATACACGAGATTAAATTCGGAGAGACCGGCAATGTTCGAGTCTTTCAATTGTGTGTGTGCGTGGAATTTCTAAAAAAAAAAAACAGTATACACAAGATTAAATTACGGATAAATTACAAAAAATTTCTCGTTAAATGTGCACCTTTTGAGTAGAAATACCTTTTAGTCAAATTTAGCAAATAAAGACCCCTACAATCTATGACTTGCTCGGCCAGCCCCCTACCGTCTGTTGACCGTTAAGTGACATTTTTTTAGTAAAAAAAATACCTAAACTACCCCTCTTTTCCTAACCTCTCCCCTCCTCCCTCCGGCCAGCAACCCTCCCCCTCCTCCTCCCCGCCCCCCTCAGCCCCCCTCCTTACTCCGACGAGCAACCCACCCCCTCCTCGCCCCGGCCAGCCCAGCCCCCCTCCTCCTCCTCCCCGCCCCGGGCAGCCACCCCCTCCCCGTTCCCCTCAGCCCCCCTCATTGCTATGGCGAGCACCATCCCCCACCTCCTCCCCGCCCCTGCCAGCCTAGCCCCGCTCCTCCTCCCTGCTCCCCGCCCCCCTCAGTCTCCCACGTTACTCCGGCGAGCACCCCCCCTCCTCCCCGTCCCGGCCAGCCCAGCCCCCTTCTCCCCCTCCTCCTCCCCGTCCTGGCCAGCCCCACCTCCCTCCTCCTCCTCCCCGTCCCGGCCAGCCCCGCCCTCCTCCTCCTCCTCCTTCCCGCACCACCGGAGAGAGAAAGAGGGGGGAGGGGGGGAGGGAGGGGAGATAATGGAGGGATAAAATGGTCATTACACATTTCACTTAATATCAGTTAACGAAAAGGGACAAAATGAGCAGATTTTTTGCTTTCAGGAATTTTAAGAACATGGAATCTTTTAGTGCAAAAAACGAAAATCTACCGAGAGTTTTTTTTTGCACTTTACCCTTAAATTACCTGAATGTGGGAGGATGGGTTGGCCAAAATCTCATCTTCCTCACAGAATGGGGTCTGGTGAAAATTGTGATCATATCTCCCCAGTCCAGCTTTTGCTCCTCCGACTTCACAAATATTTGGCCGTAACCTTCGAACCCGTCCGGCAACTGCGCGTAAGCCTCTTTTTCCTCCAAAGGAAGCTTGAAGAACTCAGCAATGTCGGCCTTCATCTTGTCCACCAATTCTTCTGCCACCCCATGATTAACTAGCTGCATGCATGCATGGCACATACGTACACAATCAATCACACGTACGTCAGAGTTTTGCGTACTAATTAAAAAATTTAATAATACGAGAATACTAGTTCCATCTGACGGAATTGGTTATGAAACACAAAATATCTCCAGCCTGCCAACCTCATGAGCAGTTTAACGTGTATTAGTCAAGTTGCTACAAAAGTTACTCATAGCTGTCTAATCTTTATTTATTTACAAGTTTGTCACTCAAAAAAATTATTAAGGAAGTGCCAACTATATAATGGATTGTCAAAAATTTTGACAGTCGTAAATGAACAACATGCATAGTTTTTTTATGATTGTCAGAATTTTTGACAGTCCAATCAATATACTAAACTGTCAATTTTTTTTGACATTCCAATCCAACGTAAATCCTGGATCTGGTCAGAACTGTAAAATTTGTCATCAAAGACTGTAGAATTTTTCTACAGTTCTGTATGTTTCCTTAATAAATTTGTTTGGATGACAAATTTGTAAATAAATAAATAAATAATTGGATAGTCCCAAATAACATTTGTTTTCCCTTTAGTAATACTCTTAATTTCCTAGGCATCTTCAAGCTAGCTAAGCTTTAACCTCGTGAAATCATATAGACTAGAAAATGTTGTATGAATTTGTAAAAAACCAACTTTTAATGACTTTTATTGTATTGATGTTAATTCATATTAACTATTACCTTTTATTATCCATTTTATTGGTTGTTTAATCCTAATAAATTATATTAATTCTATAGGTTAAGGGTTGTCCATTATTATCCACTTTATTGGTTGTTTAATCCTAATAAATTATATTAATTCTATAGGTTAAGGGTTGTCAAAATAATGCATACTTTGTCTTGTTGAAGAGACATCTTTGAAAGTAACAACCACATGATTCTCCTCCTTCTCTTCCTCCAAAAATTACTACCATATGATTTATACTTTTCTATTTCAATCTCTCCTACTCTGGGCAAGAGCTAAGTTCGAGTCGTTCTTCCGAAACCGTGTGCGGTGACGGAAAGCCGGTAGCAAGGGGGTTTTACCACTAGGAGGATTCGAGATGATGTCTGCACATAGACCTCGAAAATCTCTTAGGACAGTGCTTCGTGTATGATTTTCCCGTAGACCGGTATTTCTAACCTTTTTTTTATTATTTTGTTATTCCATTTTTCATGATGATAAAAAAAAAAAATTTCTAACAATCTAAGAGATTATTCGTTTTTTTTAATGATCTATTTGACGAGGAAAAAAAAAGATACATGGCTTTACATATTGTTTTAATAGAAAATTGATACTCTCTGTCAAAAGAATCAATTTACATGTCTGTCATGTTAAGAATTAAAATATTCTTTACTACATGTAATTTATTTACTATCTTTTATATTTGATGACATCATTATTTAGTTTGATATTTGATAACATCATTATTCGGGAACATTAGAATTATGTGTTTGAATAATAGTGCAAACAACTGTTTGGATTCTCTATTTTCTATTGTATACATCACTGACTTTCAGGTAATTTACGAATTTTTTCTTCTATTAGCTTGAATATGATACTATAGCAAATTTATATTTGTATTCAATTCACTTGGCTATGCCACCTTGACAGGTTAATGCCATTGCAATTCCATGAGTCTAGGTATTGTTTATGCAAACCAAGATGTTCTTAATGAATTGGAAAGCAATTCCACGATTATGAGATGTCAACCAGTTCAATCATATAACCTACCAATTGTTGTAGGGAATAACACACATTTTTTCTATCTCCGTGCACTTGAAATGTTTTGCTAAGCAAATACATGACTGAAAGCAAATGAAGAATTCTAATTTCTAGTAACTCCATCCAACAAAACACAAGAATAATGTGTAGACTATTTTTCGAGTACTTGCATTCATGGAAAACTTACTTATATTGCTACAGCCGGTCAAGACAGCTGAAGGTCATTGAAATGCTTCCGATATTATTTTTTATTTGTTCTCTTCTTTTAATAATTGATTTTTTTTTCCGGGTCTGGAATATGTTAAATTATAATTATGCATGTTTGCTGAATATAGTACTTGAAAGCTTAATACTTTTTTAAAATGAAAGAATCCAAAACCTTGTAGCTATTGGTATAGAGTTAATTTGTTTTTGTTGCTTGCCAGCAACCTAGAATCAATGGACAAGTTATACATGAACTATCTATTTCATATTAACACTTGGATCTCCAATATATAGACACATGTATTAAGATTTGGCTAGTGAATAGTACCATGCAAAATTTTTTTTTTTGAACTATATGCATGTGTAGCACACTATTACCCATACAAGTGACAGAAGATCTTGCATATCATTATACCTGGTATTATTATGGGTATAAAGGCCAAATTAAGTCCTAGTTTTGCTAGGCTAGACTTTGCCAACAACAACACTAATGGCTTGAACCAAACTGTTGCTTGGAGGCAAAGGAAGCCTTTATCATGGATGCTTCTTATTGGTGATTCAAACCAAGTTTTATTTGGTATCTCTCTCATTTACATCTTCGATCTTTGACCTTAACCTAAGAGTCTCATGTCAATAACCGTATAAATTTATGGTGTTTTTCACTGTTTATTTTGTCAACTTCTAAATGTTAGGATTCTCTCCAGTTTAATGTCAAATTTTTCCCCGTAGTGTAACGAGGACCATGAGTATATGTACAAATTTTTTTTCTTCTTTCATATGATACCATTACCAAATGACTTGAACTTATCGTTTGTCGTAGTACTTGTGAGCATATCCTTATATGGTGTGGATGCATTGTTTTTATATCCTTATATGAATATTGCACAAATATTTTTGAACTAAAGTTGGTGTCGAAATCTTGCAACAAGGAACTTGACCACCATATGTTACTATTGCTCATAGCCTATTAGTTTTTTTTCCCCCAATATTATTGATAAATAAAGTTAATATATAGTTGCTCACTTGCTCTTTATAATTTTTTTTCTTTTATTAAAGATGGTCGGATGAGAAAAAACACTTTATTATTTATTTATTATTACCTTTATTATTTTATCTTTATATGAATACTTATTACATCAGATAAACTCATGTTATTATATATCTTGTTTAATGTAAGAATAAAGTGATACATGTTGTTCTAACAGAACATGATTGTTCTAACCTCTGAACTTTTTTTTCATTTATCATTTTGCTTTATTAGAAGCCTGATATAATTTTAATTGAACTATTTTCAATATATACATATACATAATTCATAGGGAGCATTAATCCTAAAATTAGTAGATTGGTTTGATGAGCTCCAACATTTTTGGTGGTGCGTGATCCTGGAGATGTGGTAATTATAATACATTTTTGACTGTATAGTTACACTTCATATATATAGGGAATTTTTACCCTAATGTGAATTTTATGATTTTCTAGTTTTTCAATATTTATTTATTTTGTACAAAATAATGATATGCTACTACATATTGGGTTTGAAATAATTCGTTATTTTGAGATTGTCAATAAGATTTTAGAATTGGCAAATCTAATTTGTGGAACATGGTAATTTGCTAACAAATGTTAGTAATTATGTCATGATACAAATTGGCAACATTAAAGCCAATGGGTGAACTATACAAGTTCTAATGCAAATCTATTGAGGATTAATATTTATTAGAAACTTATGTTAACCTTATTTGTTGTTAAGTGTTGTTGTAATTTACAAACTTTTACAAATTGTGACTTATTCTAAAGTGAATGAAACCTCACAATATATGTAGAAATTATGTACATATATGTGTTCCATATAACATAGACGACTGTTTGTTATGTACCTATTTATAGACAAATTGTATTGTAGTGCTAGAATGAACAAGTTTGTACATTGTTTTAGTTATATATATTTCTTGCTAATATGCAAACTAACTTCTATTCTCTTGAAGGTAGAATCCTCAAAGATATTTTTTATTTTTTGGAAAAGAACATGCTATCAGTGACGAAAAAAAGGTTTTGTACTCATTCTAAATACTTCTCTCTTCAAGTCAAAGATATTAGGGATTTTGACGTGTTAGGAAAGGCTCAAACATGCTAAGGGTGAAGCAAGAATAATGGAACTATCTAAAATGATGTACAAAATGACATCTTCTGAAGTTCTATTGCTAAGCCGAAATCAAAAGGTACATAAATACTCCGACAATCAAGAAAGGTAATTTTTATATTTACCTACATATTCTATTCATTTTGATCCCAAGTTTAGTTGGACAAATATATATTATGGAGTGTGTGAGCCAAATTTCTTGGTTTGTATATATTGATTATGGTGATGTTAAATGATTAATTTGCATGTTTGAATCTTAAATGATCATATTATTATAGTTTAGATGATGTTCAAATAATTTAGTCAAAAGAAAAATAGTTAGTGAAATTGTAAATTCCTTTAAATCTAAAATTTTAAAAGTTGAGATTATTTTGGGTACAAGCCGAAAGGGTCCTTCTGTCAACCGGACGTAAATAGCCCTAAGCGACACGGTACTTAATCGTCCCCCGTGGACCTCCGCTAGCTGGAAACCGGCCCCTACAGCTAACCCAAGTTAATCAACACTTGATAGACTAAAGATTTTTTAAGGTTAATTAGCAAAATCACTTAAACTATTATTATAATACTTTAGACTGTCATCTTTACAAACATGGCTCATAAAGATAAGTTTTTAGAGCAAACACTGAAAGTTACTATGTCATACTTTAAGAGGTGACAGAGTCAGATAAGTTTTGGCTCACTATCCTAAGCATGATATCAGCAATTGATTGAATTACATAATTCTGATGACACTAAGCCTGATCTATATGCTTTATGTGAGTCATTATATGACTTATTTTTTAAAATGCTATAGAACCATGTTGAACATTGGAAGGAGTATAAGGGTTCACTTGTGAAACAAGTTAGATACTCATAAGATGATAGGTCCATGTGACAAACTATCATAACTAGATTCTGAAACGGTAATTTTAAACGTAGCTTGTGTTGGAGCTGAATAGCTCAAACAATTTTATTATGTATATACAAATTTATGTACATGTCGTTTGATTTTTAAATAAATTGTGATAATCAATTTGCTACAAAAACTACTAAAGCATGTTTTTGTGAGTTCTAAGATGAACAGGGACCTGCAGCTGCACATCAAGTCTTAAAGATCCTAAAAGGCAAAATGTCGTTCTTGACTATAAAAGTCATAAAAGAACTTTACAGATCTCTTGACGAAGAGTCTGTTTACTCTTGACGAAGAGTATGTCTAGGAAATTAATCCTAGATTCATCGAGGGGGATGGAGTTAAGCCCATAAGTAAGTCACCAGCAGTGGCAACCCAACCGAGTCTGACTGGAGATCCCAAGAAGCCGGTTCAATGGGTAGAAACAAGCTGGACTAAGGTGACTTTATGGAACACTGACCCGAGATTAAAATCTCATTAAAATAATGTCCAAGTGGCTGTACATGTGTACAATGATTCCCCATCCCTATGGTGACAGTGTTCCGGTGTGATTTGGTTAGGATGAGTTTTAGAACTCTTAATAGGTCCAAGCATGATTATGCAGGGTTGACTCCAATCACCAACCCTTGGAGGACTTACCTATGTGAGAGGTCGTGAAGGCCGCGACTATGGGACAGGACGATCCCGGACAACTCTCATGAATTATGGAAAAATGCGCATGGCCAATCAAAAGCGCCACCCCGACAGACCCAAGAACCTCTAGCATACTATGTGTGTTATTTTCTGCATCTGATTCAAGAAGTCTGATTCAAGGCGTAGTCCATCAAGTACTTCTTCAGACAAAGACAATAGTCACTAAGTGAGATTCAAGGCTGTAGTCCATCTCACCTATTGCATAGTATTCATTTGCCCAGAAATTCTTTCTCTCTAATCTTTTGAACATTGTTCTCTATTTTCAAAACTTGGTTTTTTGGGGGGAATTGTTGCATGAATTTGTAAAAAACCAACTTTTAATGACTTTTATTGTATTGATGTTAATTCATATTAACTATTACCTTTTATTATCCATTTTATTGGTTGTTTAATCCTAATAAATTATATTAATTCTATAGGTTAAGGGTTGTCCATTATTATCCACTTTATTGGTTGTTTAATCCTAATAAATTATATTAATTCTATAGGTTAAGGGTTGTCTATATAATGCATACTTTGTCTTGTTGAAGAGACATCTTTGAAAGTAACAACCACATGATTCTCCTCCTTCTCTTCCTCCAAAAATTACTACCATATGATTTATACTTTTCTATTTCAATCTCTCCTACTCTGGGCAAGAGCTAAGTTCGGGTCGTTCTTCCGAATCCGTGTGCGGTGACGGAAAGCCGGTAGCAAGGGGGTTTTATCACTAGGAGGATTCGAGATGATGTCTGCACATAGACCTCGAAAATCTCTTAGGGCAGTGCTTCGTGCATGACTTCCCCGTAGACCAGTATTTCTAACCTTTTTTTTATTATTTTGTTATTCCATTTTTCATGATGATAAAAAAAAAAAAATTCTAACAGAAAATAAGTCTTATCTCATACTATACGTAATTAGTAAACCATGCATGTACGTAGATTGGATTCCTAACACTTCGAAGTTTATTGAATTGATGGATATATACTAAGAAACATACCTTTTTTTTCCCTCGACTTCGTGACTATTATACTCTATGGAGTTACAATTTTTAGTACCTAGATTATGTAAGAGAAATGGAGGACGAATTCAGAAGCGACATAAATAATAACCTTAACGGCGAAAAGTAAATAGCAAGATACAATTACACAATTGACTAACAATAAAAATAAATATTTAATATTTAATGTGGTTTAGTCAAAATAGATCTAAGCTGCGGAACAAAAAGAAAAATAATTATATTAAAACGAACAAAAGAATGTTATTAAGATTATACACAAACTACCAAAAAAATCCTAAAATTCATCTTGAATGACTCCATTAATGACTTTAAGTAACTCTTTTGCAAAGTCATATTTCCTTTAAAGCCAACCAGGTTTAAAGAATCCATAATCCAGCCTTAAGTTAAGAGTCACCTTGACCGTCTAAATAGCATTCTATAATCTAAATCACAAACAAAATGAGTCGGTCCGAATTCAATCGCTATACTGGACTTAATTTTTAATTTCTATATCCATATTTGCATCAAGTTTTACTTTGTTCCTTCATAATTTTTATTTTTTTCCTCCTAAATTTCTGTTAGACTTGAGACGGTACTGGATAGTTATAGGAAAACTAATTAAAATTTTGACCCCTTCTTTCAAATTCCTACGTCCGTCCATGTCTGTCAGTGTTGTCAGAATTGGGCCGGACCGGCGGTCCGACAGGGTCTGATCGATTTTGCCAAAGAATCGGTCCGGTCTACCTTGACCCGGATATGTTTAAAGAACCGTCAGTTTTTTTACATAATCAGATTTAACGGGTGAAACGGCCGAATCGGTTCACAATTGAACCGGCCAATTTTGACTTTTGAAACAAAAACCTCAAAAATATTTGTCGTGTGAGATTTGGACCATTTGGTTTTGAGATACCTTATAGTTATAAAATTAAACCAATCCAAACAAAACATTCTAAAAATCAAATCAAACCAAACCAAGAAATAAATGTGGATGGATATGTTATCTATTTGAACTAAATCAAGTCTATTAGAACTCCGGCTGAACCCGGGTTAACCTGATCCAACCTATACAAAAGAAAAATCGGTTCAATCATGAATCCGATTTTTAAAACATTGTTGTCGGTAGTACTCCATAGTTGAACACTGAAAATATACAACAGAAGTTTCATGATAGGGTTTTAGATGTGGCAATTTTATGACTTTTCCGGCAGTTTTTATCGTTGTAGTTTTGTTGGAGTTTCTGTTCTATTTTTTCTGTCTCTCATCTTTCATTCTATATATATATAAAGCGGATCAAAAGTCTCTCTTAGAAAATCTCCTAAAAACTCCCTCACTCTCAGCCGTCCATTTAATGTTAATATTAATGTTAATGTTAATATTAACATTAAATACTAAAATTAACATTAAACTTAACATTAAAATTAATATTAACATTAATATTAATATTAACATTAATATTAACAGTAACATTAACATTAACATTAACATTAATATAAAAATAAAAATAAAAATTAATATTAACATTAATATTATTATTAATATTAATATTAACATTAACATTAATATTAACATTAAATGGACGACTGAGAGTGAGGGGATTTTTAGAGAGTTTTCTAAGGGAGATTTTTGATCCGTTGTCATATATATATGGGAGCAGATTTGCTGTCCCAATTATTCGGTTTCAGTTCTGTCCCCTTCTCTAATATATGTGGATCATAGGAGTAGATAAGTAGATGATGCATGCAGATATGCAATCAGTAAGAGAACCTGGAAGAAGCCCCACTCCTCGCAGGCGCGTCCGAGCCTGTCGCACTCCTCTTGCGATCGCTGGGCCAGACGCAGATCGATGACGGGAAGTTCAAAACCTTCGTCGGCGTCGGCCACGGGTTCGGCCTCGGCTTCGGGCCTAATGTACCTCTCGGGAATGTCGCTCGTGCTGTCAAAAGCGGACGCGAGGGCCTGGACGCTCGGCACCGGCAGGGAGTTCCCCATGGACGTTGACATTCTAGCTAGCTAGCTTAGCTTGATCACCCAGTTTTACGGATGCCGGGTGCTGGCGCCGATGTTCGCTGCACTGCTCCTCCGCCCCTACTCCGGGGATGTGACCTCTTCTGGCCCCCATGTCGTGTCACCAACCTTTGTTGGGTGAGTTCATGCCTCCGAGCAGCCGTTAAAACGGCGTCAAAAGTCTGATAGTCGTGCCCTTCTACTAGCTGTAGAATCTCCAAATGAAGTCCCTGCTGGAATCTCATAGCCTTCTCTGGCTCTGTAGCCACCATGTTGGCCTCACCAGCTACTGAGAATGAAGCACCCCTATAGGGAAAGATACATGATATTAAATGACAGGACGATGAAGATTCGAGGATGCAATTCAAGTTATCAATCAAGATGAGGGAAGAGAAATCGAGGCAAGAGATTCAAAGGGAACAAGTTTTGATTGAGACTCCTATAATAGTAACACCCCACAAGTCTGAAAATCAGACCTGCATGGGCCACCAATAAAACCTTGTCACGCCCCAGTACCGAAATACGGAGACGGACTAGGCCAGCTACTCCATATGAGGTATATAAACGTCATACGGCGATCGTGGCTGTCAAGAGACAAGGGGGTGCATGCTACAATCAAGTCTCCTATGGTCTCACAGAGCATCTAGGTCTCAATCAATCAAACAAGAAGCAGTAAATAATGATCATATAAGATAAAGCAGTAAGGCGTCCCCGACGCATCATCAAAATGATCATGGGGATCTAGCTTTATAAGTTAGCTAGCCCAGAGAGTCATAGGTACATAATTGTTTTCAGCTGCAGTCTGATTTAATTACAAATTATGCAAGACAAAATATCCAGATTAGCCGGCTAACAGGTGCCGGTGGCTAAACGCCAGAACATAAGTAAAGATACTAGAGTGGTGAAGAAGAAACCCACTCGAGTCCCCCGCCAGCCATGCTCCTAGTATGCACCATTGACGTCGGGGAGGAAGTTTGGATCCTCAGGCGCTGCTACGAGATCTGGCCAAACAAAACCAGCGGGGTCAGCCCCGAATAGCAAGTACCACAAGGAAGCACAAAAGAGTGAGATAAAACTCAAGCATAAATTAATAATACTAGTAATAATAAAAGCTTCCGGTCGTAACCTCGGTCCACAGCCTGTCCTAGCACGATAGCCCAACCCAACAACCAAACAAGGACATGGGTTGGACCACGCACCATGACAGTCCATGTCCCTTGGCTACTAACGGAAGTTATAAGGCACAGTCAAGTCATTTTTCAAGCGGCCATTCATTCATGCGGCTTTCTATATTTGGCGGAGTTATCCCCGCGATAATGATTAAAAGGAATCCTCAGATCGTGTCAACCCAGCAGGGCTAGCCAAACCATAAGACATATAGCACATTGATTATGCACCGGTCCCCCGGAGGGCTACCGCGCTAAAACATATAACACATAGCTCGTAGGAGTCGGATATAGCCATCCTCTATAGGCGAATGAAACCATATCCGTGGTGGCCAACCCGACACGTCAGGACTGGTCCTGGGGTGGCTAGTATGGCACGATCTCGGAATTCTTCCCACCCAATGCATCTACCAAGTTAGTTGCCTAGTTAATCCCTAGGTTATTCTCGAAGTTCACATGTCGTGGTCACATGCTCACTCCCCTATATGTCGTACATTGTACGAGTACCCCAAGAAGTGATCCTTACGGGCTCATAGAGTCATACGTATGTACCCCCTTCTTGGTGTAATACGACACACAACAATGCCACGTCATTGCTACTGACCAATTGCTATGTAAATACTGGACTCTTGGAGGTACTGACAGGTATCACATAGGAACACTTAGCACATAGGATAGTACATCGATGCTCACATAGATTGTACCTTAGTACACACATAGGGTTATCCAGCATACGCATAGGAGTTAGATCAGGAATGAGGACCAAAACACAAGAGGAAAATAGAACAAGAAGGTACTATGCACTTAGGGTGTGAAGAGCTCGCTAGTCATGAAGATTCTTGAAGCCAAGACAAAGATCTATAACTTTTATGTTGGGAGTTAGGAGAAATTCTGGCCACAATTCAGCCAAATAGGACTTAAAATAGCCAAAAACAGCCAAAATAGGCACTATGCTGCACTATTCAGCACTATGCAACACTATGCAACACTATGCAGCATTCTTATGTGGCTCGGCACTATGCGGCACTATGCAGCATTCTCATGCGGCTCGGTACTATGCGACACTATGCAGAATCCTTATGCGGCTCGGCACTATGCGGCATCCTCATGCGGCTCGGCACTATGCAGCACTATACAGCACTATGCAGAATCCTGATGCGGTTCGGCACTATGCGGCACTATGCAGCATCCTCATGCGGCTCGGCACTATGCGGCATCCTCATACGGCTCGGCACCATGCGGCACTATGCAGCATCCTCATGCGGCTCGGCACTATGCGGCACTATGCAGAATCCTTATGCGGCTCGGCACTATGCGGCACTATGCAGCATCCTCATGCGGCTCGGCACTATGCGGCACTATGCAGCGGCACTATTCATCGTCCCTGCCAAAATCAGGACTGATGACATAGAAAATATCCAAATATTGTTTTGGCCATAACTTCCTCAAAATAAGTCGAAATCTAACTTTTCAAAGGTCAAAATTGTGTAGAATTAAATTTCCTACAACCTATGACCATTAGTTTTCGAAAATAACCAAGTTTGGTAGATCAAAACCATGTAAATACATAAAACCCTTATTTTAAAAACTTAGATCTACACCAAACTAGCCATTAAAATCAAAAACTCCAAGAACTAAACTTGTAGAGAATGAAGAGAAGAACAATATAGACAAATAATATCAAAGGAAAAATCTAAAATAAAAAAATGCACAAATCTCTACTTTTGAGCAAGTTGTACTTGCCTAAGGATGGTGGTTGAGGAAAATAAATGGAGGAGTGAATGAGGAGAGAGATAAGGAAGAGAATATAAATAGGGGTTGGGTTGGCTTAAGAAAACCCTAACCTCTAAACATGCTATAACCATTCCACTAATGACATGCTTAAAACTATGCAACCATTAAATAATAAATAGAATTATACAGATGCTAAATACAGGATACCATGTACAGAATTCATGAAAGAATACGTCTATTGGGATCGGGGAGTGACATCTCTATCCTCCTTGGAAAAATTCCGTCCTCGAAATTTCTGCCAAGACAAGATAGAGAAATTCGGGCAAGCAAGGTGCAATTACAATCTACACAAGTAACCTATCATTAGCAGTCATTGATCATATATTTCATAATGGTGCAAAACATGCATGTAATCGGATTACCAAGGCATGAGGAGAAACATACCTTCTGAGTCGAACAAGTGCGGATACCGAGATCTAATCTCGTCCTCGCGCTCTCAGGTTGACTCTCCCGGAGAGTGATGGCCCCAAGCGACACGGACAAGGTTAATAGTCCGGTTCTTAAGCACCTTCTCTCGCCGGTCCAAAATAGACACGGGTTGTTCCTCGTAAGTTAGGTCGGTACCAACGACTAACTCCGAATGATCGAGGACATGACTCGGATCCGGGACATATCCACGCAACTGAGATCCATGAAACACATCATGTACGCCAGATAGCGAGGGAGGAAGGGCAAGCCGATAAGCAACATCGCCTACCCGAGCGAGAATCTCAAAAGGACCAACGAATCTCGGACTAAGCTTTCCTCGGGTTCCAAATCTAATGACACCCCGAGTAGGCAAAATCCGCAGAAATACTTGGTCACCAACGCCAAACTCTAGAGGCCTACGATGCTGATCTGTCCAGTGTCGGTGTCTGTCCTGTGCGACTCGAAGCCGCTCTCTGATCAACTTGACTGTCTCCACTGTCTGCGTGATCATCTCTGGTCCCAACAATTTTCTTTCTCCCACATCGTCCCATGCCAGAGGGGACCTGCACTTCCTTCCGTATAATGCTTCAAACGGTGCCGTCTGTATACTTGCCTGATAACTATTATTGTAAGAGAACTCTACTAAATGAAGATGATCTTCCCAAGTTCTGCCGAAGTCCAAAGTACAAGCCCGTAACATATCTTCCAAGGTCTGAATGGTTCTCTCTGATTGTCCGTCCGTCTGCGGATGATAGGCTGTACTGAACCTCAACTTAGTACCCAAACTCTGATGCAAACTTCGCCAAAAATGAGAGGTGAACCGTGTGTCTCGATCTGATACTATGCTGAATGGAACACCATGCTGCCTTACAATCTGCTTCATATACATTTCTGCCAGCTGCTCAGTAGACTGTCCTACTCTGAAAGGAAGAAAATGAGCAACCTTCGTGAGCCGATCCACGATTACCCAAACTGCGTTTCGACCGGTCGGAGATCTAGGTAAACCGGTCACAAAGTCCATCGTGATGTGATCCCACTTCCACTCCGGAATAGGAAGCGGTTGTAACAATCCTGCTGGTCTCTGCTGCTCTGCCTTCACTTGCTGACATACCAAACATTTGGATACGAACCTCGCTATCTCCCTCTTTATACCATTCCACCAAAAGTGCTGCTTCATATCCTGGTACATCTTTGTGCCTCCGGGATGAATGGAATAAGGAGAACTATGAGCCTCTGACATAACTTCTTGTCGAAGGTCTCCACCTGGTACACAAAGACGGTTTCCGAACCTAAGTGTACCATCCTCATGGATTACTAACTCCTTCCTGAGACCTGACTCACACTCTGATCGAAGCTTCTGGATCCGCGGATCCTCTACCTGGGCTGCTCTGATCCTCTCTACTAAAGTAGACTGAATCTGTAAACTGGCCATAACTCCTGTATCTTGTGGCAAGATCACTTCAATTCCCATTTCCTGAAGGTCTTCCAAAATATGCCTTTGCGAGGTTAAAACGAATGCACCATCTCTCCTGCTCAAGGCATCTGCTACCACATTCGCCTTGCCTGGATGATACTGAAGATTTACATCAAAGTCCTTCAGTAACTCCAACCATCTTCTCTGTCTCATGTTCAGGTCCCTCTGGGTAAATACATACTTTAAGCTCTTATGATCGGTGTAAATCTCCACTCGATCCCCATATAAATAGTGCCTCCATAACTTAAGCGAGAACACTACTGCTGCTAATTCCAGGTCGTGGGTCGGATAGTTCTTTTCATGGTCCCGAAGCTGTCGAGATGCATATGCTATCACCTTACCATGCTGCATCAATACACACCCAAGTCCCTTTCCGGATGCGTCATAATACACTGTAAACCCTCCCGATCCTACTGGAAGTGTCAAGATCGGGGCTGAGATTAATCTCTTCTTCAACTCTTCAAATGATGTCTGACATTCTGCTGACCAAACAAACTCTACATCTTTATGCGTCAAACGCATCAAGGGTGCCGAAATCCTGGCAAAATCTGCCACGAACCTCCGATAATAACCTGCCAATCCCAAGAAACTACGCACTTCTGCTACCGTCTTCGGAACTGGCCAATTCTCTACTGCATCAACCTTCTTCGGATCTACTGACACTCCTGCTCCAGAAATAATGTCCCAAGAACGAAATACGATCCAACCAAAACTCACATTTACTAAGCTTCGCATAAAGTTGGTGCTCCCTCAAGGTCTGCAAAACTGTCCGAAGATGTTTCTCATGTTCTTCTTCACTACTGGAATAAACGAGGATGTCATCTATAAACACTACTACAAACTTATCCAAATAGGGTAGAAAGATGCGGTTCATCAAGTCCATGAACACGGCTGGGGCATTAGTCAATCCAAATGGCATCACCAGAAACTCATAATGTCCATACCGCGATCTAAATGCTGTCTTAGGTATGTCCTGCTCCCGGACCCTCACTTGATAATATCCAGATCGAAGATCAATCTTAGAGAAGACGCAGGCCTTACTCAATTGATCAAATAAGTCATCAATCCTTGGTAATGGATACTTGTTCTTCACTGTCACTGCATTCAACTGTCGGTAATCAATACACATTCGCGTCGATCCATCCTTCTTGGGTACTAAAATCACCGGTGCTGCCCAGGGTGATTCACTGTCTCGGATAAACTGCTTCGCCTTCAGTTCTTCTTCATGCTGGTGCAACTTGTCCAATTCTGACTGCGACATCCTGTAAACTCTGCCGACTTTAGGCTCCGTCCCAGGATTCAACTCAATGCAAAACTCCACATCCCTCACCGGTGGTAAACCTGGAAGCTCATTTGGAAATACATCAAGAAACTCTCTGACCACTCTTGGAATTTGTTCCTGCTCTGCCAATGATTCTGTAATGATGCCCTTGGGTCGATCCTCCAATGATCGAACAAAGACGAACTCCTCAATGCCAGGTACATTAAATACTACCCTACCTCTCCGACAATCTATAGTCGCATGACTGTCTCTCAACCAGTCCATGCCTAGGACAACGTCAAAGTTGTCCATAGGGAACTCAATCAAAGATGCGGGCAATAATCGCCCACTCACTACGACCGGACACGCTAGGCATACCCTGCTAACTCCTACGAGCCCATTACCAGTGAGTATATTCATCCTCTCTGGCAATGTCTCGAACTCTAATCCAATACGTGTCGCAAATCGTGCAGATATAAAAGAGTGGGTAGCCCCCGAATCAAACAATGCTACTGCAGGAAAAGAGGTAACAGAAATATTACCTGCAACCACGTCGCCTGAAGCTAGTGCATCCTCCAGTGATAAGGTGAAGGCCTAGCCCTGGCCTTGCTGAGCTCCCTGGTGCTGCCTTCCTCGACCATGCTGTTGCTGTGGCCTTTGCAGGCCTTCCCGGTTCTGTGCCTGGCGAAACATCTGAGCCTGTGTCGGTAGACGCTGGGCTAGCGGCCTTACGGCCAATGCTGGTCCTCGATTCGGTGCTGCCCCCGGAGCTGGCAACGTCGGAAACTGCTGAACTGGCCCTCCTGGCCTCTGCATCATAGGACAATTGGCAATCCTGTGGTCTGGACTGCCACACCTCATGCACAATCCGTTAGCTGAACGACACACATCCCTAGTGTGCCCTCCCTTACCGCAGTAAGTACATCCAATTGGCGCCCCCTGGCGCTGCTGCTGGTTCCTCTGCGGCTGATGCCGAGCTGGTACTGTTATTTCTGATGCTGCCGTCCTCCGCGGCGCTCCTGACTCATGAATACGGATGCCGGGTGCTGGCGTCGATGTTCGCTACACTGCTCCTCCGCCCCTACTCTGGGGATGTGACCTCTTCTGGCCCCCATGTCGTGTCACCAACCTTTGTTGGGTGAGTTCATGCCTCCGAGCAGCCGTTAAAATGGCGTCAAAAGTCTGATAGTCGTGCCCTTCTACTAGCTGTAGAATCTCTAAATGAAGTCCCTGCTGGAATCTCATAGCCTTCTCTGGCTCTGTAGCCACCATGTTGGCCTCACCAGCTACTGAGAATGAAGCACCCCTATAGGGAAAGATACATGATATTAAATGACAGGACGATGAAGATTCGAGGATGCAATTCAAGTTATCAATCAAGATGAGGGAAGAGAAATCGAGGCAAGAGATTCAAAGGGAACAAGTTTTGATTGAGACTCCTATAATAGTAACACCCCACAAGTCTGAAAATCAGACCAGCATGGGCCACCAATAAAACCTTGTCACGCCCCAGTACCGAAATACGGAGACGGACTAGGCCAGCTACTCCATATGAGGTATATAAACGTCATACGGCGATCGTGGCTGTCAAGAGACAAGGGGGTGCATGCTACAATCAAGTCTCCTATGGTCTCACAGAACATCTAGGTCTCAATCAATCAAACAAGAAGCAGTAAATAATGATCATATAAGATAAAGCAGAAAGGTGTCCCCGACGCATCATCAAAATGATCATGGGGATCTAGCTTTATAAGTTAGCTAGCCCAGAGAGTCATAGGTACATAATTGTTTTCAGCTGCAGTCTGATTTAATTACAAATTATGCAAGACAAAATATCCAGATTAGCCGGCTAACAGGTGCCGGTGGCTAAACGCCAGAACATAAGTAAAGATACTAGAGTGGTGAAGAAGAAACCCACTCGAGTCCCCCGCCAGCCATGCTCCTAGTATGCACCATTGACGTCGGGGAGAAAGTTTGGATCCTCAGGCGCTGCTACGAGATCTGGCCAAACAAAACCAGCGGGGTCAGCCCCGAATAGCAAGTACCACAAGGAAGCACAAAAGAGTGAAATAAAACCCAAGCATAAATTAATAATACTAGTAATAATAAAAGCTTCCGATCGTAACCTCGGTCCACAGCCTGTCCTAGCACGATAGCCCAACCCAACAACCAAACAAGGACATGGGTTGGACCACGCACCATGACAGTCCATGTCCCTTGGCTACTAACGGAAGTTATAAGGCACAGTCAAGTCATTTTTCAAGCGGCCATTCATTCATGCGGCTTTCTATATTTGGCGGAGTTATCCCCGCGATAATGATTAAAATGAATCCTCAGATCGTGTTAACCCAGCAGGGCTAGCCAAACCATAAGACATATAGCACATTGATTATGCACGGGTCCCCCGGAGGGCTACCGTGCTAAAACATATAACACATAGCTCGTAGGAGTCGGATATAGCCATCCTCTATAGGCGAGTGAAACCATATCCGTGGTGGCCAACCCGACACGTCAGGATTGGTCCTGGGGTGGCTAGTATGGTACGATCTCGGGATTCTTCCCACCCAACAATGCCACGTCATTGCTACTGACCAATTGCTATGTAAATACTGTACTCTTGGAGGTACTGACAGGTATCACATAGGAACACTTAGCACATAGGATAACACATCGATGCTCACATAGATTGTACCTTAGTACACACATAGGGTTATCCAGCATACGCATAGGAGTTAGATCAGGAATGAGGACCAAAACACAAGAGAAAAATAGAACAAGAAGGTACTATGCACTTAGGGTGTGAAGAGCTCGCTAGTCATGAAGATTCTTGAAGCCAAGACAAAGATCTACAATTTTTATGTTGGGAGTTAGGAGAAATTCTGGCCACAATTCAGCCAAATAGGACTTAAAATAGCCAAAAACAGCAAAAATAGGCACTATGCGGCACTATTCAGCACTATGCAACACTATGCAGCATTCTTATGCGGCTCGGCACTATGCGGCACTATGCAGCATTCTCATGCGGCTCGGCACTATGCGGCACTATGCAGAATCCTTATGCGGCTCGGCACTATGCGGCATCCTCATGCGGCTCGGCACTATGCGGCACTATGCAGAATCCTGATGCGGCTCGGCACTATGCGGCACTATGCAGCATCCTCATGCGGCTCGGCACTATGCGGCATCCTCATACGGCTCGGCACTATGCGGCACTATGCAGCATCCTCATGCGGCTCGACACTATGAGGCACTATGCAGAATCCTTATGCGGCTCGGCACTATGCGGTACTATGCAGCATCCTCATGCGGCTCGACACTATGCGGCACTATGCAGCGGCACTATTCATCGTCCCTGCCAAAATCAGGACTGATGACATAGAAAATATCTAAATATTGTTTTGGCCATAACTTTCTCAAAACAAGTCGAAATCTAACTTTTCAAAGGTCAAAATTGTGTAGAATCAAATTTCCTACAACTTATGACCATTAGTTTTCGAAAATAACCAAGTTTGGTAGATCAAAACCATGTAAATACATAAAACTCTTGTTTTAAAAACTTAGATCTACACCAAACTAGCCATTAAAATCAAAAACTCCAAGAACTAAACTTGTAGAGAATGAAGAGAAGAACAATATAGACAAATAATATCAAAGGAAAAATCTAAAATAAAAAAATGTACAAATCTCTACTTTTGAGCAAGTTGTACTTGCCTAAGGATGGTGGTTGAGGAAAATAAATGGAGGAGTGAATGAGGAGAGAGATAAGGAAGAGAATATAAATAGGGGTTGGGTTGGCTTAAGAAAACCCTAACCTCTAAACATGCTATAACCATTCCACTAATGACATGCTTAAAACTATGCAACCATTAAATAATAAATAGAATTATACAGATGCTAAATACAGGATACCATGTACAGAATTCATGAAAGAATACGTCTATTGGGATCGGGGAGTGACATTTTCCTTCTCCCCATTTTCCTCCCTTCCCAAACATGACATTAGGGTAGGGTTTAGGCTGCTTGATTGAGAAAAAAGGCGTGAATAGGATGAGGAAATTAAGGGTGGAGGCATATTCTGAATATTTTGACGGTCAGAATAGCAAGTTGTCTAATTATAGTTTAGAATATTAATTTGTATAGTTTGTCACATAATGCTTTCAGAGCAGTTCATCCACCATCTTGGACTTGTTTGAGAGGGATCTTGGGCTTATTTGGGAGAGAGCATCACGTTCGTCCACCATCTTTTCTCTCCTTTATTTTGTCTGGTATTGCTTTTGAGTAAGACGATCAGATCTCGCCAAGCAATGAAATCATCTATGTTTTTGGTGTAAAATTTTATGCATCATTAATGAAATTGTTTAGATTGATGTGTGGACTTGTTTGAATTTTGTGTGATGCATCAGTGAGATTATTTGGATTTGGTATGTGGGATTGTTGGATTTGGTTTGGTACGAACTTTCCTGTATCAGTGAGATTTGGAATTGTTTGGAGTTGGTTTGTGGGATTGTTTGGATTTGGTGTGATGCATCAGTGATTGGATTGAATTTAGTGTGTGGAATTTTTTGGACTTGGTGTGATGTATTTAGGGAGAAACGGTGTTGTGTCGAGTGATCACAACCTGCTCTGATACTAAGAAGAAAAAATGGAAATGGAAAAACAGATAGATGAAAATAAATCTAATAATCAACATATGATGGTGGGTTAAAAATCTCACCCGCACCGCTTACATTGATGGCCTTGTTATTTATAAAAAATTTAGTAACAATAAAGATAGAACAAAATAACATAAGATAACAATAATATAAGCAAGAAATATTCTCCTTATCCATGATGATTGATATGGATGAGTTGGAGATTTGAGTTGATAAGCTTGAATCTTGAACTTATAATTTGGTTGATCCTCTAACAGGAAATTGAATATTTTGGGTTAGATTTGGTTTACTTTGGTTTAATATGTTTACAATTGGTTTTCAATTTTGTTTATTTTATAGTAACTAGTTTGGTTTCCTTTATACGTTTTGATTTTTTAGTCGTTTCGTTTAGTTTTAGGTTGGTTTTTTTTTCCGGGAATATGATAGAATTAGAATTTGTATTAGGTTAAGGTTAACTATAGTTAGAATAAGGATATGGTTAATAATAATACTACTAAATACAATTGAAAACTAATTCAAAAATTAAAATAACATTTTTTTTCTCCTTTTGTAGGAAATAATAATGCCTTGTTCTCATTGCTAGGGTTTGTTACAATATATATAGTATCTACATTTGGGCTTATGGGCCATATTTACATTTACAAATATAATCTAACACCCTCCCTCAAGTTGGAGCATGCAAGTCACAAATGCCCAACTTGGGAAGGAAAGAATCAAACACATGCTTTCCAAGGGGCTTGGTGAAGATGTCAGCTAGTTGAGAAGAAGTAGAAACATACGAGGCTATTACGGTGCCATCTCGAATAACATCGCGAACAAAATGCAAATCTACCTTAATATGCTTACTGCGCTCATGAAACACCGGGTTCTGAGCCAGGTGCAGGGCAGACTGACTGTCACAATACACCGATATAGCAGACTCCTAGCAAACGCCCAAACACACCAATAACTCCTTCAACCATTTCAACTCACAAACAAACGCAGCAAGAGATCGGTATTCAGCTTCAGCGGAAGATCGGAAAACAGTTGATTGCTTCTTGGTCTTCCAAGAAATAGGAGACCCCCCCAGAAACACCAACCAGCCTGTAACAGAGCGACGAGTCAAGGGACAACAGGCCCAGTCGGAATCACACCAACCAGAAAGACGAAGATCACAATCAGCTTTCAAAAGAATACCCTGTCCCGGTGCATGTTTGAGATATCTGACAACCCTCAAAGCAGCATGCCAATGATCTTGTCGAGGCTCCTTTAAGAATTGAGACAAGATATGCACAGCATAGGCTAAGTCAGGGCGAGTAAACGATTGATAAATCAACCTCTCAACCAGCCTCCGATAAGATTCTGCATCCGCCATCTTCGGACTAGTCGATTCTGCCAGCTTGTGATTGGGCTCCATAGGAAAGCCAGCGGGTCGAGACCCCATCAAGCCGCATTCTGAAATGATGTCCAAAGCATACTTCCTTTGACACAAGGAAATTCCTTCTGCACTCCGAGCCACCTCTATGCCAAGGAAGTACTTCAACACACCAAGGTCCTTCATGTGAAAGCAAGAACTAAGGTACTTTTTGAAAGCATCTAAAGGACATGTGTCATTACCAGACACAATCATATCATCCATATAGATCAAAACATGCAAATCTACCTTCCCTTTAAAAAGAGAGAAAAGGGAATAATCAGAATGAGATTGAATAAATCCATAGGATATCAGAGAAGCAGCAAGCGTAGCAAACCAACAACGTGGTGTCTGTTTCAATCCATATAGAGACTTACGCAGGCGACACACTTTGTTGGGTTCACTATGCGAAAAACCTGGCGGCAACTTCATATACACTTCTTCTGTCAGATCTCCATGAAGAAAAGTATTGTGCTCATCCATCTGGTACAAAGTCCATCATTTTACAGCTGCAACAGCAAAAAACGCCCGAACTCTAGGCATCTTAGCTATCGGGGCAAATGTCTCTGAATAGTTGATCCCCTCAACCTGATGATTACCGAACACAACCAGCCGTGCCTTTAAGCGCTCAACACTGTCGTCGGATTTGTACTTTATTTTGTACACCCATCTACTTCCCAATGCTTTCTTTCCAGGAGGCAAATCGACAAGACTCCGTGTTCCATTATCTTCCAGAGCCTGTATTTCAGTTTGCATAGCCAAGCGTCAGCCTGAATCTCGCGAGGCCTGGAGATATGAAGTAGGCTCAACACCTGCAGTGATAGCTGCAAGAAAATCTCTGTGTCCAGCAGTAAATATGTCATAACTTAGAAATTGTGTTATAGGATGCGAAGTACCTGAGGAAGTGACGGAAACAGATGAACTGTGGTGAAGGGGGGACTTTTACTTCTAACAGTATTCATCAGAAAATCCTGTAATCGTACTGGCTATGATTTCTTTCTCATTCCTCTTCCCAATACTATCTCGTCGGGCACTTCTGGCAACACTGTATCCCCTGTATCATCAGTAGTACCCGCATCACCTCCAGCAGACTCTCCTGTCAATACTTCTGCATCTACCTGTGCATCCTCGCCACTCGGTGTCGAGCCATCATCAACCACTCCGGCCTCAGCAACCGTAGCCGACACCATCCCAAAAGCCTCTATATCGTCTTCCGGCACCTCAATAGATGGATGGCATGTCGCAGAAGACATCTCGCTAGCAGAGCCACACCCAGGAAATTTTTTTTCATAAAAAGTAACATCACGGGACACAAAAAATTCACCAGTCACTAAATCATACAGTTTTCATCCATTTTTATCAAGTGGATATCCAACAAAGATACATTTTCTGCTCCTGCTAGCAAATTTATCATGTCGGGATTTCAAATTATACGCATAGCACAGACAACCAAAAATACGTAGATGATCATACGAACGAGCCTGTAGGGTGTGAAAATTATGACACGCTGACATAAGACTCAGTCCAAGCCATACGCTCAAAGCCATATGCTCAGTCAAGGCCATACGCTCATCTACAGGCCATACGCTCAGTAAATATTTTATTATTTTCTGGGATGACAGTACGGCATATATTTAATAAAGGATGAATCTGACACGTCGTCTTTTGTGCAAAGACAGCTGTCCAATGGAGACTAGCCGTCATATAGGTTTTTAAAGAGCCGGTTTTGTCTTTTACGAGGATAGCTCAGCAGCTCATTAATGCAAAGCCATCATTACTGTCAGTTTTGACAGTCTGTCAGCCGTCATATCTGCAGTCACGACGCTCGAGAAAATCTTTTGACAGTTATTTGAAGATATGGCTTATCAGAGAAGATTGATGATGGCCACGTGGCTATTTCTTCAGTGAGCGTATGAAGTCTATACGACTCCTTCCTTCTTCAGCGAGCGTATGAAGTCTATACGACTCCTTCCTTCTTCAGTGAGCGTATGAAGTCTATACGACTCCTTCCTTCTTCAGTGAGCGTATGAAGTCTATACGATTCCTTCCTCATCAAGTGAGCGTACGACTCCTTTCTTCTCCAGTAAGCGTATCAGCTTTATTTTGTTTTTACATCATCCAAGTCAGCGTATAACTCTCCTTCAATGAGGCAGCGTATTACAGCAACCATATCCAGGATTACAGTTAACACACGTTCTCACGTGTCCTGTACCAGTTATCCACTTCTCTAGAAGTTATGCAACGTGGCATCCAGGCCATCAATCTCTCCTGAATATGCTCCACTACTTTCAACCGCACGCTAATGTGTCTCCATCAGAATTCGCCACGCGTCCCTGCAGTTATGCACACGTCAAGTAACTACCTGAGCGTATGCTTAAGGACAGTTATCTTGAACTCTATAAAAAAGAGTTTCTTCATCTTCATCAGACACTACAGTCAATTTCAGAGAGAACAGAGAGATTTCCCAGTTGCTGTCCAAGTTCTTCAAAGTTCGAGTATTCTTCATCGCATCGTCCAAGGGATAAAGTAATCGTCTTCTAGATTAGATTCCTACAGTTGTAATTTTCTCAGATACAAAATAAATAAAGTGAATTTATTTATGGAAAATAAATTGGCGACTCTGCTGGGGAAAGCTGTCTCTTCCAATGAGATAGCAACAACTCAATGTGATACTTCGTCGATCGGCTTGACGAAGAAGACGATGGTTGTACAATTCGACCAATCGGCTTATGAAGAAATGCTCAAGGCAAAGGAGGGCCGCACTGCTTCCTCCGCTCTTCCTGCTGCCAAGAAGAAGGGACACTCCGTCTATGTCCCTAAGTCTTCTGCAGCAGTCCGTGACGCTTCTGTCACTTCTCATGCTGACAAGAACATGTCTTCAACTTCCATGAAGCACACTTCGGCTTCTCGGAACACGGCAACAGTGGCTTCTCCTAGTCACACTGACAAAGTTGGTTCTTTAACCAAGTCAGCGTGTACAAGGAAAACCATCTCTGGACATGTCAAGGTCCCTTCTCCCTCTATTCTTACGACAGCAGTCGGCTCTTTAGCCATTGATGACTCTGAGCGTATGGCATTCAAAGGGCAGCGTACGGCAAAGGCAGCGTACAAAAGCCAATATCAGGCAGCGTACGCTGAGCCAAAGCCAGTGTATGCTAATAGAAAGGCAGCGCATGACCAAAAGTCCAAACTGAAGTCAGCGTATGCTAACAAATACAGTCCTTTGACTGTTTCTCAAAATCAGATTGGGGGTTCTCTTCCACAGAACATACAAATGATTCCCCCTCAACTTGCACATCTTGTGCCAACCAAGGAGAAAGACTCTTTAGTCAACTCCTCTACTCCTAAGGTCTTTACCTCTGGAGTTAATTTGACTAGTACTCTTACTAGATCAAACAATGAAAAACGCATTTTGGCTAATTCCTCCAAAGATGGATTATTACCGACTCCTAGTCGGAATAATACTCATCTTCCTTCTCTTAAAATTTCTCGGTCTGAGAAAGGCAAATTATAAGTATCCAAGACTGATATCAAAGTCAAATCTCCTACGGATCTTCGTAATAAGCTTAATCAGAATCGGTTCGGTTCCACTGAGACAAGTATATTAGACCCTGATGCAGAATATGCCAAGAACTATGTGGCTCAAATTAATCAGTCTTTATACACTCAGGAACCAAGAAGACAGAAGAACAAAAGACAAGTTTCTACACAGAAACTATCTTCAAATACTTTCCAATCTGTTCCTACAGATCTCCGGGAATATTTGCAAAATAAACAGAGAATTGACACTCCATCAGGCTATGATATTGCTTATATTTGCCATGAAAAGTATGGTTGCAACTTCCAACCTCGAGTTGTAATTCAATGTTGTTGTTCACCAAAAAGACAATCTATTTTCGAACGGATTCAATATGAACCAATGTTGGATGAAGATGAACCTCTTTATGCTTCTGTCAACATGACTTCCAGAAATATTGGGGGTAGCATACGGTCTGATGCTATATCAGACTCTGAAGATGGTGTTTATCTCGGCACTCGATCCAGGACCGGAGCCTTGACCAGAGCCTCTTCTTTTTCTCATCCAAGTGGTAATCCGGAGATCACAGAAGACTTCCTTGGAGAGTCCAATTTTCCAGTATTGACTCCTGTAAAAAGCTCTGGGAAAGATACTGATTCACACAGTGATGATTCAGAACAGACTGTTTTATCATCTATTCCTCGAATGATTGCCACTTACATGGCAGAGGGCGATCATGAACCCTCTACTAACACCGAAGCTCACGAACAAAGGATTTCTTCCTTAGAACAATAGTTGCGAGCTATGGCAGATACGTTGAATGCTATGCACACTCTTATGCAAGCTCAGCATCAAACTCAGCAAGTCCAACAGACAGCTCCTCCAGTTATATTAAATACTTCTGTTGTTCCAAACCCGGAACCCTCTACTATTCCGGGGGTACAATCTAATGTTCCTGAACAACCCACTCCAAGTCAGTCTGGAGCTGGGGGTGGTACATATGCTGCAGTCCCTCCTCCTAATTACACTCAACAAGTTACAACTCCCCAATCTTCTGGAATTGTTTCTGAAGAGTTAAAGAATCTCCGAACTCAATTCGAGGCATTCAAAGAAAAGGATGGTTTGCAAAGGTTAGGTATCAAGCAACCTTACCCGATAGAATGGAAGCAGGTATCGTATCCACCAAAATACAAACCTCCGACCATCTCTTTCTATGATGGGACAACCTCCCCAAGTCAGTTCATTAATCATTTTGAAGTAATGACTGATCAACTGCAACCAAGTGACGCCCTCCTTACTCGGGTGTTCATTGGATGTCTCAAAGGAACGGCTTATGAATGGTATAGAAGTCTCCCTGATGGGTGCATTACCTCATTTGTCGGTTTCAAGCAAATGTTTCTTGAACGATTCTATGAAGGGCTCAATGACATGACCATGTCAGCCCTCATAAGAATTAAACAGAAAAATAATGAAACCACCGAGGACTTCATTGAAAGATTCAGAAGAGAAGCCCTCAAAATGCCTCTCAGAACTCCCGATGCTGTTACCATCGACACTTGCAAGTCGAATCTTTTACCAATTATCAGCATGTGGACAGGGTCCACTCAGTTCCAAGATTGGCCTTCTTTCATTGTCAGTGCCAAGGCTGCCGAGGTCAGTACTGAGACCTTCAAGGGTCTGGGGGTACAAATGGCTCCCAAAGAATCAAATCAGAGTGCTAGCAATAGTACTCGACCCAACAATCGCAAAGGAAAAGAAGCTCTTGAAGTCAATCTCCAAAACAGTAGTCAAGAGGTAAAGACTACCCAAGCTACTCCAGCTCCAACAAATCAACAACAGAGATCTCCTCGGCCGAAGGAAGAATATTCTTTCGACGATGATGATGTTCAGGGTATCTTTGAATGCTTACTCAAAGGTAATAAGATTCAATTGCCAGAAATTAAAAAGCCTGATGAAGCTAATAAGACAGATCATCCAAAATACTGTCCATATCATAGAATGCTGGGTCATACAATCCGGTCTTGCTATGTATTAAAAGGGAAAATTCAAGAGATGATTAAATCAGGAGCTGTGACATTAACACCCAAAGACAAAACAGTCACAGCAAATGTAATTTCAATGCAGTTCGGTGACTTCCCTCCCTTAATGGTGGAAAGTGGGATTGTTCCTATCCCCAAAGCAACTCTCGAAGTTATAAACATCCCACCAGCACAGAATGACGGACTTGTTCCTGTCACAACTAAGAAGGGAGAGATCATGTGGATTCACCCGGATTTAATGACGGAGTTTGAAACATCTTCCTCTTCTCCTCGGAAGACTTCCTCATCTAAAAAGAAGCTCGGGAAGACTAAGTCATGCAATGTGACTTCTAGTTTCACACCCGATTTTTATCTAACCTCTACTTTCATCTCAGCAGGAAATTCACTCCCTACGGAGATAAAATCTGTACCTCAATTTGAAGATAGGTACAAACCTACTTTTTATTTATACAGTTCACAATCTCGTGAATTGATGGCGAAGATGAGTTATGATCTAGCCACTGCTCCGGGTTTGAACTCAGGCAAGGGACTCCGAGCACCTTTAGCCATCACTATGAGACATAATCAATCTCGTGTTGGCCTTGGTTTCTGGAATGAAGCTCTCATCAAACATAAAAGAACCAAGAACAAAATAAAGAATTGCAGCATGGTTTCCATAGACCTTGAACCAGAATCTGAAGTTGAAGTTCATGCTGGAACTCGGTCAGGAAAAGTATATCTGAAAGATTATGCTGAAGTTCTTGAAGAAACTTCTGAAGTCCCTCCGGTTACAGCTTCAACTCCAGTCTCTACTGAAGAGCCTTTAAATGTTCCTGTTGAGACAGTTCCTTCTAAACCAACAGCAGCTGACAAAGGCAAACAACAAGTCCGCTTCGACAAACTATTGAAGAAGTCATCTCCTACAGGACTTGAAAAGCCTTATAATTTTGATATATTGGCTCAACTAGCTAATACCCCAGCTAAATTATCAATCTTCGAGCTCTTACGCCTCTCTAAAGAGACTCGAGAAACTTTAAGTGAAGCACTGCTGCAAGCAGAAACCTGCTTAACTCTTCTCAAGAAATTGAAAACAGAACCTGTTTCTCATTGCCATAATGTATTAGAATTTATTCCAAATATTACCTTTACGCAGGACGATATGCTGCTAGAGGATAATCGACATGACCGTCCTTTATATCATACAGGATATATTGATTCTATGAAGGTTGATCGTCTCCTGATTGATCCAGGATCTGCTTTCAGTATTATGCCAAAAGCTATGCTAGACGCACTGAAGATACCTGTACATAGCCTTTCCAGCACTATCACTACCATCTTGGGATTTAATCAAGGAAAAAGTGAGCCTTTGGGCAAGATTCGTCTCAAATTTCAAATAGGCGATCTTCGCACTAAAGTTACTTTTTACATCATCGACAATCATGGATGCTCATACAATGCTCTGTTGGGAAGACCATTCTTGCATGAACATAATGTCGTTCCTTCGACCCTTCATCAGTGTTTCAAATATGTTGATGATAATGGAGAAGTTCAAAAGGAAGTTGCGGATCTCTATCCATTCAAAGGAGTTGAAGCTTACTTCAATGACGCTCGCATGTACAAAGATGAATACTCAAAAGTCTTGCAAGCTATGGATAATGATGATGAGATAGCAAAAGTTGGCACTTTTGTTATTCCTGTAAAAGGGCGTATCACTCCTCCGCAGTCTGTTAGATCATCCGAAGAAGGCTCACTGATAATTCCTGTCAGTGGACGTATTACTTCATCACCTGCTCAGGCTTCACAAGGTTCACTGATAATTCCTGTCAGTGGACGTACTACTGTACCGTCTTCCCAAGCTCCACAAGGCTCACTGATAATTCCTGTCAGTGGACGTACTACTCCCCCTCCACCTTCTCAGGCTAGATCAGATACTCTAGTCATTCCAGTCAGTGGACGTACTACTTATCCACGATCTTCTTCAAGGGAGCTCACCTCTTCTGAGCCTTTTGTTATCGATCTTAATCAAAACAAAACTTCTGATCGCTCTTCCTCTCACCCTTTTTTCATTAATTTGACTAAGTCTGATAAGGCTCAGCCTTCTGTTGTAAATACAGTATTTAATATTAATGAAGCATCTCCTTTGCAGTATATTGATGTCTGTAATCATGTACAAAGTTATTTACAATTGCTAGATAACTTGGAGTCATTAACTATAGGGGTTGTTCAAACTCTTCATACAGACGTATCATTGGAATCCATACAAAAATCATACTTCGTGGTCCCTGCTAGAAAAAAGGGAGAAAATCCGATCTTCTTTTATAAAGGACCTCAGAATCCTCCTAACTTGGAAGAAGATGACATAAACGATGATACTGGAAGGTTACAACTGCGTCGCTACAGTCAACAATCCAAAAATATCATCAAGAATATGGGTTATGACTTTAGAACCAGTCTCAATAATGGAAAAGGAAGAAGAATGCCTGTTCGAATTCCTCCATTAAAATATGGAAGGACAAAATGTGGTTTAGGTTACATTGCTCCTACTTCCTTTATCAACATAGTCCATGAAGATTCAAAGTCCGATGAAGACGAACGATCTGAGTCTTCTGATTCTCTCTCTTGGGATTCTGACACGAGTATTGGCGATCTTCATCGTTCTATTTTGTCCGTCAATATGGTCTCTATTGATGGCCCGCAGGAAAATGATGAAGATGAGGATGATTTTGAAATATCACCCGAATCGGAACAATGGGCTCAAAGATTAGATAATCAATGGGAATTCAGGTTCGAGCAGAGAGAACCTCCTACCGAAGATAAACTGATCCAAATTGATATTGGTGAAGAGGGTTCTCCTAAACCAATATTCATCAGTAAAAGTCTTTCAGAAACAGATAAGCAAGACATGATCAAGCTTATTCATGATTATATCGATGTATTTGCCTGGAGTTACGAAGATATGCCAGGACTAGATCCGAAGATTGCAATGCACAAACTCAATATCATGCCAAATGCTAAACCGGTCAAACAACAATAGCGACGATTTCGTCCAGACATTATGGATGCAATTGAAGCTGAAGTCAACAAGCTTATGGCTTCTGGATTTATTCGAGCGGAACAACATCCTGAATGGGTGGCTAACATCGTTCCTGTCCTTAAAAAGACTGGCAAGATCCGAGTCTGTATAGACTTTCGCGATCTCAATACGGCTTGTCCTAAAGACGAGTTTCCTCTTCCAATTACTGATGTCATGATCGACAATACATGTGATTTCGAACGAATGTCATTTATGGATGGGTATTCGGGATACAACCAGATCAAAATATTTCCAGATGATAAAAAACACACTTCCTTCAGAATGCCGATCGGTACATACTGTTATACAGTGATGCCGTTTGGTCTCAAGAATGCAGGAGCAACATATCAGCGAGCAATGAGCACTATATTCCGCAAACATCTCCGAAAAATAGTCGAATGCTATGTTGATGATATTGCAGTCAAAAGTCGACGAAAGGAGGATCATATCCAAGATTTGAAGACTATCTTTGATTTAATGCGTCAGCATCAACTTAAAATGAACCCTACTAAGTCCTTCCTGGGCGTCTCTATTGGTAAATTTCTCGGCTTCGTCATTACCGCTAAAGGTATACACGTGGATCCCGAGAAGATCAAAGCCATTCAAGAGATGCGTCCTCCACGCACCTTAAAAGAGCTACGAGGATTTCAAGGAAGAATTGCTTATATCAGGAGATTCATTTCCAACTTATCAGGACGCTGCAGACCATTCAACAAACTTCTGAAGAAAGGTGTATCTTTCGTCTGGAACGAAGAATGTCAAAAAGCATTTGACGATATTAAACAGTATCTCATGAACCCTCCAGTTTTGGTACCTCCCGTCTCGGGGATACCATTTCTTCTATATGTTCGAGCCATGGATCATTCTCTTGGTGCATTACTTGCCCAGAAAAATAAAGATGGCCATGAACAGGCTATTTATTATCTCAGTCGCACAATGACGGGTGCTGAACCGCGTTATTCTCCAATCGAGAAAGAATGCTTAGCATTAATGTTTGCTGTTCAGAAAACGCGACATTATATTATCGGTCAAACGATTCATGTCATTTCCAGAGTGAATCCCATCAGGATTATGATGAAGAAACCTGGTATTCTCAACTCCAGACTAGCTAATTGGGAAATCTTGTTAGCTCAATACGATATGCATTATATTCCTCAGAAGTCGGTTAAAGGACAGGCTCTTGCTGATTTTCTAGCTGCTCATGCAATTCCAGAAGATTCTAAATTATATGATGAGATTCCTGATGAAGTCTTGGATTCAAATCTGATTTCTGAAGAAGTTCCTACCTGGCGTCTATTCTTTGATGGAGCATCTAGAATAGGTCCTAACGGCAATATTGTCGCTGGAGTTGGGATTGTTCTTGTATCCCCAGAAGGACTAACTATTCAGAGGGCTTATTCTCTAGATCAATCATGTTCAAACAATGTAGCCGAATACAATACATTATTCATTGGTCTTCAACTTGCTAAACATCTAGATATTCAATATTTGGAAGTTTATGGAGACTCCAAGCTTATCGTCAATCAGATCAGAGGAACGTATGAAGTTCGTCATCAGGATTTGATACCTTATCATCGAGCAGCACTCTCTATAGCCTCATCTTTTGAAGACTTCTTTATTGAACATGTTCGACGAGCCTATAATGCAGAAGCTGATGCTTTAGCTAATCTTGCTGCTGTATTAGCTATACCAATCAGACGTCAGCAAGTGATAGTGGTTTATAACCGAGAACTATTCTGTGTTGAGAATAATTTGGCTTTGGCTTTTCCTCACAAACCAGACAAAGATTCTTTCAACCTTGATGCTGGATCAAAGTTTGACAAAATGCCCTCGTCTTCCTCTGATTCTACTATGGAATATGTCTTTTCTAATGAAACAGAAGCCATAATTGAAGACTGGAGACGCCCGTTTATAGATTTTGTTTTGTATGATATACTTCCTGATAATCCGAGTGAAGCAGCGTCTATTCGACGTCGATCTCTCAGATTCTATTATAATCATACGACGAAAATATTATATCGTCGGTCTTACGACGGTCTTCTCCTCCGATGCATTGCCGGTGAAGAAACACAACAGATAATTCGTGAAGCACATGATGGTGTTTGCGGAGCTCATCAACCAGGTCCTAAACTTCAAGATCGTATCCGACGTATGGGTTATTATTGGCCCACGATGGTGGCTGACGCTATTCAATATGCTCAGAAATGTAAAGCCTGTCAAATCCATGCAGACTTTATTCATCAACCGTCAGAGTTCTTACATCCAACAGCGGCATCATGGCCCTTTGAAGCTTGGGGCATGGACGTCATTGGTCCCATCAACCCACCATCATCAAGAGGACATCGGTTTATTTTAGCAATAACCGATTACTTTTCCAAATGGGCTGAAGCAATCCCGTTATCTGAAGTTAAAACTTCTAGTGTTATCAACTTCGTCAAACATCATGTTATCTATCGATTTGGTGTTCCTCGGCGTATTATCCATGATAACGGACCGCAGTTCGTCAGTCAGAAATTTACTCGATTCTGCGACGATCATCGGATTAATAATTTAGCTTCTACAGCATATAATCCAGCAGCCAATAGATTGGCAGAAGCTTTCAATAAAACAATCATCAAACTCTTGAAAAAGTTTGTTTCTTCCAACAAACGCAACTGGAGCGAGAAGCTTGGTGAATGTTTATGGGCCTACCGCACCACAGTTCGCAATGCGACTGGATGTACACCTTTCTCTTTAGTATATGGGTGTGAAGCTGTTCTTCCCCTTGAGATCCAGATTTCTTCTCTGAGAATTGCAATCTCCAATGAACTGACAACAGAAAACAATGATCGTCTTTGACTTCAAGAGTTGGAAGCTCTAGATGAAAAACGATTGTATGCTCAACAAAATATCGAGCTGTATCAGGCCCGAATCTCCAAAGCTTTTAACCGGAAAGTCAAAATCAGAGCATATCAGAAGGGAGAACTGGTCCTTACTGTCAGACGTCCTATGACCATGACACATATGAGCAAAGGCAAATTTGATGCGAAATAGGAAGGCCCATTCGTAGTGAACAAAGTCTTCTCTAACGGAGCATACCAGCTTGCCTCTATGGATGGGAAAGTCATGATGATGCCTATCAATGGCAAATTCTTAAAGAAATATTATGTATAATATTTTCATCATTCCCCAGCAAATATAAAATCCTTCTTTACAAAAGTTATTTCGATATCGTTATCCCCAGAGGAAATTGATATTCCACCATGTATCATCTTCCCAGAGAATTTGATATTTCGTTTTATTAGATCCCCAGTGGTTTTAATAAAGATCTTGTATAGAAAATCATGTCCATATTACCTCTGAATTTTCTATCTTAGTACGTATCATATTTTCTATTTTAGGAAAATGATATCTCGTCTTTTGATTTCCGAGTCCAAAGATCATGGAAAATAGAATCTAAAGATATCTTTATATCTGAATTCTGTTTTCTCTAATCAGCATTAAACTAAATTTTCTTTGGTTTAGTATCATGATAGAGTTGCAAAGTTTATTTGTATATTCTATTCTATTGAAATATGTCATGTATTATTTACCTCTGAACATGTTTTCTACAAAAGTCTCATCCACAGAATTGAAATCAAGCCAAGATGTTCATCAGAATCAAAACATTGCTTATAATTGGATTTCAAAAACATTTCAGTACATGAAAAATGTAAAAGAACTATTTAGGAGGAGTAATGATCTCCTGAATACGAACGATTACATTATTCATCTTCTCATCATGAGCTTTCTTGATTCGCTCTGATGTTTCAATTCCAATCCTCCGTTGGTCATATTCTACAATAATAGAACTACGGCGATTGGTTTCTTCAAACTGATTGATTTGCATTAATTCTCGCTCTTGCTGTAAAACTTGACAGCGTTCAGCTTCAGATTGACGATCAGCAGCAATCTTTGATTGTTCATTTTCTATAGAGGCAATTTGCTCCTGAATACGAGCTAGCTCTTCCCTCAATTTTCTAAGCTCCTCAGCTCTTGACGCTTCATCCTTCTCTAAGCGCTCCATATTTTGACGAGTACTTATAATTTCTTCGTCTTTAGCCATTAGCTCTTTGGAAGACTGAGCGAGGAATTCTGTTAGAGCAATATGCTGAGCTTGAGCTTCATTTTCTAATTGAGAAATTTCAGCTGCAGTCAGAGATTCAATATCTTCCTTTTTAATCTCCCAATATTTTTAGATGTTGGTTTCTAAATCATTCAAGAGATGTTCAAAGAAGACACATTGAGCCTCATAACCAGATTGTCTCAAGGCTGAACGTGGGAAACTAGTCGCCTCTCGAAGACTCGAAAAGGGCATAGTCTCATCTTTCATGAGTCGCCTCGAATATGTATCCAGATATGTATAAATAATATCTGAATACATCCCCATGACTTTGGCTATCCCTGTGTCAAAACTGGGAGTCGCTGCAATAATAGGGGAAGGAGCAGGAGGAGCTTCTATTCTTGGAGCTGAAGTTAGTGTCTTTGGAGAACTCGGCAGATGGGAACTCCCCTCACCCACCTCAGTTTGAACAAGTGGGGCTTGAGTAGAACTCATAGCCGGTGCAGTTCCTACAGCTGTTGAAATAAAAGAAGCATGATCAAAACCAAAAGATAATAAAGCAGAGACAAGACAAAACTTTGATGAATAAAATATTACCTGGAGTTGGTTCATATTCAGTCTCCTTCGGATCATTCAATCCGGCTCTTAGTCTGTTCAGAGTACTTTCTGACATGGAATTTATTTCACTGCTTCCCGCCCCAGAAGTACTCGGAATTTGAACTTCAATTTCCAGATGCCTCTACGGCTCTGGTGTCAACCCAGAGTGTTGACCAATGGTCTTCAGTGCATCTATTGGTATTTTAGACAATGATTCATCGTCTATCTCCATGTCTTCTTCTCCAGAAGAATGAGACGACGGTTCATAGTCAACTTGTTCGCTCTCTGAAGCTTCAACAATTGGATTGAGAGGAGTGGCTTCCTTCACTGATTCTCCCGAAATCAGTAAGTCATTAGCCGTTTCAATCTGATGCTCGGCCTCTACCGCAGGTTGACTAATTTCCTGCGCATCATCGGCTATTGGTGGAACTGAGCCTACATCAAAAGGTCTAGAAGACCCAGCAGTTTCAGGAATATCTTCTTCTTCTGTCTTTACAGAGAAATCAAAAATAGCTTGCTTTTCTGCAGCCAATCGCATAGCACGATCGGTGGGACTCTCTGCATCCAGACAAATTACGGATTTAGTTTTTGAAACTATTACTTTCCTTCCTATTCTTCTGGTTAAAGGAACAGTAGGATAAGTGTCTATTGGATCACTACCTGTTTCATCAATATTTCTGGCTCGTTCAGAAACAGGAGAATTCCCGGGAATAGAAATTCCTCCGCGACTTCGAGTCTCTGCTCGAGTAGCTCTTTTTGCGGCAGGACCCGCAGTACCTTTACTCCTCTTCCTCTTCGGTGTATTATCAACAGATATACTTTCTTCAGCACTCCCGATAGGCACATGCAATGGTTGATGAAGGTCATCAGAGAAGAAAGTTTCCAAAACATCATCATCAACTTCATCGGTGGCCAGAGGATCTTCTTTGTCGTGATAATCCCTAGGCAAGGCGGATTTAGTTGATTTTTTTTCAACATGAATAAAGCTTTTACCTAAGATGCTAAATTTTTCATCAAAGGTATTAGCTGATACATAAAATCTGGCATAGGACGCCAATATCTTAGCTCCTCTCCGATAGTTGACCGGATCTGGCATAGAAAAGGTAGCCCCTGTACCTTTGGCAATGTAATATAGCCAAGCTCTGGCACCATCAACCAACCCGCCTTGATGAGCAAAACACGTCGTTGCATTGCCCACATGCAACTGATCGTAACCAAATTGACGAGCAAATCTGCTCGGAAGATATGGCTCTATATATGTGATGTTGTCACGGCGGCAAATTAAATGAGATGGCCTGATTCTCTTTAGCCATTCATGTTGGACATCATCCAACTCATTAGCACCAACGCCGTCAATCAATCTCCCGGGCATGGTCTCATAACCAGTAGGGGGAGGAACACAAGCGAAGCTCCAGAGTTCTCCCCTGTTCAAGATGGTTCTGCAATCAGTTAAAGTATCATATCTCCATTTCGGTATGTGCTTGTACCTTTCAAGGAAAGTGTCATCTGGCCTAGCCATCCCAGCACTCATCAGAGATTCAAAATGAAGAAGCAGCCATCCAAACAAGTATGTAAAGGGCATTTCTACCCGGGGAAAGGACGTCAAGCTCTTCCGTGCCAATTCGAACATCCTATCTGTGTATGCCCTTAATTCGACATTCAGACGGCAGGTCATTGCCGTTAATAGATCCATTTTATACCCAAAAACCGGACGGACTGCTGCAAAGATGACTCCTCTGTGCATCCTGTCTGCCGAACAGGTGCCAGGAACTACAAATTTCCTCAGCCAAAGAGATATGAAACCGGCCAGATGATCTTCATCGGACAATTCTCGGCCACCCTGCTTAATATAGGTTTCTAATCTATCACCGGCCTTGTAGCTGTCGATGTCTTCTTCGACGACAATGTCATCATGATTAGTCTCTCGGATTAATCTGTTAATCTCGGCTTGACTCAAGGGCTTGAATTTTCCGACATACTGCTCGGTCTTTTTCTTCTTTTGGACTTCGTCAGTGCGGCCTTGAAACAAATAAGCCATCCACTTCGAAGAATAGCAATTGGAGTCCCCCTCTCCACCTTGTCCCTTATAAAAAGCTTTACAGATGCTGTAATGACACATTAATTCTTCAAATACATAAAGAATTAGTGGGTTGGCTGCAGAAATCTTATTCATTTCGTCAACAAAAGGGATTCATATGGCAAATCTACCGTGGGTAGCTGAGATATATATGTCATTTCATGAAGGGCGAATCCCATCTCGCCCTTTGGGGTCATAAAGGTGCCAGTCCGATAGTTATATCTCTCCGCTAATGCCAAAAACAGATCCGGGTTTGGTTTGAAACCATAAGCAGTACACTTAATGGCATCATATAAACCTATCGCCTTCAACTGTGCACCGAAGTTCCGCAAAATCCATCTCACTAGAGCAGTCCATCTAGTGTTCTCTGGATTTACTAGACCAGTCAGCCTCATTGACTGTTTTGGGTAGATGGCATTCTTTAATTGAACAAATTCATTGGCAAAAATTAGGACTCTGACTGGCTTCAGCAGTGCCGAATCCTCAGGAGGGAGGGTGGCAGGTAATAGTCCTCGCAGAGAAGTGACATGTGGTTCAGTACCACTGCGGAACCTTCCTTGACGATATCAAATCCACCCAGCCTTAGCTTGTCGGGATGGAGTAATATCCCACTTCATCTGTCTTTGCTGGCCCGAATGGAATAAACGGGCTATGTTGATACTCTTTGTTAAACCAGTCAAATACATAGGCTGATTTACATCACCATCCCTATAGTAACTGTATGATACTTTGTCCAGAGCAGGCTGGGAATTCATGTCAATAGTATCTCCAAAAAGGAATGCTGGCTTCAAATGGGCAACACCATCTACACTTTGTAACGGCAGTCCACTCATCAAGTTCAGTAAAGTATCATCTTCCTGATTGGTCAACAGAGCTATTCTTGTGGAAGGTCCGTCAAATTGGGGAAAACGAACATGAGATAGATCACTTCTATAATTATTTCCCATACTTCCTTCAAATTCTGCTTCCTGAGCCAGAATATCCACTGCAAATGAAGAATAAAGTATTAAAAAAAAATCTTCAATGTCAAGAGATGATAAAGTTTAACATACGCTCAGTTTTTACTAAGCGTACAGCTCAACATACGCTCAGTTTTTACTAAGCGTACAGCTCAATTTACGCTCAATTTTCTTTAAGCGTATGGCAGACTCAAGGTTCAGCTTACGCTCAGTTTTCTTTAAGCGTATGGCAGACTCAAGGTTCAGCATACGCTCAGTTTTCTTTAAGCGTATAACAGATTTTATCTTAAGTGAATGGTTTTTAAAGTTCAGTTTATGATCAGTTTGAGCATATCAGCGTATGGTTGATAAGATGATCATCAAAAATATGTTAACACAGGAGTTAACGTATCTCAAAGAGACAAATTGTCATAGCATATTCTTTTAAAGATAGCGTATTTTGGTATCTCTATACGCGTATCTTACAGATATACGCTCCAAACATACTTTTCGTAAAAACGAAAAATATGGAATACGGCTAAACCCTAAAGAAGGAAGCGTATTTGCTGACGTATTGACCCTAAAGAGGGATACGTTTTCTGAGTTTTGTTCTAACCAGAGCCCTAAAAAGGGAATAGTTATTTGTTCATCATCATCTTCGTCCTCACCATAACGAGGTTTCAATGGCCGTTCACCGCGTGAAACACGCTGACTGGCCGTCCTCTTGGTAATGGCAGTGTCGACGGCAGGATGAGATGACTCTTCAGGGGCTTTCCCCTTTCCTTTCGCAGCAGCATCAATCTTGGGTGCCATTAATGGAGATGGAGTTGAAGACGAAGAAGAAGAAGAAAGATCTTGAGTTTCTGAAAGCTCTTTTCTCTCTCGAAGGCAAAAGCTCTGGTAAAGAAATAAAATAGGTTTTGGGAGACCTATTTATAGAAGAAAGAAAGAAGTTCAAAACGGCGGATATTCTCTAAACAAAATCCCTAAAGATTTGCACTGATATTGAGGAAGATAACAGACTCATGCCAGCGTGTCAGGACTTATTCTCACTTTAAAGTTCAAAGTAATTTCGAACTTTTGAAACTCATAAAGTTCGAAAACTTTGAAGGGGGTCTTGTAGGGTGTGAAAATTATGACACGCTGACATAAGACTCAGTCCAAGCCATACGCTCAAAGCCATATGCTCAGTCGAGGCCATACGCTCATCTACAGGCCATACGCTCAGTGAATATTGTATTATTTTCTGGGATGACAGTACGGCATATATTTAATAAAGGATGAATCTGACACGTCGTCTTTTGTGCAAAGACAGCTGTCCAATGGAGACTAGCCGTCATATAGGTTTTCAAAGAGCCGATTTTGTCTTTTACGAGGACAGCTCAGCAGATCATTAATGCAAAGCCATCATTACTGTCAGTTTTGACAGTCTGTCAGCCGTCATATCTGCAGTCACGACGCTCGAGAAAATCTTTTGACAGTTATTTGAAGATATGGCTTATCAGAGAAGATTGATGATGGCCACGTGGCTATTTCTTCAGTGAGCGTATGAAGTCTATACGACTCCTTCCTTCTTCAGTGAGCGTATGAAGTCTATACGACTCCTTCCTTCTTCCGTGACCGTATGAAGTCTATACGACTCCTTCCTTCTTCAGTGAGCGTATGAAGTCTATACGACTCCTTCCTCATCAAGTGAGCGTACGACTCCTTTCTTCTCCAGTAAGCGTATCAGCTTTATTTTGTTTTTACATCATCCAAGTCAGCGTATAACTCTCCTTCAACGAGGCAGCGTATTACAGCAACCATATCCAGGATTACAGTTAACACACGTTCTCACATGTCCTGTACCAGTTATCCACTTCTCTAAAAGTTATGCAACGTGGCATCCAGGCCATCAATCTCTCCTGAACATGCTCCACTACTTTCATCCGCACGCTAATGTGTCTCCATCAGAATTTGCCACGCGTCCCTGCAGTTATGCACACGTCAAGTAACTACCTGAGCGTATGCTTAAGGACAGTTATCCTGAACTCTATAAAAAAGAGTTTCTTCATCTTCATCAGACACTACAGTCAATTTCAGAGAGAACAGAGAGATTGCCCAGTTGCTGTCCAAGTTCTTCAAAGTTCGAGTATTCTTTATCGCATCGTCCAAGGGATAAAGTAATCGTCTTCTAGATTAGATTCCTACAGTTGTAATTTTCTCAGATACAAAATAAATAAAGTGAATTTATTTATGGAAAACAGAGCCGAACAATATAAAACTTCATAAGGAGACTTAAAATTCAAGATACTAGAAGGGGTTCTATTTATCAAATAACATGCACCGAGAACAAATTTTCCCCAAAAATCCACGGAAAGAGAATCCTGAAATCTCAATGCCCTGGCTACATTTAAAATATGTCGATATTTTCTTTCCACCCATCCATTCTGTTGAGTTGTCCCAACACATGATGTTTGGAACAATATACCTTGAGATAAAAAATAATTTCATAAACAATTAATTCAGTGCCATTGTCACTCCGCACACGACGTATATCAGCCCCAAACTGACGCTTCACCATAGCAATAAATTTAAGAAACATAGAATAAACATCACACTTATCCGTCAATAAAATAACCCAAACATCTCTAGAAAAATCATCCACCAAAGTCAAAAAATATCGTGCCCCATTAGATGACGGAACATGATATGGTTCCCACAGATCACAGTGTATAAGTTCAAAGCATCTCAAAGCACGACTACTACTATCAGGAAAGGCATCACGAGTCTGTTTAGCTTGATGACAAATATCACAAGCCTTATGAGAAAACACACTACTACCAGAAAGAAAAGGTAAAGTCTGCATTACTTTATCTGAAGGATGTCCCAGTCTACTATGCCAAACCTCGGAATCACTTTCTTTGCATGCCAGGATCACCGAAGCCAAAGAAGCTGGAACCTCCCCCAAGAAGTAAAGTCCACCCCTTTGTTCACCTGCTCCAATCACCATCTTCGTACTTCGGTCCTGAACAAAATATAAATCAGGAGTAAATAACATATCACAATTTCTGGCACCAATCAATTGTGAGACAGAGATCAAATTGCAAGTCAATGTCGGAACATAAAGAACATCCTTCAACACCAACGAAGCAGTCAAAAATACTTTGCCTCTCAGAACAGCCTCAATAGTGCTCCCATCAGGCAAAATCACAGGACAGACAGGGCCCTCAAAGCAATCAACTAAACAGTCACGAGAGCCTGTCGCATGAAGAGTAGCCCAGTATCGAATATCCAAGTGACAGAAGAATTCATACCCATCAGACGATCGTAGTTTGAAGAGCCAGGGTTGGAAGGATTGTCGTTACCCAGCAGGCTCATCAGTTTTTGCCATTGTTCACCTGAGAGTGGTGAAGGATATCCTCCATGCATCATATCTGCCGAACTCCCAGCAATACTAGCAGGGACACCATGACCAGCAGCGGCGACATGATGAACAATCCCTGCGCCACCAGTACCGCGTCCCTTGTCACGTCTCTGCTGTGGTGGCGGGCCTCTGCCACCGCCAGCACCACGTCCGCCCTCACGCCGAGGACGTGTCTCCCACCACTCTGGATAGCCAATCTTGGCAAAGCAAGTTGCAACATCATGACCTGTTTTCTTGCACTGAGTACAGATCATACATGATTTGTCCCTGGAATCTGAGGTCCTACTATTAGAAGTAGAAGACGGACGAGGTGAAGTCTTTATAGCCAGCGTCAACACCTCCTCAGCAGCGGATTGGACCTGAGTTTTTCGCATATCCTCCTCCTCACGGATTGCCTGGTATGCCCGATCTAAACTTGGCTGAGGATCCTAAGCCAGAAGATTAGATCGGGTATGACCATACAACTCAGCATTCAACCCATACATAAAGTCCTGAAAGTGGTCTTCATCCCTCATAGCCTGTAGCTTTGCAGCAAGTTCACCACAGGTACAATAAGGCAATGGAAAATAAGCAGCTTGTTCATCCCACAAAGACTGCAAATTTCCAAAGTAGGTTTCCACAGACATCGAAGCCGTCTGTTTACACTCAGCCAAAGTCACCTTAATTTGTTGCTTTCGAGTGCCATTGCTAACAACAAATCTTTTCTCCAACAAGTTCCACAATCGATAAACCTCCTCAAAGTACGGCAAAGATTTCTTCAGAGCAGATCAATGGTATTAAGAACCCATTGAACCAATAGTGCTTGCACGCATCTCCAATCAAGCAATTTGCTAGCATCATTAACAGGTTTGACTTCAGTACCCTCCAGAAAAGCGATCTTCCGCCTAGAGATCAGGGAGAGACGTATCGACCGAGACCACTTAGCATAGTTCGGTCCACGGAAAACAATAGGAGTAATGATATTTCCTGGTTGATCAGCAGAACTCAGAAAATATGGGTCCTTCGGATTAGGATAATTTGGGTTGTGTGCACCGCCACCGCCAGTCGCGACGGAGTAGCTGGACGCAGCATCATCTGCCATCGCGGATGTCGGGTGTACAAAAATTTTGTACAACTCCGACGAATCGACCGCGGATGGACGGGGTCGGCGGCGAATCGGCCGCGATCAGGAAAAATTTGTACAACTCCGACGAATCTGCCGCTAATGGACGGGGTCAGGTGCGCGAATCGGCGAGGTCGGGCGCGGATCGGCACTGTCAGGATCGGCACGGATCGGCGCTGTCGGGATCGGGATCGGGCGGGAGCTGGCGCGTACGGCGGCGGGTCGGCGCGTACGGCGGACTGTTCTGGGTCGGTGGCGGGGCTGCCACGGTCAGGCGCGCGAATCGGCTCGGTCGGGCGCGGATCGGCGCTGTCAGGATCGGCGCGGATCGTCACTGTCGGGCGCGGATCGGCACTGTCGGGATCGGGATCGGATCGACGCGGATCGGCGCTGTCAGGTCGGGCACGGATCAGCGCGTACGGCGGCGGATCGGCGCGTACGACGGTGGGGGCGTACGACGGCGGGTCGGTGCGTACGGCGGCGGGCGCGTACGGCGGGGATCGGCGGATCGTCGCGGATCGGCGGGAGCGGGATCGGCGGACGGCTCAGTCGGAGCCGGGAGGGGAAGGGAGATTTATAGTCTGGCGGCTAGGATTTTTCGGGTGGCTCTGATACCATGTAGGAAATAATAATACCTTGTTCTCATTGCTAGGGTTTGTTACAATATATATAGTGTCTACATTTGGGCTTATGGGCCATATTTACATTTACAAATATAATCTAACACCTTCTGTTTTCTCTTCTACTCCTCTGCATTTTCTTCACTCCTCCGAACCCCTCTTCATATATAGGAAGAAACACTCTTAACTCCAACACCCAACTTTCAACTCCCAACCCAACTCCATTCATATCTATCCGAACCAACTCTCTGCCAATCACTTCCAGCGAACTAAACGAGCCAAAAAAAAATCGACCGCGTCCATTTTTCGCCTGACTGTCTGCTCGTTTTCCGCCATTCCGTCTGTCAATATATATCATTTTCATTAATTTTGAAAAACTTTTACCGTTTTGGCGAATTTTGTATAAATTTATATCGCAACAGCAAATTTTCAGTTATTTTGAAAGGAATAAAATAAATCAACACTAAATTAAATTTAAAACCTTCCTATTTCGGCATCCGAAACTTTTTTCCTCTGTACACAATTTATTCAAACTTTTTTTTTTCTCTAGAACTAATTTAATAATACTTTATTTCTATGTACAAATCAATATTAATAAGTGGGACGAAAGTCAATAAAATTTATTTTTCTAATTCAAGGTCTGGCAAGCACTGTTACTCTCGCAAAGAAAGAAAGCTGTGTCCATATTGCTTCGAATGGGACACGTCACCGAGGATACTTCAGAGTAGTCCAACACACGTCTAAATATAATAGGTGTCGTTTTTTTTTTTTCAAATATATATAGCTGATGATATCATTTTTTTTCAAAGGCTTACATATGTGTTTGTAGAAAACTAATGCTCCTGTGATCCTTTCGTACTTAAAAATTACATGAAAAGAGGATCACTTCCCTCGTTTGAAATTAGTAGTTGACTGTGTTAGTTGAGGACTCGTTGGAAAGTAGTAGTTGACTGTGGTAGTTGAGCACATATTACGTGATGATGGTTGCGAGAGGTAGGTACGGCACGTGATGAGGTAGGCTGACCTACTACTAATTATAACCACTTCTTGTCTGTCAAGTTCTTGCAACAAAAAATCTTATATTGCGATTACAGATTATGAGTTAATTACTTGTAATCCTCTATAGTTTATATGTATTTTGGTAATTATTTATATTATTTTAAAAATAAAAATATCTCCTGACTTATAGAGTTAATTAGATTTACCTTCCGGTACATAGAAGAAAGTGAGTTGAAAATTAAGCACCCAGGAGGTGTTCTTTGTTTTTAAAACAACGAAAACAGTTTAACAAAATGCGTACAAACCATAGAAATGGACAACTAATTATTCTTACGATTATAGTATAGATCACTTCTGGCCTGTAAAGTTATTGTAACAAAAATCTTACATTACGATTACGATTATATTAGGAGAATTCAATTATATTACAGTAAATCAATCAAACGCTAGCTTACTTCTTAGGAGAATTTGAAAATTTTCAAACTCGTTCATAAAATATTATTTGATTACACCGTTTGAGTTTCTGTAATCGAATTGTTGTTACATGACATCCACAAGAATCATTGGATCTGTAAAAACTAAGAGATCAAAAATCGAGGCTTTGAAATTGTAATCCTGAAAGGTAAATACGATAACGTCACATACGTCAAAATACGACTAGACTTGAACTACCAATTACATGAATCTAGAGCACACACACATATACCAGAATACATATCTGTTTTTGTTCCCAAAACTGATGTTTTCATAATGTTCCCTCTCACACAAATAAAATACATATATTTTTATTTAAAGAACTAGAAAGGGGACATCATGGAAATAACAACTTTGAGGACATCAGATCTGCTCACATCATTTAACATCTCCCATCATTTAATATCAAATGCTAGAGAGACAATATTGAAGCAATATTTAACAAAACAATATATTCTTGAAGTAAACTTGCAATGGAAATGAAAAAAACAAACATATTTTACTTCTACTAGACAAGACAATAAAATTATTTTCACACTTGGACGGTTTTATTGTGCGACAATTGGACATACAAAACAACAAATAAGATGTGTCAATATTGACATACAAACATATATGATATCATTTGTTCAACTTCAAGGTCTCCAGATAATTCTTCCCGTCGAGTTTCGCAGAGAAGAAGCCCTTCATGAAGTCGGCGAACGTCGTCGCCTTGTAATTCTCGACCTCTCCCTGCACAAGCTCCGGTAGAGGGCGGAGGACAATGTCGTGGCGCGGTGGGTGGAACGCTGCAATGGACAGGCGTTCTTTCTCGGTGTTTACTACGACCCTGTGCTCGTTGCTCTTGTACTTCCCATTGGTCAACATCTGTTCAACGAAGAGATCACTTGTCTAGTTTGTATGAAACAAACCAAGGGGCTATGAACAATTGAATTTAGAACTAATTAAAGTTTAGATTCTGAATTTTTTTTATCAGCTCAGAGCTTAAGCTCTAACATGTATAATTAGAAAATATAAATTCTGGTTTTTTTTTTCACTGAACGAGTACAAGGAAATAACCAACACATACTGGCTGGACCGTGCCCAGTGGTGTAAGCCAAACAAGACTCCGGACTTGGACAATCCCTTCCGCTTATGGCAACCCCTAGATAGTGTGACCCTACAAGAGGTTGGGATCACGGGTGCCCCTCAAGGATCGGTCCACAATAAGTCATCCTTTGGTTCACTGAATCATGAGGTTGAAAAAAGAAAATCATTACTTTTCTATGTTTAGGTGCCAAAGGAATTAAGGAGGAAAGCAAAGAATGGAAAAAAAAAAAGAGTGAAAACAAATGTTTTCATCTAAAGAAAATATCAAAGAATTAATTTTTTTTTTCCTTTCAGCGAACCAAACGAGGTCTAAGGGCTAAAGAGCAACCAAAATTAGCTTTATAGGGTGATCAAATGCCTTGGACCGGCCCTTGCATACTGGCAACGAGGGTATAACGGAAAATTAAAATAAAAAATAAAAATGTAGGGACCAAACTTTTAATTTGGACATATCAAGACTTATGTCTGCTTGGATTGATGTTTAAAAGAGTTGAGTGAGAGTTAAACTCTAAGCTATTATAAAATCTAGCTCTTAAATTTACCTCAAGATGGTCGCCAATATTAACGATGAAAGCCCCCGGCAGTGGTCTGATGGGGAGCCATTTGCCATTCTTCCTCAGCTGCAAACCTTGAACATCATTCGCCTGGAGGAGGATCGTCAGGCCGGTGGCGTCGGAGTGCGGGGAGTGGCCAATCACCTTCTTCGTGTCCGGACACGGTGGGTAGTAATTTATCCTCACCCCCTGCGGGTGGTCCTTGAAAGTTTTCGTCATAACTTCTGAATCAAGCCCCAAGTTCCTTGCCATCACCTCTAGTACACAACTGGTCACGTCCTTCACCGCCGAGGTGTATTTATCCAGAGTATCCCTTTAAAAACCAAATCCAAGAGGAATATAATTAATTCTTTTAAATATAAATCATAAAATCTTCAAACTGTATTGTAACTCCGAATTTTTGGGTAAAACTATAATAATTTTAGCATGGTAGTAGAGCAATCAATGTTCATATCTTGTCGGACTGTGGTCTTAGTTAGCCAAAGTTTATAAAATTTGGTTTCCGGTGAAAAGAAAGAGACGTATCTTTTACCTGAAAAATTATTCAGTAAATCTAGCTCACTGTGCACCTTCCATTCTATCCATTTGATTGCATGGAGATGAGGAGGACTATTCTGCATGCACTCATCTTCATTGAAGGTGCACGATGAGCCGGACTCGTTGAATAATTTCACCTTCCACCTACATATATAACCTTATTTATGAAATCTTTACACTTTTCCAATATAAGACATAAATAAATATCATATGTTCTCAGTCCCCAATCTTAAGTTTTGCGTTCCTACTTTTTGACAGTTAAATTATTCATAATGGATTTATTTTATCCCTGTCGGTTCTCTTGTACCTTTTTTTTCTTTTTCTTTTTTAGCTTCGGAGGTCCAGTTCTCTTGCACCACCAATATAGACTTAAGTAGGCACACTAATTGTGGAGAAAATTTTCCTCGTCTATATTGAACCTTGAAAGTCATTACTCAAACTCAGAATGTGTACTTCATTAGATTCATCGGAAACAAGTTCTGGGGCTGGGTAACGAACTCAGAATGTGAGCAGGGCCGGTCCTAGGGTAAGTCTAATAAAACTTGGGGCTTGGACAACTCCCCTCTCTTAGGACAATTTGCCAACCTCAGCGTAATTCCACCATAGGTCCGGCTCACGGATGACTACCAGGATCGGCTCACAATAAGGACCAAGGGACAACCAAAATTAGTTTCAGATAGGACAACCCAATCATGCTTGTGAGCAACGGCAGAACCAAGAATTAGAACTGGGATGGACTGGAATGGATTAGGGTGGGCCGGATAGACTGAGATGCGGACTGATCCATAACAATTTTTTTTTGGGTGGATTGAAGCCCACCTAAGCCAAACGATAATTCCGCCCTTGCTCGTGAGAGAACACGAGATATCATCATATGAGTTACTTACTGAATAAGAATGACAACCATATCCGAGTTATTGTTGAAGTTTCTGTCAGTCCACCAAAATTATAGAAAATTACTTTGATGTATTGTGATAGATTCGTGCAACAATGCAATTTGGTTTAGAATTCGTCTAAAATACATGTAAGAGATACTGAGCCTGATTTTAAACCAAGACTTGTGGTGAGGAATGAGGCAAATATGTTTATACTATTCAACAGGACAAATATTTAGGGCACTAAAAAAATTACTAAGATACAATACACTTTTGGCAGTCTTGTGTATATCTGTCATTTTTTTTTGTAGTTCTTGCTTATTTTAGGACGGTCTAAAATTTGGTATTACTAACTTTGTACGTATTGTCAAAATTTTAACAGATCTGAATATGCATAATACTGATAAAATTTTGAGAGTCGTGAATATGTACAGAATTGTCAGAAGTTTGATAGTATTATAACTAGAATTTCCAAAAACTGCATTGCTGCCTAGTAATTTATTTTTGTAGTATCCTAACATTTGTCTACAACAACTATGTTGATTGGATTGTATTACAAGTAGTGGTATGAATCTCAAATCAAACAATAATGCTTGGAAGAAGATTTGGCAAATTGACAGTATACACAAGATTAAATTCGGAGAGACCGGCAAGGTTCGAGACCTCCAATTGTGTGTGTGTGTGGAATTTCCAAAAAACAAAAAAAAGTATACACAAGATTAAATTACCTGAATGTGGGAGGATGGGTTGGCCAAAATCTCATCTTCCTCACAGAATGAGGTCTGGTGAAAATTGTGATCATATCTCCCCAGTCCAGCTTCTGCTCCTCCGACTTCACAAATATTTGGCCGTAACCTTCGAAGCCGTCCGGTAACTGCGCGTAAGCCTCTTTTTCCTCCAAAGGAAGCTTGAAGAACTCAACAATGTCGGCCTTCATCTTGTCCACCAATTCTTCTGCCACCCCATGATTAACTAGCTGCATGCATGCATGGCACGTACGTACACAATCAATCACACGTACGTCGAAATTTTGTACTACTACTACTAATTATAATAATATGAGAATACTAGCTAACTCTAATCATCGCTTTGTCTACAGAACGAAATTAGTTATGAAACCCAAGATATTTCCATCCAGCCAACCTCATGAGCAGTTTAATGAGTACTAGTCAAGGGGCTACAAAAGTTACTCATAGCTTTCCAAAAAAAAAAAAAATTATCTACAAGTTTGTCATTCAAAAAAATTTTTATGAAGGGACTGCCAACTGCATAATAGATTGTCAAAATTTTGATTGTCCTAAATGAACAATATATATTTTTTTTTTGAGTCAAAATTTTTGACGGTCCAACATAAATCCTAGATCGGTTATGACAGTAAAAATATCATATACGTTGTCAGGACTGTAAAAAAAATTCTGAAATCTTGTATATTTAGGACTGTCATAAATTTTAACAGTCTATTATGTAGTAGACAGTCCTTTAATAATTTGTTTTGAACGATAATTAAATAAATAATTGGACAGTTCAAGTTTGTAGTGCAGTAATACACTTAATTTCCTAGGCATCTTCAACCTAGCTAAGCTTTAACCTCGTGAAATCATATAGACTAGAAAATAAGTCTCATCTTATCTTTATACAATACATAAATAGTAAACCATGCATGTACGTAGATTGATTCCTAACACTTTGAAGTTTATTGAATTGATGAATATATACTAAGAAAGGTACTTTTTCCCCCTTGACTTCGTGATTATTATACTCTATGGAGTCACTATTTTTAGTAACTAGATTGTGTACGTAAGAGAAACCGAGGACCCAATTCAGAAGCGACATAAATAATGATCTTAGCTAGGGGTGAGCAATGTTCAATTTTGAACCGAAAATCGAACCGATTAAGATATTCGGTTCGGTTTTAAAAAAATGGTTCAGTTTTGGTTTTCAAAATACTAAAATTTTCTACTGGATTTCGGTTTCGGGTTTTGATTTTGATCCAAAACCGAAAATCGAATAAAAATTATATAATTATGTAAATACCTCACATTCTTTCAATATTTTGTGATTAAATTATCATATTTTAAAAACAACAATTCTATGTATGTGTTTTGAATTTCAATTTTGATAATTTAACAACTAAGTCCAACTTTTTACGCAACTTTAAAATTAAACAATTGTGTATAAAATTATAATTTTTAATATAATTTAACCACGATTCCAACTTTGAGTTCGACCTATTAAACAATATAAAAAGTCTACCCGAACAAACCGAATAAACCAAATTTATTATTTAGCTCGGTTTGGTTTCGGTTTTTGGTAATTCAGTTCAAATTCGGTTTTGAATTTTAAGAATTCGGTTTATTCGGTTTTGGCTAATTAGGTTCGGTTGAAATCGAATAAACCGAACACTCACCCCTAATCATAGTGGATAAGTAAATAGCAAGATATAATTAAACAATTAAATAGCAATAAGAATAAATGCACAATATTTATCGTGGTTTGGTCAAGTTCGATCTACTCTGCGGAACAATTTTTTTTATTGAATAAACAAAAAAAAACCTTACAAGGATCACACAGAATATTAAAAAATTCTATCGTTCACCTTGGAGATTTCTTGAATGACATTCAAAAACTCTCTTGCAAAGTCTTATTTTCTTTATATGTTTTTGCGTTCCAGTTAAATATTTATGTTTTTTTTTTTTAATTTCCTTCGTGGATTATATGTTTTGCCCCCCTACAAAATTTGTAATTTTTAATTTCTATAAACATATTTACATCAAGTTTTACTTTTTTCTTCATAATTTTTACTTCTGTTCCTCATAATTTTTTTTTATTAAACTTAAGACGACCCTGGATAGATATAGAAAAAGATAATTAAATTTTTTGACCCCTCTTTCATATTCCTGTATCCGTTTCTGTCCGTAGTAGGCCATAGTTGACCACGGAAAATATACAACAAAAGTCGTATGATAGGTTTTAGCTGTGGCAATTTTATGACTTTGCCAGCAGAGGGTTTTTTTTTTTTCTTTTATTTTTTATAGATATCCGACGATACGTACGAAATTTTGTGCATGCTATATTGCATGCATGTTGGATCCAGTGCCTCCAACTCCTACGAAATAAATAGAAGGAATAATACGTCCCCGTGGCTCGATCCACTGATCTTTCGCCACCCAGTCGGGATCTTATATCTCTTCTTGATAACCACAAGAGTCACTCGAGTTCGGTCCCGCAACGTTGTAGTTTTGTTGGAGTTTCCATTCTATTTTTTTTTTCTTTCTTTCATCTTTCATTATGTTATCATAATATATAAAAAAAAGGAAAAATTAAGAAAAGCATGATCAGCATGCAAACATGGAGATCATATATTTCTACTATATAATGTGGCTTTAAAACGGCTCAAAAGTGAGCCATCTACGTCGTAATTATATGATGGTCTATTTTATTTAAAAAAATAAATTATGTAAAAAGAATGTTGGAAAAAATTTAAATTTGTTATATATATCAACATGGAAAATCGAATTCAACCAAACAAGAATAATATATCTCATCTTAACCACATGTTAGAAAAAATATTTGACTGTAATTGAATATTATTTTTATTATACCTGTATTTATTAGTTTATATATATATATATATATTTTTTTTTTTTATTATACCTGTATTTATTAGTTTATATATATATATATATATATATATATATATATATATATATATATATATATATATATATATATATAGCAGGGGCGGCCCGGAGGAGGGGCAAACAGGGCTTGCGCCCAGGGCCCCAAATCCCTAGGGGCCCCAAAAAATTTTAAATGTTAGTAATAATAACAATAATGAAACATTGTTATTCCGATTTCTTCTTCAAAGTCCAAGGTCAGAAAAAAAAATTATTATAGCAATTCAACAATTAGGGCATGGCTTATTGGAATTGGATAGCCGTTCGACTCTTCAATTTTAAAGAAAAAAAAACTAGTCTTCCCATCACTTCAAATTTTTTTTTGCATTTCTGAGGAAAAAATGTTCTTCACGTCGCTTTCAATTCCAGATGACTAGCAATAAGTTTTTTTTTTTTTTTTGAATTTTTCATTTTAATTCTCTCTTTTGCTTATAATCGAAACACAAAAAGTTCTTCACGTCGTTTGTGTTGAATACTGATGAGCCGATGGCGATGAGTCTTTTCGTTTATCTATGCACTTAAGATTTCACACTTAAAATTATAGGTTCGTAGTGTTGAATATCTTTTCGTAAATATTTGCACTTAAGATTTCACAATGATTTCGTTTTCAAACTGAAATATTTTGTAACTTTTTTTCCTCTTGTAACTTTTGTTCCTCCTGATTTTAGCTTTTTTTTTTTTATGTTTCTTGAGTTTCTCTGTTGTTGATAAATTAGGCAAACAAGTTCATATACCTCAATCCTAGTATTGAAAAAGCATAAACAAAAAATGTTAAATATTATATTGCATCGGAATTTTTTTCGAAGTAGTATTGCCATTTGCCAAGATATATTCATGCAAAATTTAAGATTAATTGGCATGTATCAGGCCCCAGTAAAAAAGAGTTCACTTTGGCTTATTATATCATGCAAAAAAAAAATTTGATACTTCATTTTCAATATATTTTTTAAAGAAAGGGCATCATTTTGTATTTAGTCCTGGGCATCAAAATGTTCCGGGCCGCCCTGGTAGCTAGAGAAAAAGAGAGAATGCATGCATATGCAATCAGTAAGAGAACCTGGAAGAAGCCCCACTCCTCGCAGGCGCGTCCGAGCCTGTCGCACTCCTCTTGCGAGCGCTGGGCCAGACGCAGATCGATGACGGGAAGCTCAAAACCCTCGTCGGCGTCGGCCACGGGTTCGGCCTCGGCTTCGGGCCTAATGTACCTCTCGGGGATGTTGCTCGTGCTGTCGAAAGTGGAGGCGAGGGCCTGGACGCTCGGCACCGGCAGGGAGTTCCCCATGGACGTTGACATTCTAGCTAGCTTAGCTTGATCACCCAGTTTCAATTGAACTGCTTAATTGCTGCAATATTGCGAATTTATAGGGAATATTCACCGCACAGTACTGTGTGTTTAAAGTCAGAACAGTCGGTCAGTATTTTCATTTCCGAAAAATAGTCAGTAATTTATTTTTTTAAACACGCAATGTTGGTCAGGATTGTGAGGGATGGACTTTTCCAACGAGGGTTCTACCATCTTTCAAGAATACGTATGAATTGGGAGGGAGAGAAGGAAAGAGAGCAGCAATTACCAACACAATTTCTCCAAACATTTAGTATATTTTTACTGACTTTGTATAACTTTTGACATTTGAATGGCACCCGTGGAAAGTCAATGGATTGGCGTAATTCGTTTGTACAAATGATATATGAGCATCCACATATTGGAGACACTTCAAATATATACTCAAAATCAAGGACGAAGCATATATATATATATATATATATATATATATATATATATATAATCCACACAATACCTACGGAATTTAAACCATATATCTCATATATACATACCCAACCACTCTACCAGTTAGGCTAAAACAACTACTTGTTTTTACATGTGAATCATTTGATAATATACTGTTAGCTCCTAGTAAAAAAATTTAAGCCCGGTCTACATGAGCGCGGACCAGCCCACCTCATGCTCCGCCACTACTCCAAATTATTAAAAGTTGTTTAAATTACTACTTTTTGTGTGTCTTGATATTGGCACACAATGGTACATTCGAAACAAATATTCTAGATTAATCTCCTCTCTCCAAATCCAGAGTGTCTGATAGTTTTCCATCAATTTTTAAGTGTGGACAAATGTCCACTGTAGCCTTTAAGTGCTACAGAATTTAATTAAAGTCAAAATATAACACTTGAATCCTCGATCTCGTTGTGGATGCTCTAAGTAAAAATTATTATTTTTGCTTCAGTATTAAAAAATGGTTTAATTGTAGTTAAATATATATTTTCATTTATTACAACTTTACAACTTGATGTCCTAAAGTTTCATATTATGCTAGTTAATATTCTGAACTATTTATTAGTTATAAGTTACTACCCTCAGTTAATTAGGAGTTAGTTTTTCTGTCAAAAAAAAAAATAAAATAGGGATAGTTTAGCAAATGCCCCCATTCCAAATGATGAAACTACCATATGTCCCTACTATTTTTTTTAATTAGCAAATACCCCCACCCTCATGTAACACAGAAAAAAAAATTCAAAAAAAAGTAGGGGTATATCTTAAATATTTTACTCTTCCCTACCAAAAATGAGGGTATTTGGTAGTTAAAAATAATAGTGGGAGTATATGCTAGTATCATCATTTAGGACCAAATTACAAATGATCCTCTTTCCTATGCGGCAGCTTTGTGATGGAGCCTCCCCTTCTTTCTCATGAGTCTCCACTGTCACAACCCGCACCCTGATTAGGGGCACGAGAACGTGGTTACGTCCAGCCTACGCCGCAGCATCGGCGGTAGAACGCTGTCTAGGTCATCTAATAATACTACAAGTAAACAGATAAAGGTACCTGTACAGTATATACACTCCGAATGGAGGTGACATAGCAATACTCAATCACATAAACAAAACTAAGGTAGATAGCACGGAAGGAAAATAGGATAGATGAAAGCAAAAAATAAGTTCAAAATCCACACAAGCCCAAAGCTATACACAACAACACAGAGTCATAGAAATATAATACAAAATGCTACAACTGAAGGTACTAGCTGGCTCGCAGGCCAGGCAAATCTAACTAAGCTACTCTACTCAGGGTGAGCAAAGTCTAGTGGCTCTACTAACAAGCCACGGTCCAAGTCTACTCCATCTAACCCGTCCCCATAATAGGTCGGACAATCAGCCTCTGAATCATCTGTAAAATTATCAACGGTATCCTGTCAGGAAAATGAGCAAGTACAAACACCAACATCAGTTCCATATGAATTGACAAATACTATAAGAGACAGTATAATGAAATATAAGACAAAGATATAGGCGACTTGGGAACCATTCGAAAGCCGAGTTACAACCCTTAAACCAAACAAGGATCGGGGTTGTAACCCTTCTTTCAAACATGACTTAGTCTCAAATCATGGTACAGTATAAAGGCATGTAGAGCATGTGAGTAAATAAAATCCTAACATGGTGAGAAGTACAGAAAGTAAAGCTGAACTAGATATAAGATACGACAATAAATGTAAAATGTGATTTGAATTATTAGAGCGATATGTGATCGGCTAGGGAGTCATGGTAGGGTTATCCACTTGGCCCGACAATCACATAAAAATCTAAAAGGGTCATGCCGGCCAACCTGGATAACATGGACATGGGGTATCTGCTACACCCTACGTGAGGTGAGGGTGGCGCTAGCAAAATAGTGACAGGGAGGCTGTGATCACATAACCCCTAATAATTCTCCCTTCCCCGAATAGTATCATGGATCCGGACATGGCACGTCATGACACGGATTCAAAAGCAGGTGATCAGCCCACTCCCGAATCAATGTCTATATAAGTACATGAAACATGGATATCACACACCAACATACCAAGGAAAACCCGGGAATAACATCTCATGACAGGATCCGACGTATACTAGTCCGTGAACCGTCATGTAGAAATCATGTAAGACACTACAACTGAATCGGATATAGTAGATATCAAGACAATAAAAACTATCAATGAATGTACTTGCCTGTGGTCCTGAGCTGATAAGGTGAACAGACGTTCAGAGTAATCACAGACCTAAAATAAGATACTATGAGTCAAACAGGATCTTATACTAAAAAAGAAAACTAATTTAAGTCATGAATGCAAGTCTAAGTCAAAACTAGGTCAATCTAGGTCAAACTGACTCATACTAGGTCATATCAGGTCACTGGGAGTCAATCCAAGTCAAACTAGGTCAAACGGGATCAAAGGTTGACTTACAGTTGACTTTTGGTCAACTAGTCAACCCTGGTCAACTCTGGTCAACTCTAAGTCAACCCTTGGTCAAACTAGTCTAATGTTGACCAACTGTTGACTTCCAGTCAACTGGTCAACTCTGGTTTAGTTTCGGTCAAATCTAGTCGCTTAAAGGCTAAGTTTGACTCTCGGTTGACTTTTGTTAACTTTTGGTCAAAATGGTCAACCGAAGTCAAAACTAGTCTAGGAGCACTATATTTGATCATTACCAACCAAGGGAACCAAGTTCTAACCATATCTTAGACTCTAAACTCAAATACCTTAGTTCTAGGTAAAACTTACATTACTCTTACCAAGGTAATCCCGATACCTTGCCCAATACAAAGGAAATCCCGCTAATACCCAAGATACTAGCCTAGGCTCCTTAGGGTAGCTAGATACTATCCTATCTAAGGTTTACCTACCAAGAAATATAGGTATCCTAGGTATCTAGCCTATCTTAGAACATAAGTTGGTTTACCCTACCCATTACCTTACCAATATCATGTATCAATCTCACATCATTCTAGCACTCACCCACACAACTCACTCACACACAACACCCACATATAACATCCATATAGGCTTTTCTATAGGTTTACACATAGGCTCTCCTATAGGTTGTTAGCTATACTACTATAGGCTCACACACACACACACACAAACTCATAAACACACACACACATAGGCCCACAAATATACACATACAAGGCTGATTTTAGGACAGCTATAGACTGATATTGGGCATGTTTAAGGACATCTACTAGGCTTGTTAAGGGCTGAATTATAGGTGGTATGTGGATGTGGTTTGAGGGACAGTTGGGGGCTGATTTGGGGGTGTATGGACTGAAATGGACAGCCATTAGGCTGTGTTCAAGGAGCCTTAAAGCGGTGAAATGGGGTTGGTTTGTGGCTGGGTTTAGGATGGAAATGGGGACTGAATTGGACATGTTTGGGGCTGTCAATGGGGCATCAAATAGCTGGGTTTAGGGGACTGAAATGGGTGCTACTTAGGACTGATTTCAGGGCTGTGTTAAGGCCTGGATTGGCTGATTTGTGGGGCAAATAAGACAGGTTTTGGGACAGCCATGTAGGCTAGATGGGGGCTGTCAATGGGGACAGTTAAGGGGTGTTTTAGGACTAAAAATGGTGGTTTGTAGGGGCATACCAAGGCTGAACTATGGACTGAATATGGGGGTGGTTATGGACTGATAACAGGGTGTTATGGTGGTGGTTTGATGGGTTGTTAATGGGACTAAAGGTGACAGCCATATAGGCTTGAGTTGGGAGCTGTCAAAGGGACAATTTGGACAGCAATGAGCCGCTGCCCTGCTGCTATTTGCAGCAGCAGTTAGCTGTTGGTTCCCCCCCTCAACTCCACTCTCATTCCCCTCTCAAAACCCTCTCACACAAACTCTCAAATACCCTCCCTACAACACATATACATACCAATTCTAATCCTTGACCGAACCACTATACCCCTATTCATGAACACAAAATTACACACATACACACCATAATATATATACATAAGCCAAAATATATATATATATATATATATATAGATATATATATATATATATATATATATATATATAATAACATATATATAACCCACATATATATACAATATATAGGTAAATAAATATGGTACAATATGATACTTAGAAAACTCACGATCTAAACTATTAGAAATCTGAGATTTAATCTCCAATAAATCATCCACAATATATATATATATATATATATATATATATATAATAAATATAAGAGTCCAATAGGGATTTTCCCATTAGTACACAAACCTACACATAGGACACACCTAAAAGTCTCCAAATGGACACGAAATGGACACAAATGGAGACACAACCATGGGGGTCATTCCTATGGGTCAAAATCAACCTATATGCATGTAGGGATGGTTTAGAGGAGAGATTATACCTTCCGGGAGAGAGATTCAAAGGAAAAGTCTTCCGACACGACACCGACACGTAGAGATTCCAAAAGGACACGAACGAGCTCCGAATCCTCCCAAACTTGGCTAGCTTCCTCCTTGGCTTGAGTAGAGAAGGAAAGAAGAAGATTGGGTGGAAGAATGAAGGGATTTGGTGGAGGAATCAATGGAAACTCTCTCTAGAAATTTGGGGAAGAACTAGAGAGAGAAAAATAGATGGATAATGACAAATGGGAGGCTCAACCCTATCCTTATTGTGGCTGGCCATAATGGGCCATGTGTCCCCCTATTGAAAGTCCAAAATAGCCCCCCCACTAATCCTATTAATTAATATTAGGAAAGGGCTAAATGGTTGAGGCTAAATTAGTTATTCTAACTCTCTAATCTAACCAAACCCTATCCATAATTAATTAGTCTAACCACTAACTAAAATAAATATCATGTGGGCCAGGGCTAACTAGTGTGTGGGTCCCACTAGAGTCAAACTACCCCCGGGTCCCCGTTACAAGTCGGATTGAGCTGAAATTCGAACCCGACTCAAATAACCCCAAATAATATTATAAATAAATAAATAATTTCAAAAATATTCTAAAATAAAAAATGGTAAAAATATCTCTGTTTCTGAAAACTGGGGGTGACAAATCTATCCACCTTAAAAAATTTCGTCCTCGAAATTAAAACCAAACAATAGTAAAATATCAAAATCACAAGTCATGGCTTAAAATTTAAAATAATTTAAAATCTCTAAAATCAAAGCATGAATTAAGTGACAAAAATTATAAAATTTAAAATTACTCTCAAATAGAAACTGGGTGCTACAAGTCTATCCACCTTAAAAGAATTCATCCACAAAAATTAAACAAGTAAGCACAGAAAAATCATGCAGTTCGATAATCATATGCGTCTGTCCAGAATCATGATATTCAGAATCTCTGTCATGCTAGTGAGCAAGGCTACGATAATGTCACGACCCGCACCCACTAAAAGGGCACGTGACGCGACAATGCCCAGCCCTCACCGAAAAATCGGCGTAGAACGCTGTAGATTTTTCTACTCTAAACAGTTTATATATATAACAAAAACCTGTCGAGAATATGGTCAACTCCGAACGGAGGACAAGCAATGAATATATATACGAGTACTCAATCACGACTCTAAGATAACAAAGTAAAGACTGAAATGAAAAGACAACAAGACGATAAAATAATATATAACCTGTCAAGTCCAACACAAGAATATATACAGTCCAAGTCTCTAATACAGTCCATAATAAAAACAGTCTCAAAAGTAGCTGGAGACAATGTCCAGTACAAAAGACCTACTCTAACTAAGTAATAGGTAAGGTCTCGCCAGGCGGAGCTAAGCCCTGCTGGACCAAAGTCTCCAGGTCTATGCCCACTACATCATCCGGACCGTAGTAGGTACTGTAGTCTTCCTCATCTGTATCTGTAATATTTTCAACATATCCTGTCAGGATGGAACGAGTACAATCCACTAACAACATTTCACAAGATATGACAAAAGCTATAATCTGTAAATAGAGAGTATATACAAGAAAATCATGGAATGTACATGTGAGAATCATGGCAAGGTAAGCTGTAAAACTAGAGCTAGAACAAGGCAAGTAAACTGATCATGGCATGTACAAGAATCAAGAATCATATATCTAGGTGTGTGAATACTAGCTACAACATGTGGCCGGCTTGGGTCTTGTACAAGGTCTACTGGCCTGGTTAATCATACGTGGAGTGTATGATTAACACTCACAAGGTCTACAAGAGTAACAAGGTGGATAATGACCACATGTCTACACTAATACTCTCCATCTCCGACTGGTAGAGTGGATCCAAACAAGACACGTCACGACGCGGGATTCTACGAGAAGGGAGCAAGTCTCCTCGAGAATCGGCGTCCATGTACTGCACAAGAACTACAAGGGGGCTTGCATAAGACATACCAAGACAACAAGGAATAACACCTCATGTCGGGATCCATGAATACCAACCCGTGTGACCAATGTGTCGAGAACAAGCATATCTACACTAATTACATGGATTATATCAATCAGCATAAATTGGAAAAGTGTCAGAGAATGTACTCGCCTGTAATATGGTATGATATGTCAACCGGAGCAAATGCAGCGTCTCGAGGACCTATAGAGAACAAGACGTATCAATACTCAATCTAGGAAATAAAGTCAAATCAATTTAAATCCTATTAAGTCATTCTAGGTCAAGACACATCAAACTAGACTGTACGAGGTCAACCTAAGTCATATTAGGTCTAACTGGGTCAAACTAGGTCAATGCAAGTCAAACGGAATCAATCGGGATCCATTTGAGTCAACAGTTGACTTTTTGGTCAACCGGTCAACTCTGGTCAACCGTGGTCAACTGTGGTCAACCCTAGGTAAACTATAGGTCACTGGTGACTAACAGTTGACTTTCGGTCAACTGCACAAGTCTAATGTTTGGGACTAAATTGGGTAAAGTGTTGACTCATAGTTGACTTTTGGCCTAAAAAGTCAACCATGGTCAACCGGGGTCAAGACTAGGTCTAGACGGCTATTTCTACCCATTACCAACCCATACAATCCATATCCAAGTCCATCTTGGACTTCGAACTCATTTCTTGGCCATAGGCCCAATTCCTATTTTACCCTTTTTAAGGGTAAATTCTACCTCGGCGATTATCTAGATAGCCTACCTACGCTAGTTATTTTGACCCGATCTCCCTAGGGTAGTAGGGTACTATCCTATAGGTTCGTTATCTACCAAATACCTAGATAAAATGGACGTCTAGTCCCCCTTACGGCCCGTTGCAGATATATTGAATATTTCAAGATACGCGCTGACACTAGGGTGAGCATATAACGGTTTGAAAACCGAAAACCGAACCGAACCGAACCGAAATATGATAAACGGTTCAGTTTTTCGGTTATCGGTTCGGTTGGCGGTTTAAAATTTTGAAAATTTGAAATAACGGTTCGATTTTCGGTTCTTCATCCGAAAAACCGAACCGAACCGAAAACCGATTTAGATTTAGTAATTTATCAAACTATCCACAATATACATATACTAATTTATTAACCCCTAACTGAGCGCACTCTCTTCTCCTATTCTATGTCGGTGCTTCTTTGAGCACTCTCTCTATCCACTATCAATCTATATATACTAATATCTTTCACTCTATGTAATATAATAATTCATAAATACAATAATGTTATATATTTTTTAAAAATTTGTTATTTAAATAGGCTCATTTTGCTAAAAATTTGAAGGCCATGCACATTGGCCCATGAAACCGAACTGACCGAAAACCGAACCGAATTAATTCGGTTCGGTTTTGTTCGGTTTTATAAAAACGGTTCGGTTTTCGGTTTTGAGAAATACGGTTTACGGTTATTTCGGTTTTCACATATTCGGTTCGGTTTGAACCGAACCGAACCGATGCTCACCCCTAGCTGACACGGCGCGATACCGGCGCCCTACGACCCCGATTTTCACTCGGGAGCTTACCCGCAAAATCTAATTCACATATCCTAGGCCTACGTCAAGTTTCATCGCGATCCGATACTCCGGGCTCAAATTCGCCCTCTAACTCGATTCTCCTAAAAACCCTTCTTATTCTTTTCTACTTTCCTTCCTTCCTATTCCCTTCTACTTCTAACTTCTTCTAAATTTCCTTACCCTCTAATTCTTCTTATCCTTTCCCTTCTTCTTCAAATTCTACTCCTATCTAATTTCTTCTTCTAATTTTCCTATTCTCTCATTCTCTATACTCTCTCTTCATTCTTCTTATTCTTCTTAAACCTCTTCTCCTACTTCTTCTCATTTTCTTTACTCCTTCTAACTTCTTATCCTTTCACTATATTATAGTCCCGTCCCGCAAAGTTAATCGGAGGAATCGAAACGCCGACGGCGTTCGGCCTTAGCCTTGCAACGGCTTGTTCGGAGACATCGCTCAGGTGGAGTAGTTTCGGTGAACTCTCCTCATCTTTGCCTTCACATAATAAATCGTGTTTTCAACTTGCACAAGTTAGGCTTGATAAATAAAAGCTACGCATCCACATAGCTAAGGGAATAATCCCGGGTTTGAATCGAGTTAGAACATGGAAAACGTCCCACAGTCGGCTTAGAGTTGGTGCACGGCGTGCTTTGAAAATGACACTCGGTCCTTCGTCCCATGGCTTGGGAGAAAGAAAGTTGGTCTTCGGTGCAAAAGCTGAGAGTTAGCCTAAGTCATAGGCGTCGCCCGCACAAATGCTTGCTAAAACATGCACGGTCCTGTTCCGCAAGGCTTGGCATAGCCTTTGCTCGCCTTGGGTTATGTTGTAGGCTTGAGTGAGTTAGGCAAGTTATGTCGGTCGACCTAAGTTATTCTACGTGTTGTCCCGCTCATTCTGCGGTTGTCAAGAAATAGTCCTACGACCCCAAGGCCCGTCAAATGAGGTATAACTCGGGCGATAGCGTTTCGTAGAATATGTGTTGGTCTAAGGCGAGCCACGGTTGGTTTATTGGAAAGTTAGCCACGGTCTATGGCATTTAAGGAACACGTTTGGTTTAAGTTAAGTTGGAAGGCTACGTAGTAGTCGTTCCCTCGAGTTCAAAGAAGTTCGAGGCGGCCCCTCGGTTGGGAGTCGCGTTCCTATCCACGTTAAGTAGTTCGAGGTGGTCCCCGGTCGGGAGTCTCGCGTTCCTATCCACGTTGAGAAGTATGAAACGGTCCAGAAATGAGGAAGTGGGTCGAGTCTGCATGGTCATTGGACAACTTGTGTACCGGTGCACAAGGGTTTTGATTTTGTTCCTCAGACAGTTGCCGCGGCCACGGGACTGATCTGGCCTAGGAGGAACACGTGCCTACGGGACCCTTGGACGGGGTGCGACCTACCCAAGGGGTGCGCCGTAGAGCGGGTATTAGGGGAAATTCGGCGAGTTCGCGCCTCGTTATTTACGAACGTACCCTAATATCCAATGGAGGTCCAATATAGCTTGTCGTGCTAGTGACCAAGTTCATATAGATGTTGGCACGGCGGTGACAATCCGCGAGTGTGCCTTTGGATTTAGTCGAGTATTGAGTGTGCTATCAAGGAGTCGAGTTGAAGGTGTGTGTACAAGTTAAGAACATAATGTTGGGCCTAAGATTTGGTATCAACGTAGGCGTCGTGCTTCGGCACGAGTTGTGGCGTCGAGTGTAAAGTCGAGAAGGGCCGTAGGGCAAGTTGGTTGAAGTTATGTCGAGTTGCTGGGCACGACCTCAAATACGAGGTACGGTCGCGTGTCACAAGACAAGTCTGAGTCGATCGTTGACATTGCAAGCACGGGATGGTTTGACACACAAGTTGCGCTAAGGCGCCGGTCCTAAAACTGATCCTAAGGCAAGAATAGAAAGACAATCGAAAAAGGGTTTATGTTGCACAAAGTAAATGAAACGTGTAGGTTTGTATGGGTGGGCGAGGAGCTCACTCCACCAGTACAGTGGTACTGATACCCACACAGTTTCATGTGCAGGCACAGATAGAAGCTCGTGGCACGGAGCTCGCTTGGATGCGTCGAGGCACGGAGTTCCTTGGCGATTCGAAGCGTGCGGACGCGTGGATTAAAGACTTATACAGGACATAATGTATGGACATCGCCTTCCGAAGCTTCCGCTGGATTCAAGTATTGTATCGAGAGATGAGAGAGAGCAGAGTGACTTGTAAATGAGAGAAAGTGAGCACGAGAGACATTGTAATTTGGCCTTGCTCCACAAATGTAATCTTGTATTCAATATCAAAGAGATTCTTTGAATGACTTGTGTTCATGTGTTCTTCTTTAAATTCCGCTGCAATGTATTCATGTTTCTGCTTGGGACTTCTGTGCGACGACCCCGTCGCCGCCAATGTAATCGGCCGTTATGAAACTGTCTTGCACGAGCGCAATCTAGGTTCGTGCGGCATCACGCCTTAGCGAGGACGATCGCTCCTACGGGAGGGGGTGACATATATCTTCATTTCCTCTCTAAAAACACTATCTATATCCTATATATATATATATATAATATATATATATATATATATATATATATCTATATATATATATATATATATATATATATACATAGATGGTGGGGGGAGGGGTTTATGGGCAAAATGGGGACTTAAATGGGGGGGGGGGGGAAGCTGCTGAAAACAGCAGCTATGCTGCTGCTGTCCTGCTGCTGCTGCAGCACACAGCAGCAGCTGCTGCTGCTGCTGGTCCTTTCTCTTCTTCTCTTCTCCTCTCTACCTCCTTCTCCTCTCTCTCTATCTCTCTCTCTCTATATATATATAATATATATTATATAATATATATATATAATATATAATATATATTATATATGTATGTAGTATATACACAAATATATATATATATATATATTATCCATTTAACCCACAAACACACACTCCTCTACACATATCTATACATACACACACACTCACACACACATCTCCATATAATAATATATTATATATATATATCCACACACACATATATATATATAATATAAACACTCATTATATAATATATTAATTTATATATATATATATATATTATATATAATATATATATATATATAATATATATATATATATATATATAATATAGATAAAACACACACACACACTCCCACACAAACACACAACCACACACACTCTCACACCCTCACATGACACAAACACTACCACCACCATTTCCATTCCTCTACCCACACAATACACATTAATATATACATATACACACACACACACACACACACACACACACACACACACACACACATATATATAATATATTATATATATATATATATATATATATATATATATATATATATACATATACATACATATATATATATACTATATATTAAAACCCCTATTAATTCCTTAACCTAGATTTAGGGAAAACCTATAAATTGGTGGGCAAAGTGTGGAGAATGTCATTCCCTACATTATTGGTGAAGGAAAATAAATGAAAAAAGGAATTAAATAGGAATTATAAACATACCTAGGTTCTTGGAGAGGGAGAGAGAAAGCTTGGAAGAAAAGAATTTGTGAGAGAGAGAGAGAGAGTTCCTTAGAGGAGAAGCAAAGGGGGGGCTTTATGTCATGGCCGGCCACCTCCTTGGGGGTCTTATTGGGTTGGGATCCAATAGCCCCCAACCCATTAAGCTTGGTTTTGGTTTGGGTTATTTGAATTCGGGTTGGTTCGGTTCAATCTTAAATACAAATTAAGCCTCTAAAATAACTAATTAAGTCATGAAAATTAGGTTAATAATTTCTAACCTAATTATGATGGTATGTGGGCCAAGTCCAGCTAGTATGTGGGTCCCACTAGGGTCCAGGCTACCCGGGTCTCCAATTTGAGTCCGAATTGGATAAAATCCAAACCAACCCAAATAAATCCCAAAAAATCACATAAAATCAAATAAAATTTATAAAAATTATAAAAATTGAAAAATAACGAAAATACCCCTAATTTGATAACTGGGGGTGACAGATAATCACAGAGTCCTTGACCATGGTACATACCTCTAGAATTATGGTATTTAAAATTAAATTTCCACACCCTAGAAATACATCCATAACCCGACTATATGTCCTCATTATGCCTGCTAGCTTGACCCTAGAGGATTCTAAACTTCATAATCAAGGCGACCTAGCCCATATGACTTATCTCAGAAGAAAATCACATCATAAGAACAAAATTTTATCACACGATCAAGGAACAGATGGAATAGAATTTCAAGACAGTTTATAAGGAGGCAAATGCGGAAATGAGATCGAAGATTGGAACCTGCACTCTGCCACGCCAGTTAATATAGGTTCCTGAACTTAACTTGGCTAAATCCGTGAGATATTTCCAAACAATTTTGTAAAATAAAGGATAAGATGTTAGTCAAAATGCTTAAGGAGTGGTCCAAGTAGAATTCGAGAAACATATTTAACCATAATGCCGTTATCTGAAGTCATAACTCGCCAGTATTTCTCTGGATGCAAACTTTCGATTCCGTAATACAAGGATAAATATACTTTTCGAACTTTTCTTGCATCAATCCATGAGGCACTTTCAATAATTATCAGAAAGGACAAGAAGAATTACCCAAGAGGTTAGTGAAGAAGAGTTTAGTCAAATCATAGGAAAGACGGAATACAAAACAATCATGTTGAGAAAATCCTACTTGTGGCTGTAGATAGACAAAGTTAACCAAGACGGGGAAGAATGGTGATAAAAATTTGTTCTTGCTCATCCGGTCATAACGAAGTGATCCGATTTAAGATATAATCTGATAACCATATACGTCTTCCTGAAATTATGTTGCCAGAATTTTTGCCACGCCAATAAGCATAGCTGTAATAAACGATAGAGTCCATAACTAAGGTATGCACCCTAAAGTCATGTCATCTGGAATTCTTACCACGTCAACCGGTATGGCTGCAAGAAAATACAAATTCCATAACTAGGATAAGCATATCTAAAATCAGGCTCTATGTCCTTGTCATGCTAGCTTGTATGGCTGCGATAAATTCTAAACTCCATAAATAAAACAGACAATTACCTTATCAGGATATACCTTAATTCAATCTACCAAATTATACGATGTAAGATCAAAGTCAACAACGAACATCAGGAATCAAAATCAACAACAAATCAAGGAAGTGTAAATGGAGGCAAGTGGGAATAGACTCAAGAGTTTTCGAAGTAAGATTCTCAGGGGTTATCCCTGGAATCTATCAAGAGTTCCTAACTGTGATTGAGCAACTCCTATCATAACCTAGAACAATATCCTAATAGCAGGCTCGTCGCAGCGCTCTAAGTCGAGCACCACTACGAAATCGCACTAGTTGCGACTCTGACCTGCATGGGCACCACACAAAAATGTGTCACGACCCCACCCTGATTAGGGGCACGAGAACGTGGTTACGTCCAGCCTACGCCGCAGCATCGACGGTAGAACGCTGTCTAGGTCATCTAATAATACTACAACTAAACAGATAAAGGTACCTGTATAGTATATACACTCCGAATGGAGGTGACATAACAATACAGTCTCAATCACATAAACAAAACTAAGGTAGATAGCACGGAAGAAAAATAGGATAGATGAAAGCAGGAAATAAGTTCAAAATCCACACAAGCCCAAAGCTATACACAACTACACAGAGTCATGGAATATAATACAAAATGCTACAACTGAAGGTACTAGCTGGCTCGCAGGCCAGGCAAATCTAACTAAGCTACTCTACTCAAGGTGAGCAAAGTCTAGTGGCTCTACTATAACAAGCCACGGTCCAAGTCTACTCCATCTAACCCGTCCCCATAATAGGTCGGGCAATAGGCCTCTGAATCATCTGTAAAATTATCAACGGTATCCTGTCAGGAGAATGAGCAAGTACAAATACCAACATCAGTTCCATATGAATTGACAAATACTATAAAAGACAGTATAATGAAATATAAGACAAAGATATAGACAACTTGGGAACCATTCGAAAGTCGAGTTACAACCCTTAAACCAAACAATGATCGGGGTTGTAACCCTTCTTTCAACAGGACTTAGTCTCAAATCATGGTACAGTATAAAGGCATGTAGAGCATGTGAGTAAATGAAATCATAGCATGGTGAGAAGTACAGAAAGTAAAGCTGAACTAGATATAAGATACGACAATAAATGTAAAATATGATTTGAATTATTAGAGCGATATGTGATCGGCTAGGGAGTCATGGTAGGATTATCCACTTGGACCGACAATCACATGAAAATCTGAAAGGGTCATGCCGGCCAACCTGGATAACATGGACATGGGGTATCTGCTACACCCTACGTGAGGTGAGGGTGGCGCTAGCAAAATAGTGACAGGGAGACTTTGATCACATAACGCCTAATAATTCCCCTATCCTCGAATAGTATCATGGATCCGGACATGGCACGTCATGACACAGATTCAAAAGCAGGTGATCAGCCCACTCCCAAATCATTGTCTATATAAGTACATGAAACATGGATATCACAACCAACATACCAAGGAAAATCTGGAAATAACATCTCATGACAGGATCCGACGTAAACTAGTCCGTGAACCGTCGTGTCGGAATCATGTAAGACACTACAACTGAATCGGATATAGTAGATATCAAGACAATAAAAACTATCAGTAAATGTACTCGCTTGTGGTCCTGAGCTGATAAGGTGAACAGACGTTCAGAGTAATCACAGACCTAAAATAAGATACTATAAGTCAAACAAGATTTTATACTGAAAAAGGAAACTAATTTAAGTCATAAATGCAAGTCTAAGTCAAAACTAGGTCAATCTAGGTCAAACTGACTCATACTAGGTCATACCAGGTCACTTGGAGTGTCAATCCAAGTCAAACTAGGTCAAACGGGGTCAAAGGTTGACTTACAGTTGACTTTTGGTCAACTGGTCAACCCTGGTCAACTTGGTCAACTAGGTCAACCCTAGGTCAAACTAGTCTAATGTTGACCAACTGTTGACTTTCAGTCAACTGGTCAACTCTGGTTTGATTTCGGTCAAATCTAGTCGCTTAAAGGCTAAGTTGACTCTCGGTTGATTTTTTTTGACTTTTGGTCAAAATGGTCAACCGAAGTCAAAACTAGTCTAGGAGCACTATATTGATCATTACCAACCAAGGAAACCAAGTTCTAACCATATCTTAGACTCTAAACTCAAATACCTTAGTTCTAGGTAAAACCTACATTACCCTTACCAAGGTAATCCCGATACCTTGTCCAATACAAAGGAAATCCCGCTAATACCCAAGATACTAGCCTAGGCTCCTTAGGGTAGCTAGATACTATCCTATCTAAGGTTTACCTACCAAGAAATATAGGTATCCTAGGTATCTAGCCTATCTTAGAACATATGTTGGTTTATCCTACCCATTACCTTACCAATATCATGTACCAATCTCACATCATTATAGCACTCACCCACACAACTCACTCACACACAACACCCCATATAACACCCATATAGGCTTTCCATAGGTTTACACATAGGCTCTCCTATAGGCTATTAGCTATACTCCTATAGGCTCACACACACACACAAACTCATAAACACACACACATAGGCCCACAAACACACACTACAAGGCTGATTTTAGGACAGCTATAGACTGATATGGGCATGTTTAAGGACAGCTACTAGGCTTGTTAAGGGCTGAATTATAGGTGGTACGTGGCTGTGGTTGAGGGACAGTTGGGGGCTGATTTGGGGGTGTATGGACTGAATGGACAGCCATTAGGCTGTGTTCAAGGAGCCTTAAAACGGTGAAATGGGGTTGGTTTGTGGCTGGGTTTAGGATGGAAATAGGGACTGAATTGGACATGTTTGGGGCTGTCAATGGGGCATCAAATAGCTGGTTTAGGGGACTGAAATGGGTGCTACTTAGGACTGATTTCAGGGCTGTGTTAAGGCCTGGATTGGCTGATTTGTGGGGCAAATAAGACAGGTTTTGGGACAGCCATGTAGGCTAGATGGGGGCTGTCAATGGGGATAGTTAAGGGGTGTTTTAGGACTGAAAAATGGTGGTTTGTAGGGGCATACCAAGGCTGAACTATGGACTGAATATGGGGGTGGTTATGGACTGATAACAGGGGGTTATGGTGGTGGTTTGATGGGTTGTTAATGGGGCTAAAGGGGACAGCCATATAGGCTTGAGTTGGGAGCTGTCAAAGGGACAATTGGACAACAAGAGCTGCTGCCCTGCTGCAGCAGCAGTTAGCTGTGGTTCCCCCTCAACTCCACCCCTCTCCCCTCTCACACAAACTCTCAAATACCCTCCCTACAACACATACACATACCAATTCTAATCCTTGACCGAACCACTAACCCCCATTCATGAACACAAAATTACACACATACACACCATAATATATATCATATATATATATACGCCAAATATATATAAATATATATATATAGATATATATATATAATATAATATATTATTATATATATATATATAATATATATATATATATATATATATCTATATATCTCAGGGATCTGCCAGGTCACATTTGGAGGATTCTCAAAACGTGTAGCATTGCGCCAGGCAGTGGGCGCTTCCACGATCTGGCATACTCATGGGGTTCTGCCTCCCACGGACACCAGATCGTCGCAGCGGCCGCCACGTAGGTCATTTGGAAGAATCGTAACAAAGCAAGATATGAAGGACTCCACTACACGGCCATTCAGCTCATGGGAAGTCTTCCGCCAATGTCGTAAAAGGAGCACCCGGTGCGCTCACAGCTCGAGGCTTTCTGGGCCTCTATCCTCCCTAGATCTCGTTCGTTGTCGGACCCCCCATCCTCCTTCCTCTTTTTGGTGGTATACTTGTATAGGCTTCGGCATTTTGCGCCTTGTATACTTTTTCCGGCTGCGGTCTTCGAGCCTTGATTAATAAAATGGGGGGTTTTCCAATATATATATATATATATATATAGATATATATATATATATATAGATATATATATATATATATATATATAAATAGAATAAAAAATAAAAAATAAAAATAAAAATATATATAGAATAACATATAATAACCCACATTATATACAATATATAGGTAAATAATATGGTACAATATGATACTTAGAAAACTCACATCTAAACTATTAGAAATCTGAGATTTAATCTCCAATAAATCATCCACAATATATATATATATATATATAATAAATATAAGAGTCCAATAGGGATTTTTCCATTAGGACACAAACCTACACATAGGACACACCTAAAAGTCTCCAAATGGAAACGAAATGGATACAAATGGAGCACAACCATGGGGGGTCATTCCTATGGGTCAAATCAACCTATATACATGTAGGGATGGTTTAGAGGAGAGATTATACCTTCCGGGAGAGAGATTCAAAGAAAAAACCTTCCGACACGACACCGACACGTAGAGATTCCAAAAGGACATGAACGAGCTCCGAATCCTCCCAAACTTGGCTAGCTTCCTCCTTGGCTTGAGTAGAGAAGGAAAGAAGAAGATTGGGTGAAAGAATGAAGGGATTTGGTGGAGGAATCAATGGAAACTCTTTCTAAAAATTTGGGGAAGAACTAGAGAGAGAAAATAGATGGATAATGACAAATGGGAGGCTCAACCCTATCCTTATTGTGGCTGGCCATAATGGGCCATGTGTCCCCCTATTGAAAGTCCAAAATAGCCCCCCCCCCCCCCCACCACTAATCCTATTAATTAATATTAGGAAAGGGCTAAATGGTTGAGGCTAAATTAGTTGTTCTAACTCTCTAATCTAACCAAACCCTATCCATAATTAATTAGTCTAACCACTAACTAAAATAAATATCATGTGGGCCATGGCTAACTAGTGTGTGGGTCCCACTAGAGTCAAACAACTCCCGGGTTCCCGTTACAAGTCGGATTGAGCTGAAATTCGAACCCGACTCAAATAACCCCAAAATAATATTATAAATAAATAATAATTTCAAAAATTTTAAAATAAAAATGACAAAAATACTCCTGTTTCTGAAAACTGGGGGTGACATCTACCCTCCTTAAAGCCGAGCAAACCCTAACCGTAATTTCTTTCGCTCCATCACCCTTCTTCAACCTCACCTCCATCTTTCCCACATAAAGTCCTAAACTTAATTATTATTTCCCTCCGCATCTTCTCTCACTCACCCTTACGCCAACCATGAGATGGAGCTCCCCCATTCCCCTTCATCCTCCTCTCGCTACTCATCTCCCTCGACAAATTACGACAGGCTATGGATCGAAGTTCCGACTCAAAAGTCTATAACTGACCATGATTATATGATGTACTATATCTCGGCACGATTACGACACCCTTTGTCCTTATTTAGTTGTAAGGGTGTCGCATTATCTCGATGATGATATTATATAAGTTTATAATTCTTGGCCTAATCTTATTTATTGATTGGGTTTTGTCTTATTCATTATGTGCTCCCTTGTGGTACTTGCTATTCGGGGTCTGATCTCGCTGATTTTGTTTGGTCAGATCTCGTAGCAGCACCTGATGATCCAGCTTTCTTCCCTGAAGATTGTGCATACTAAAAGCATGGCCGTCGGAGGACTCGGATGGGTTTAGTTTTCTACTCTTATATCTTCAATTTTGTACTTGGCGTTTAGCCGCTGGTACCTTTTTAGCCGAATGTTCTGAATATTTTGTTTTCTCACGTAATTGTAATTAAATTAGGCTGCAGCTGACTATAGTTATGTACTATTGACTCTCGGCACTAGCTCCATTTTGTGTAGCTTGACCCATGAATCATTTTGATGAAGCGTCGAGGACGTCTAACTATTTTGTCTTATATGATCATTATTTACTACTTTTTGCTTTGATTGATTGAGACATAAATGCACTATGGGACCATAGGAGATTTGATTGTAGCAAGCACCCATATTCTCTTGACAGCCGTAATTGTCGTATGACGTCTTCGTACCTCATACGGAATAGTTGGTCTACTATGTTCCGGTACTTTGGTACTGAAATGTGACAAAAAATAAGTAACGATAAATTAAATTTAAAACCTTCCTAAGAAGGACGAACCGAAACGTCCTTGTTAAGGACGTTTTTGTTCTCTGTACACAATTTATTAAAAAAAAAATTCTACTAGAACTAATTTAATTACTTTATTTCTTCGTACAAAAGCTTCTGAAATTTAAAATATCAAGTTACAAGGTTGAGATAGGTGAAGGTAATTAGTTACAATTAAGCTGTAGAAAGTTGCGTCAATCTGACTATTTTTGTGTTAGCTTGATCTGCATCTTTACGTCAGACACCGTGTCAAAGAGTTCTGCCACATGGCTCAAAACATTCTCAACCTCCCGAATGGATTGAACTGTTTTCCTTTTGCCTTCCTACCTAATTTTTTAAATAATTTTTTGACTTTCAGTCTACTTATAATATTAATTTTAGTTTGTACTTACATTTTTTTTTAATTTTATTAGAATTATATTCGACTTTTTGTCATGAATTTTTTTTACAAAAAATTACAAAAAAAGCATTAAAATTTTTATATAATTGTAAAAAAAGCATCAAGTTTTCCTAAATTTTACTTTGAGCATCCATTCGTCAATTTAAAAGCCGTATGGTGATGTCAGTTGACATCACCTTCGATTAAACGTTAACCAAAAGTGATTAAGGGGGGAGAGGATTATTGGTGAACGGTAATTGAATAGCCGTATGCTGACGTCAGCAAGCGGCAAATGAAATGCCGTTTGTGTTTTTTTTTTTTGATGATCTTTGTTAGAGTAGGGCCTATTCTTATCCTTCTCTTTCAATGCACTAGTACTATTTGTTTCCGCTGATGCTACCACCGCATTCTCTCCTTCTACAGCCGACTCAGCGGCCACCATGAACTTTGCATAAACATCGCCTTTGTAGAAACTCCAGCTCCTCCACACCAAAACAAACGAAGCAGCAGCACCGACGAGCGTCGCTGCTGTTATAACGGAACGCGTGCTTGAAACACTGCGTCCCGATGCAGGTCGTCTCCTTGACGCCGGCAAAAAAAAAACACAAACGGCATTTCATTTGCCGCTTGCTGACTTCAGCTTATGTCAGCATACGGCTATTCAATTGCCGTTCACCAATAATCCTCTCTCCCCTTACTTAATCACTTCTGGTTAACGTTTAATCGAAGGTGATGTCAGCTGACATCACCATACGGCTTTTAAATTGACGAATGGATGCTCAAAGTAGAATTTAGGGAAACTTGATGCTTTTTTACAATTATATAAATTTTTAATGCTTTTTTTGTAATTTTTTGTTTTTTTTATCACGAAAAATATATTTTGTGACAAAAAGTAAAATAAAATTCTAGTAAAATTAAAAAAATTGAACTGTAAGTACAAATTTATATTAATAAGTAGGATAGAAGTCAAAAAAATTTATTTTTTATGATTATTTATAAGGGCACATCAAAAGTTGATTGGGACTAGTCCAAAGCTAACTTTGATTTATTTACAAGTTTGTTATTGAAAAATTACTCAGGACTAGCTCGAATGTAAGTATATACATACGTCAACTTTTATTTATTTTTTTTTCTCTCTTCTCCTTCTTCACAAGAAGAACAAGAACAAGAAGAACATCTCTTTCCAAATCTTAGGTTTTTTTGCTCTCTTCTAATTTCTCAGATATCTTTCTTCAAACCCTAATTTATTTTCTTTTTCTTGTTTGAAAATTATCGAAGAAATCCTAGTTGTAGAAGAAATTGGGTTATCAAATCTATCAATCTGTTAATATATTAAGTAATTTTTCTTTATTAATAGAAGATATTATGGATGAAACTCTAGTTGTAGAAGAAATTATGGATAAAATCCTAGTTGTAAAAGAAATGAGTCAATATCAGAACTGACACAATTTTTGGCAGTCCAAGAAGTATTGAGGACTACCAGAAATTGTGACAGTCCTGAAAAAGACTTTATGTACAACAAGACTGTCACAATTACTAGCAGTACTAGAAATATTGAAGACTGCCAGAAATTGTGACAGTCCTGAAAGGGACTGGCAGTTCTCGAAGTATTGAGACTGTTAGAAATTGTGGCAGTACTGAAAAAACTTGCTCTACAGCATGGCTTTCATAATTTTTGTTAGTCATAAAAGTATTGAGGACTATCAGTAATTATAATAGTCACGTCTGGCAAGATCTGATACTCCTAGCAAAGAAAGCAAGTTGTGTCCATATTGCTTCCAATGGGACACATCACCAAGGATATTTCAAAGTACTCCAACACACGTCTAAATATATATATTTACGGAAAATTTCATATAGAGTGATGAAATTTGGTATATTTATATAAAATAGGAGAAGTTTTCAATATTTATGAGAAAAGTGATGTGGCGCCATCTTAGATGGAGCCCAATTTTCTTTTTTTTTTCTTTTTTGGCATGTGGCTTTAGATGGCGCTCAATCTTTTTTTTTCTTTTTTTTTATTTATTTGATGGTTACGTGAGAAAGTTAGATTTTATCATCCTAAATAAATTTAACTCTTTATATACAATTTTATCTTTTGTTTAAAATCTTAGATATTTATTTAAACTTAATATTAGAAAAATATGTTTAAAAAATAATTCAAAATCTTAAATATTTATTTCTCAAATCTTAGATATAACTTGAAATCATAATAATTTTATCAAACAAATTATATTTGGTGATAAAAACTAACTTATAATTTATAAGATAAGAATATAAAAATATATTATAAGTTATCAGATGAGAATATTAAAATATTCATAATTTATTAAAATATTATAATTAAGTATCAATATAATCTTTATACTTTATTTTCATATCTTTATTTTCTATCTTTGAAAATCATGTCAATTTAAGCTAAATTTAAAATAAATGGTCAAACCCATAGAAAGAGATCAATTTTCATAGAAAACAAGGAGAATCAAACATTTGAATTAATTTCTTAAATCTTTTTTCCATGAATTTTTTTACAGAATTAATTCAGTAGGAAAACAAATTATTTAGGATTTCAACACCTAAGATGTTTTTTTTTCTAATATTATATTTGAAAGAATATCTAAGAACTTGTTTATTTTAAATTTTATTTGAAAAAACTATGTACGAATTCAAATATATCTAAGATTTGAGAAACAATATTTAAGATTTTAAATTATTATTTTTAACTTATCTTTAAGATATTTTTCTAATATTAAATTTAAGTGATTTTTTTCTTACATATATTTTAAATATTAAATTTAAACAAATATCTAAGATTTGGAAACAAATTAAAAATAAATTGTATAAGGAGTTAAATTTATTTACGGACGAATAAATCAACTTTTCCACGTTAAAGATAAATTTATTTTAATTTTTACAATTATTTTTTAAACATATTTTTGGTAATATTAGATTTAAAAAATCTAATATTTAAGATTTTGAATTATTTTTTTAAACATTTTTTTCTAATATTAAATTTAAAAATATCTAACATTTAAAAAAAAGATAAAATTGTATATAAAAAGTTAAATTTATTTAGGATGAGAAAATTTAACTTTCTCACGTAACCACAAATAAAAAAAACGAAAATAATTGGGCGCCATCCACTTGCTAGAAAAATAAAAAGAGGTTGGGCGACATCTTAGATGGCCCCATCTCTCTTTCTTATAATATTGAATTTTTTTCTCTTTTATATAAATATACCAAAATTTATCATCCTAGATGAAATAAGCTCATATATTTAGATATCGTGTCCGTACCGTGTTGCATCATATTAACTTTCTTCTTATTGGTCACTTTTTGTGAATTCCTTCTCAACTTTTTTTCCCCAAGTCAAAGAAAGATTGCAGCGTTTGGATTAGGATAGCTGAAGTCGGAAGAGCCTCTTCAATTCGGTTGCTTCTATAATATATATAGCTGCTTACATTTCTTTTCAAAGGCTCACATGTGTTTGAAAGTAGTGGTTGACGGTGTTAGTTGAGGGTGTTAGTTGAGGACACACGTGATTAGAGGTAGGAAACGGTCGACCTACCACTATTATATCCACTCGTGGTCTGTAAAATTCTTGCGAGCCCCGTTTGGTACGTTATAATGTAATCATAACGGAAATATAATCAAATAAAAAAATATTTTTATTTGATTACATTATAATATGATTACATTAAAGTATATAAACGTGGCTCGCAAGAACTTGACAGATCATAAATGGAGAAGAAATCTATTTTAGAAAAAAACTTCTTCCAATGATAATTTTTATTACCATTTCTATCGTAGTTGGCAATAATGTAGGATAGAAACTTTCTAGGAAAATTTCTACATGTAAAAATTTTATAGAAAATTTTATCTCTCTCATGACAATCATTATTGGCCCCACACCATTAAGTTGGTCATTTTACTATATGACACATAGAATATAAATGAAAAATCATTGGAAGCACTTTTGTATGTCTATAATTTCTATGTAGAAACTCTTCCAACTAGAATAAGAACTCAATTTTAGAAATAACCATCGGAGATGTCTTACCTCTCGCAACCATCATCACGTGTTGTCCTCAACACACCACACCGTCAACTACGACTTAATTATTTGGGGGACTCCAGAAATTTCTAGTTTTTCAAACTCGATCATAAAAAAGTATTTGATTACATTTTTCGAGTTTCTGTAATCGAATTGTTCTTAGAGCATCTCCAACCCTATTGTGACTTTGAAAAAAAGTTGTTGCCACATAAGATTGACAAAATTTTATTCAAAAGTTCTTCTCCAATGCAATTGTCAAGTCAATTGTGAAGCTTATGTGGCAAAAATTAAAGAAGACATTGTGAAGTTGATTGTCTTGTTCTAGACAATGCACTTGACAATGTTTTCTCTTCCATGTCATCAATTATGAATAAAAAAATTTAGAAAAAAGAAAGAAGATAAGTAGTTGTCTTAAAAGTTGTCTTGGAAGTTGAAAAAAATAATTTTTATTGTCTCCTCAATACTTTTGCATTGAGAGGGTTTTTCTATCTCATTGTCTTTTGAGATATAATTTTGCCACATAAACAAGACATTGTCTTGTGGCTCATGCCACATAGGAGCCACCTAAGACTCACAACACTTAACAAGACAATAGGGTTGGAGATGCTCATGACATCCACAGTTGGATCCCTAAAAACTCGGAGAAAAAAATAAAGACTTTGGAATATGAAATTCTGAAAGATGAATATATGTTATAGGTCAAAATGCGACTCGACTTGAACTCCCAATTACATGAACTAGAGCACACGCAGGAATACATCGATGAAACATGCAGATCTGTTGTTCCTAAAACTGATATTTTTATAATATTCTCTCTCACATAAATACAATACATATATTTATTTAAAGAACTAGAAAGGGGACATCATGGAAATAACAACTTTGAGGACAGCAGATCTAAGTGCTCCCATCATTAGTATCAAATGATAGAGAGACAATATTGAAGCAATATTTAACAAAACAATAAATTCTTGAAATAAACTTGCAATATTGGCATTAAATCACAATTCATGCTTTCCAAATGGTCCTGTTTTAGTCCCGGGCTTGTTCAAAGATGGTAGACTCGATATTGATATAAGAGGTTTAACAAACATTGACTTTCTGATTATTGACAGAACTGAGTTACAACTCAGATGAAGGAGAATAAAGAAGAAGAGTAAAGGTTCTTGCTGGGGTGATTAAGATCACCGTTGCTCAAAGCAAGATTCGTCCCACCACGATTTGCTTCCAGGAACCAGCAAGTTCACGAAGAACTTCTAGAACGCTCGTAAGTCAATATTTGAGACTTGACCGGCTTCCTGGACTTTACAGACTCCCTTTAACTTTTTCTTGGTGCATCTTTCAAAGGAGGCCAAGGGACTCTATTTATAGAGTGGAGTCGAGACTTCACATTAAAAATCCAGTATTTTATTATTCTATTCAAGAAAAAAAATACTAATGGAGAAATAAAACTTTCTTCTTGGTGCTATGACCTTCATTTTATTCCGTGAGTTGATTTTCGGTTTTGTGGTTAATTTGTATGGATTTCGGAATTTCGAATCCTCTCGGATAGGTTCTGTGTTTTGTTTTGGTTCTCGGAATATCCGATAAGCTTCTGGGATTTTTGGTGATAGTTATATTGGATTGTTGGTATGCTGGTTCGGGTTTTCCGAATTTGTTTCGGAAATAATTCTGTGGGAATATGGATTTTTCCTGGTATGGAATTGTGTTTGGTGTTTGTGGCACATTTCCAGTTTTTGGGTTGAACCGAAAATAGAGGAAGTGCTGCCGAATTTTCTATAAAATTTTATGATTTTAAATGGTTTTTGGAAAGATTGTATTTTTGAAATTTTGGGACGACCGTAATTGGTCAATGGGCCCTGGCTAAGTGCAAACGAAACCGGTTTCGTCCGGACGTTGAGGCATTAGCCTATTTGATGATTGGACCAAAAATATGAGACCTATTATTTAAATTATTATTAAGTTTGTAGGATTTTAGAGACTAACAATTGTTTTCTTCTTATTTTAATTTATGTAATAAAGGTCTGTAAAAGGGGCATAAGCCCAATTGTTTATTCCTGTGAGAAAGTGTAATAGCTTAGGTTTTATTTTCTTTTATTTTTTGGATAATTTTCGGTCATGAGAACGTAGTATAAATGATAATTATTTATTTTATTTTAAAAAGAAAAAAAAATAAATGTTTTATCACTTAGCAGTTAAGTTATATTTTTAAATATAAATTCATGTATTTCTCATTAAAAAGAAAAATCTTAGTTTTATATTTATATAATTATAAAATACGAGTTTTTCAAATAAACCGATAAATACAATTTTCTCGAAATTAAATATAAACTGATGTTTCTTAATTGCAACGCACTAATAATCGCGTTTTGGTTGTGTTAGCTAAATAAAGACTAAAATTGACTAGGACACAACTAGAGATTGCAACTAGTATAGTATCATTGGCGACTTTGGTTTTCTGAGACAAGTTTTCCGAATGTAGGATTTCAAGGAAGAACCTAATTTTCATCCCGACGTATTGACCCGTCCAGTCCAATCAATTTGAGGCAAGTACAGTTTGTGGTAGTTTACAATTATTTAGTAATAGTTTTACTGCAAATTTAAACCACGAGGCAACACGGAACTCTCTCTGAGAGCATTGACTGTTGGGTACTGGGGGAGTAGTGTAATGAGTATGACCACATCCAAAATAGTATAATGACTGTGTTAGCTTACCCCTCATACACACGGGAATAAGCCATATCGTATCAATAGGATACAACTGTACAATCCAATCCGGTCATATTTCATTGCCTATTCACATCCATATTTTTAACTGCTGAAAACTATTTACTTCAAATTGTTTAAAAGTGCATAATTCTATTATTATTTCAATTGTTAAAATATCATGAATTGTACTTTGCTCCCTCCTGACTGGAGACTATATTTTTAGGTCCTATTGAGGATGCAGAGCTACTGATTAGTAGCTACTATGACCCTGAGCTATACCCTGTTGTGCTTCCTGAGGATGGCGTGCTTGATGATGATGTTGCTTCTCTTTAGATGCTATTTTCCAGTTTGATAGTTTTGTCTAAAAACAATGTTATTTCAGTTGGTGGTTTTATGATTGTACTTTGTACTGAACAAGTTTTAATTTATCGAATAATAAAGATTGTGGCAAATTAGATTGAGTTGTTGATTACCTGCATATGGAAGATACAGCTTACTGCCGCCGTCTCATCAACGTGCAGGTTGGGCATGATCAGATTCGACCCAAGTAATTGGGATCGGGTCGTACATATTTTTAGTGGTGGTCCATGCAGGTCAAATCAACGACTTAGGAAAACATCTAAAAATATTTAGAACACTAGAACATTAAATTGTCACAACATAGGACCGTTATAATTATAAATATTTTGTTATAGACGGGTATGACCTTGCTTATGTTTATATCCTAAACCTTCCAGAGAATGGCCACTGACAAGACCAATCCTGCTGGCGATGGGGTATCTTCACCCTATCATACCCCACCTCCCCAACCAAGTCCGGATCCTACACCTCGGCAGCTGGCCGACCGTCCCCATAATACAACGACGGATCCATCATCTTCCCAGACGGAGATTCAGCCCCCTGTGGTTTTGCCCACTTCAGCTGTCCCACCGGTGCCTGTGGACCCTACCGACCTCATAGGTCTGCTAAGAGGAGTGCTAGAAGCCCAGAGAACTCAAGCTGAAGCTCATCGCGAGCAGACGACGATTATGAGAGAAGGCATGGAGATTGCCCATAGTGTGGCAATGGCCGCACTGGAGAGAGGAGAAGCAGCTCAACATGAACCAAGGCCTGCCAAGGTAAACATAAATCTAAGGATTAATTTATGTAACATTAAGGCCATATAAATTAATGGGAATCATATTGCCAAGGTGGGCGATATTGAGAGTTTCAAGAAGCAGAACCCTCGACCCTTCAAGGGAACCGAGGGAATCGTCTATGCCGATTAATGGCTCGATAGCATGGAGCGTCTCCTAAGCGTCGCTCGACTTCCAGAAGACCTTAAGGATGAAGCAGTGGGACTCCAACTGCAAAGTGTAGCAAGCACCTGGTATCGGAATGAACCCCGACTCCAGGATAGGCAGCTTGACTGGGACACCTTCAAGAGGTTGTTCAAGAGGAAGTTCTTCCCAACATCAGAGTTGCGGGAGATGGAGAGGCAATTTCAGACCTGAAGCAAGAAAATATGACTGTTGGAGAATATGCGACAGAATTCGGCCAACTCAGCCGTTTTGTCAAGAACTTGGTAGCTGACCCTGAAGACCGTGCTGAAAGGTTTAGACATGGGCTGAGAGAGGAGATTCGCACCCATGTGATCTCAGGCGGTGCTAAGACCTATAAAAGGATCCTGGAGCGAGCTCAAGATATAGAGAAGAGCCAACCCGCTCGCTCAAAGAGGGTTTATCCTGGAACTAACAACTTTCAGGATAATCAGAAGAGGCCCAACAACAACAACAACAACAACAACCGGCCTCCTCACCACCACCAGCAGAACCAACAGGCGAGGAACAATGATAGGGCACCTCAGAGACAGATCCCTGTCTGTGATTTTTGCAAGAGGCCAGGGCACCAGTCGAACATCTGCAGAAAGAGGCTAGGACACTGCCTAGTCTGTGGGTCTGCCACCAATCAAGTGAAGGACTGCCCCTCGTCGATGCACCGGACTGGAACTATTCAGTAGAAAGGTCCTCTGCCCACTCAGCAATAACAATTTGGGCAGCATCAACAGAAGACTGGGCGAGCTTTTGCCCTAGCAGCAAAGGAACAAGAGCCAGAGCAGGAACCTACAGCTGATGTCATCGCAGGTTTCATTTATGTGCATTCCTATCCTGCCTTAGCTTTATTTGATTCGAGTGCATCACATAGTTTCATATCTACAAAATTCATCTCTGCACACCACATAGATACGGGCTTTAGCAAGAAGATATGTAGAGTCATGACCGGTGGAGGACCCCTACCCATCACTGAGACCTGTAACTGCCCTATCACCATATCAGGCCCCCAATTCATAGCACCTTTGCTTATGATGCCCTTACCCAATTATGATGTAGTTCTAGGTATGGACTGGTTGAGTAAGCAGCATGTGCTGATAGACTGTCACAGAGGATGTGTAGTCTTCAGTCCACCTGGAGAGCCGGAGTTTGAAATCTCTCGAACTCCGGAGGATATGGAGTGTGTTACCTACACCTCTATCACAGAAGAACCCGGACCACCCCATCCTATCATAGCAGAATTTATGGATGTCTTCCCTGATAGTCTTCCCGGATTATCTCCAGATCGAGATAAAGAGTTCACCGTTGACCTAGTCCCCGGCTCTTCCCCTATTTCTAGGGGATGCTATAGAGTCAACCTGAAGGAGGCCAAGGAGATGAAGGATCAGATCAATGAACTGAAGGCTTTAGGATTTATCCGAGATGGAGCTTCACCCTGGGGAGCACCTGTCTTGTTTGTTCCCAAGAAGGACGGAACTGTGAGGATGTGCATCGACTGCCGGACGTTGAACAATATCATCATCAGGAACAAGTACCCTCTGTCCCGGATCGATGACCTGTTTGACCAACTCAGTGGAGCCAAGGTGTTCTCGAAGATTGACCTCAGATCCGGCTACCATCAGATCAAGGTCAGGAAGGAAGAAATTCTCAAGACGGCGTTCAACACCAAGTATGGGTAGTTTGAATTCTTGGTCATGCCGTTTGGACTGACGAATGCTCCTACTGTGTTCATGAACCTTATGAACAAGGTTTTCCATGAATATCTAGATCAGTTTGTCGTTGTCTTCATCGATGACATCCTGATCTACTCGAAGACTGAAGAGGAGCATGAAGAGCACCTCAGGAAAGTTCTGGAAACTTTGAGAAAAGAGAAGTTATATGGTAAGCTATCCAAATGTGAATTCTTTCTAGACAAGGTGGATTTTCTTGGCCATGTTGTCACAGGAGAAGGAATTTCGGTGGACCCTAAGAAGATAGCTACTGTTGAGAAGTGGTCTACCCCAAGCTCAGTTGCTGAAATCAGAAATTTATTGGGCTTGGCTGGCTACTACCGGATGTTTGTGAAGGATTTTGCCAAGATTGCTGAACCAATGACGAAGCTCACTCGGAAGAATGAAGAGTTCATTTGGACGGAAGCTTGCCAGGCGTCGTTTGAGGAACTGAAGAAGAGACTTACAACAGCATCGATACTTGCGCTACCCGCAGGTACCGGCGGTTTCTTAATCTACAGCGATGCCTCTGAAAAAGGACTGGGTTGCGTTCTTTAACAACATGGAAAAGTGATTGCTTACGCATCTAGGCAATTACGGACTCATGAGAAGAATTATCCCACACATGACCTGGAGCTTGCTGCAGTCATCTTTGCATTGAAGCTATGGAAGCATTATCTATATGGAGAGAGAGTGGAAATATATACAGACCACAAAAGTCTGAAATATGTTTTCACTCAGAAGGAGCTGAACATGAGACAAAGAAGGTGGCTGGAACTAATGAAGGATTTTGACATCAACCTGCAGTACCATCCGGGTAAGGCTAATGTGGTTGCAGATGCACTTAATCGATACCCAGTGGCGATATTTTTGACCAAGGAGCGGCACTTGTTGGAGGACATAGAGAAGCTTGGTCTGGAGATTCTACTGCCTGAGGAGAAGATGAAGGAACTGGGGCGAGAAGCTATTGTACCTGGAGCTGACTCAACCATGATGCAGTTGCAATTGCGTTCAAGTCTGATAGACAAAGTCAAAGAGACACAATTCCAAGACGAGACGCTTTGTAAACTCAGAGATAAAGTGCTGGCAGGAACACTTGAAGGATTCTCTATCGCCAGTGACGGAGCATTGAAGAATGGTACGAGACTGTGTGTTCCATCTGGCGAACTGAGGAATGAGCTGATGCAAGAAGCACACCAGTCGCAGTATTCCATACATCCTGGAGCTAATAAGATGTATCGGAATATGCGTACCATCGTTTGGTGGTATGGAATGAAGAAGGATGTATCCAGATTTATGGCTAGATGCTTGATTTGCCAATAAGTAAAGGCTAGCAGACAGAGACCCGCAGGACTTCTACAGCCGCTGGACATTCCGGAGTGGAAGTGGGAGCATATAACAATGGACTTTGTGTCAGGACTGCCTCGATCCCAAGGAGGGAAGGACGCCATTTGGGTTATTGTGGACCGACTAACTAAGTCAGCTCACTTTTTCCCCTTCAAGGTTGGTTTATCCACTGAGAAGTTGACAGCACTGTACATGCGGCATATCTACCGAATTCATGGAGTACCGGTAAGTATTGTATCTGATCGAGATAGTAGATTTACCTCACACTTTTGGAAGAGTTTGCATGACAGCTTGGGAACAAAATTGAAGTTCAACACAGCCTACCATCCCCAAACTGACGGACAATCTGAGAGGACCATCCAGACGCTAGAAGACATGCTGAGATCTTGTGTCTTAGAATTTGGAGGGTCTTGGGAAGACCACTTGCATTTAGTGGAATTCTCCTACAACAACAGTTACCAAGCTAGCATTGGTATGATACCATTTGAAGCTCTTTATGGACGTCGTTGTCGCACTCCACTTGCATAGGACGACGTAGGAGAAAGAGTACTGCTGGGGCCAGAGATGGTGACTGACGCAGCAGAGAAGGTGAATGTGATTAGAGACAAACTCAGGATTGCTCAAGACAGGCAGAAGCATTGGGAAGATAGCAGTCGTCGACAACTGGAGTTTGAATAAGGAGATAGTGTCTTTGTGAAGATTTCTCCTACCAGAGGAACTATCCGATTTGGCAGAGCTGGAAAGCTGATGTCACGCCCCAGAACCAGAATACTGGAGAGCGGGGGCAGACATAGCCAGCTACGTATAATGAAATGGAATCCACGTCACTATACGGTCACGGCTGTCTAGATATATGAGGGTTTAACTACAATCCATCAGTCTCCTATGGTCAAGAACAAGTCTATTGTCTCAATCACAAGCAAGTAGTAACAGTCACAAGATATTAGAGCATCAATATACAATAGTAAGGCGTCCCATACATTACATATTGGATGATCATGAAGCTAGTCATACAAAATGTCAGGACTAGCAAGAGTTTCAGTCATACATGATCAACCCTAGGATTTGTCAATCATGTTACAGCCCGTAGGCAGACAGTAAATAAAGGTGCAATACGAGCTAACACGTGCTCGCCGGCTAAACGCCTCCAAAGAATAATTTTACAAATAGAGTGGGAGGACAAAAGAAACCCACTCGTTGCCCTGGTTACGCCTGGTGGTCACCATCGGGCTGGAAGACAGGTGGATCCTCTGTTGCTGCTCCGATATCTGGCCACACAAAACCAGCTGGGTCAGACCCCAGAAAGAGCAAGTGCCACAAAGGAGGCTTCACTTAGAAACTAAAACCAGCATATCATAATGGAATATTAAAGATAATAAATAAAGAACTGATAATAATAGAGATAACAACAGTAAACTGAGTACGAGAAAACTATTCAAGTAGCCAGGTCACAACCCTTAAACCAAACAAGGACCGGGGTTGCAGCCCTTCACCTGAATAGAAACCCGTCTCAAATACTATTGGTACAGTGAAGACAATAAACGAAGAGAGGACACAGAACTGCTCCGGGAGCCAGGTTACAACCCTTAAACCAAACAAGGACCGGGGTTATAACCCTTCGCCTGAACAGAACTGGACCCCTGATCTTTATTGCTAAGGCCAGTATAAATAATCATGGTATTAAGGTAAGGTAAAACATGACGAACATGGCATGAGATTGCAATAAGACAATAAACGAAGAGAGGACACAGAATTGCTCCGGGAGCCAGGTTACAACCCTTAAACCAAACAAGGACCGGGGTTGTAACCCTTTGCCTGAACAGAACTGGACCCCCGATCGTTATTGTTAAGGCAAGCATCAATAATCATGTCATGTCACAATCTTGCACAGGATCAGGATAAGACTAAGCTGGAATAAACTACATCCAATCAATCACGGCCAATCAAGAGTACGGCTTGATACTTTTAACTAACTAGGGTTATCACGTGCCTAGTTACTAGCAAGATGCAATGAGATTATCCCAACAGCCACAAGCCCTGCAGACCATCCGGTTATCCAGGTCGAATGTCCGTTTAGGAAGAATACAACACATGACTGTGTGCTGGAAATGTGTCCTACTCGTCGGTAGGCTACAAGTCCACTGAATGCGCCCAGATAACGGGATTGCTTGTAGCTGGGAATCTCTTCATGACTACTGAATCATTCTAGTTAATTAGCCTTAGTCAATTTCAGTAGGTACCCCTGACCGTGGTACTCAGGGGTCCCCATCCTAGACATGATGCAAGATAGTACTAGTTTATTTGTACAAACACAATCGCCCACGGTGTCCAAGTCTTTCATACTTGTCATATCAGGCTAGATGTCGTAACAGCATGCCGAGATATATCATGTCAGTTTACTTGTCAAGAGTGCGCCATAGCGGACCACTATCGTGTTCTATTCTTACAATATTATGAATGAGAGAAACTTGCATAAAATAACTAGTGACATATTCTTGATGCCAAGGAAATGATCTACAACTTCCACGTTGAAAGTTGGAAGAAATTCGAGCCATAATTCAGTCAATTAGGACATATAACAGTTAGAAATAGTCAAAATATGCATTATGCGGCCTATTCTGCGACACCATATGCGGCCAACTACGACATGCGGCTTATGCGGCTAAACTGCGACATCATATGCGGCCTACTGCGACATGCGGCTCATGCAGCTCAACTGCGGCATGCTATGCGGCCAACTGCGACATGCGGCTCATGCGGCTCAACTACGACATCATATGCGGCCAACTGCGACATGCGGCTCATGCGGCTCGACTGCGACATGCTATGCGGCCAACTGTGACATGCGGCTCATGCGGTTCAACTGCGACATCATATGCGGCCAACTGCGACATATGTCTCATGCGGCTCGACAGCGACATGCTATACGGCCAACTGCGACATATGTCTCATGCGGCTCAACAGCGACATCATATACGGCCAACTGCGACATATGTCTCATGCTGCGGATGAACATAGAAGTTTGACCAAAATTGTTTTGGCCATAACTTCCTCATCCGAAGTCGAAATCAAGCGAAACAAAAGCCAAAACTGCATGAAATTGAATTCTCTACAACATAGAACCATTAGTTTTCGAAAATAATCAAGTTTTAGAGATTAAAATCAAGAAAACCGAAAAGTTATAAACTTAGATCTATAAGAAATTATCCATCAAAATGAAAAAGGCCAAGTTCTAAAGAGTCTTAAAATCAAGTAAGGAAGAGAATGGAATAATAAAACTTGAGATCCAACATGAAGCAAGTTTACACTTGCCTAGCTCTCTTCCCTGGTAGGTAGAAGAGTAATGGTGGAGAAGAAGAAGTGAAGGAGAAGAATAAATGAAGAGAGAGAGAGAGTTAGGTAGAAATATAAATGAGGGTGGTGGTGGTAGGTGGGATTTTTCTTTTGGTTCATGGTGAACCCAAAAGCAAACCAAACCAAGCTAAGCCGGACCAAGCTAAGCCATAACCAATGAGATGCCAAAATAACCATACAGGAAAATACGCAAATAACCATACAGGAAAATACGCAAATACGATTCAAGAATACGTACACGTATACCAAGATACGTAATACAAACTATAGGCATTACAGCTGAGTCCCAGATATATCCGACCATTTGAAGTTTTGAGCCGAATTGGTGAAGTAGCGTATCGGTTAGCTCTACCAGCTAATCTTGAGGGCGTGCACAACGTCTTCCACGTTTCGCAGATTAGACGCTACATCCCGGATTCGAGTCATATTCTGGACCATTCGGAGCTAGAGATTGGACCGAGCCTTACAGTACCAGAGAAGCCTGTGGCGATTTTGGACAGAGTCGAGAAGAGGACGAGGACTTCGGTGACTCCCATAGTCAGAGTTATGTGGAGGTACGATTCCCCAGACGAGTCTACCTGGGAGCGAGAAGATGAGATACGGGAGCAGTACCCGTACTTGTTTGAGACCTGAGGTAATTCCTAATCCTATCCTTTAAATTTCGAGGACGAAATTTCTTAAGGAGGGAAGGTTGTGAAACCCGTAAATTCAGTTTTATTTTTTTAATTATTAAATTTTGTGTTTTCTACTTTGCCAGATTATTATTAAATAGAAAATTACTAATTTCAAAATAAACATGGATTTTTGTTTTGGCTGACCCAGACCAGAACTCGTTCTCGAGTCCCGAACCCGTCTAGAACCCTTCATTTTAATTAATTAATTGAATATTTATTTATCTAATTATTAATTTAGGAAATGATATTTTTAGAAAAATTATATCCTGGGATTTCGAATGTTGGTCGCGACATGTCCCGAGCCTGACTTATAACCGACTCGAACTCAGATTCGTTTTTCCGAAAATTAATCATTAAAAATCCATTAGTATTTTATTATTCTATTTAATAAAAAAAATACTAATGGAGAAATAAAACTTTCATTAAAATACAACTCTCAACTTTAACTTATTCTTATAACTTCACCATCAGTAAGGTTAAAACCATTCCTTTGCTTTCAACGTATGAGCACCGACCCTTTCGGTTCCCACCGCCATCGCCATTACGCCGGCGACCCCCGGCCTTCCCGAACAGCCGCCCCCTCCCCTTCCGTAACCCCTCTTCCACTCTCCTATATATACAAACCCCCTCCTTCCATCACTCACATCACCACTTTCCCTTTTCAAAGACCTAACCCCAAACCCTAGCCGACCGAAGCCGATCCCGACCGCCGGCCTCCGCCTGAAGCTGCCCGGCGCCACCCTCCCCAGGCCACGCCCCTGTCCGACGACCAACCCGCAGCACTGCTCGTCTCCCGAGCTCCGACGCCGAGCCCCGGAGACCCGCGCCCGACCCCGCGGCCTCCCGCGCTGTCCCCGGACCTCCCCGTGCGCCGCTTCCCGGCCGCTGTCCCAGCGCCTCCTCGCGCTCACTCTGTTCCCGATCCGACCTCCCGGTCCGTGTCTGGCTTGCTGTTCCGAGTCTGAGACTACACTTCAGATTCCGTCAGTTTTGGGTAACCTCTGTTAATCTCAGTAGTTGTTCCTTGGGCCGTGTGTCAATGATGATATTGGTCCTGATCCCGCAACGGGAATCGGATGTGAGGTTTCCGATCCTTCGGAATTTCCGAATTTGCCTTTGGCAAGTTTCTGTGGATTTTCGGTTTATTGTTTCTGATTTAGTTTCGGGTTTTCCGATTCCATTTCGGATTTTTCTGAGAACTCTTCGGAATATTTTCTGTGATTCTCGAATTTTTCCGAATTAATGGATTAATATGAGTTGTGTGTTTTCCGAGTTAGTTTCGGAATTTCCGTTTCGTTTCGGGAATTCCGAAGTTCTTTGGTATTTTGTGCTGTGACCTTCGGATTTTATTCCGTGAGTTGATTTTCGGTTTTGTGGTTAATTTGTATGGATTTCGGAATTTCCGAATCCTCTCGGATAGGTTCTGTATTTTGTTTTGGTTCTCGGAATATCCGATAAGCTTCTGGGATTTTTGGTTGATAGTTATATTGGATTGTTGGTATGCTGGTTCCGGGTTTTCCGAATTTGTTTCGGACATAATTCTGTGGGAAATGGATTTTCCCTGGTATGGGATTGTGTTTGGTGTTTGTGGCGCATTTCCCAGTTTTTGGGTTGAACCGAAAATAGAGGAAGTGCTGCCGAATTTTCTATAAAATTTAATGATTTTAAATGGTTTTTGGGAAAGATTGTATTTTTGAAATTTTGGGCGACGACCGTAATTGGTCAATGGGCCCTGGCTAAGTGCAAACGAAACCGGTTTCGTCCGGACGTTGAGGCATTAGCCTATTTGATGATTGGACCAAAAATCTGAGACCTATTATTTAAATTATTATTAAGTTTGTAGGATTTTTAGAGACTAACAATTATTTTCTTCTTATTTTAATTTATGTAATAAAGGTCTGTAAAAGGGGCATAAGCCCAATTGTTTATTCCTGTGAGAAAGTGTAATAGCTTAGGTTTTATTTTTTGGATGATTTTCGGTCATGAGAACGTAGTATAAAATGATAATTATTTATTTTATTTTAAAAAGAAAAAAATAATAAATGTTTTATCACTTAGCAGTTAAGTTATAATTTTTAAATATAAATTCATGTATTTCTCATTAAAAAGGAAAATCTTAGTTTTATATTTATATAATTATAAAATACCGAGTTTTTCCAAATAAACCGACAAATACAATTTTCTCGAAATTAAATATAAACTGATGTTTCTTAATTGCAATGCACTTTTAATCGCGTTTTGGTTGTGTTAGCTAAATAAAGACTAAAATTGACTAGGACACAACTAGAGATTGCAAGTAGTATAGTATCATTGGCGACTTTGGTTTTCTGAGACAAGTTTTTCGAATGTAGGATTTCAAGGAAGAACCTGATTTTCCATCCCGACGTATCGACCCGTCCAGTCCAATCAATTTGAGGCAAGTACAGTTTGTGGTAGTTTATAATTATTTAGTAATAGTTTTACTGCAAATTTAAACCACGAGGCAACACGAAATTCTCTCTGATAGCATTGACTGTTGGGTAATAGGGGAGTAGTGTAATGAGTATGACTACATCCAAATAGTATAATGACTGTGTTAGCTTACCCCTCATACACACGGGGATAAGCCATATCGTATCAATAGGATACAACTGTACAACCCAATCCGGTCATATTTCATTGCCTATTCACATCACACTATTTTTAACTGTTGCAAAACTATTTACTTCAAATTGTTTAAAAGTGCATAATTCCATTATTATTTCAATTGTTAAAATATCATGAATTGTACTTTGCTCCCTCATGACTGAGACTATATTTTTAGGTCCTATTGAGGATGCAGAGCTACTTATTAGTAGCTACTATGACCCTGAGCTATACCCTGCCGGGCTTCCTGAGGATGGCGTACTTGATGACGATGTTGCTTCTCTTTAGATGCTATTTTTCTGTTTTATAGTTTTGTCTAAAAACAATGTTATTTCAGTTGGTGGTTTTATGATTGTACTTTGTACTGAACAAGTTTTAATTTATCGAATAATAAAGATTGTGGCAAATTAGATTGAGTTGTTGATTACCTGCATATGGAAGATACAGCTTACTGCCGCCGTCTCATCAACGGTGCAGCAGGCTGGGCATGATCCTATTCGACCCAGTTAATTGGGATCGGGTCGTGACCCTAATTTCTTCCCTCCTGTTTTCTCCTCCTCCTCCTTCCTCCGGCGGCGGCGGCGCCACCACCACTACCAGCAGCCACCGCCGCCTTCTTCCTCCTCCTCCTCCCTTCTCCAAACCCTGATTCCCTCTCCCGCCATGGCCTACAGGACCCTGGATCGACGCGAGGGGACATCCCAACCCTCATTTTCATCACCCACACGATCCAACCCTTTCTACTTGAGGAAATCCCCTTCTTCTTCTTCCCAAACAAAAGGAAGGAACGTGGACTCTACGTGGCGCCGAGATGACGCCGCCGCCGACCAACGCCGACGAGGAGGAGGAGAGGCGGCTGTGGTAGGAGGCAGCTCGGCTCGGGGAGCTGGCGCGGGAGCTGCAGGAGTCGGCGTCGGCGCTCATCTCCAGGACGTGGAACGAGGAGCAGGCGTTCCTTCCTTTTATAGGCCATCTGGCGATCGACTCGAGGTCCATGTCGCCGTCGCCGGAGCTCCTCGACGCGGTCAAGGGGAAGCAGTCGCAGGCTCCTCGGTTCCTTAGCTACCAGGTGAGGATTGGGGATGATTTTCTTCCATCTCCGAGGAGGACTGGCTTGGGCTGCCCCCAAGTAAAAAAATTGATGGCAAACTTGTAAATTTTTTTGAACATTTTTGGGCTGCCCCTAAGTAAAAAGTGTGGTGTCCTTAGAAAAACCTTTAATTAAGAAATCGACATCGATCTTTGCTATTAACTATCTCTGAATATTTTCAATATATTAATCATTGGATCTATCGTTTAGTACCGTACATATTAGTTTCTTAACTTTTAGTTTATTTTTAATAGGTTTTGAACTAATTTGTACGGTAAAAAAAAATCAATTATTACTATTTCGTAAATACTTAATAGCAAAAATTTCAATACCTCCTCTTTAAATACATGGTGAATAACAATACAACATTACTATCTGAATCAATAGATTAAAAACAAAATACCCTCATCCAAATTCTTTCGTTATTTACCGTCTCAACACGAGCCCAACAAAATATACGAATTTATCGTCTCTAGGTCGGTTTTGATCTACCCAAGTTCTCATTCTAAGAAGTGCATTTATTGGTCAACCATTGTAGTTGGTATTGAAAATTTCTCGAAACAAATACTTTTACAGTAATGTTATGGAGACACACTTTTTTTTGACACTCCATAACCACACTGGTGTGACATATGTCAATTATTATCTTCCTTCTAAGATTTTTTTTTTTTTTATCATCCGATAATATGCTGCTACATTAGTGTGGCTATGGAGTGTGTCAAAAAAAAATGCTCCCGTAACATTACTAGTACTTTTATTATGTCGATGCAACATAAATAGTAAAGATAATAATCTCAAGCAGATCACCGATTTTGATCATGAAAGCACTTGGTAGCGGGCAAACATAAAACCATTTGAAGATCAGAATGGTAATAGAATGCATGCTAATAGTAGGAAAAGCTCGGTAGATATACAATTTCTCAAGAACAAGAAAGAAGATTGGATTTTCTATTGGGAATGATTATTTTCCATTTTAAGGTTAGGAAACATTTATACTCTAAAAATTTACTACTAATCTAATTTGTTAACAATGGTTTATATTATTCGAATATAACCTACAAATAAAAACTCATAATATAAGCCACAATTTGGGAGTTCATACAGAGATTTGGCATTTTGATCATGATATGTATGTTAAGAGTTCCATGTACACCAGTTTTTTTTAATGGAGTTTGATATTGACATTTTAAGGCTAGGGAACAATGAACATACTCTAAATATTTACAATGGCAATTCAGTCCCAACTAATGTACGATGTCCCGTGGATCAGAAGCACAAGTAGGGGTGAGCAATTTCGGTCTTTAATCGATCTGAATCGAATTAGTCATTTTGTTCGATTTTATATATTACGGATCCGAACTCGATTTCTAATGACCGATAATAAATTATAAATGTTAGCTAATGATCAACAAATTCCTTTAGCTATCTCATAAAATTAGAAGACAACGCGTACCTACAATTCCATCGGAAAAAAAGAAGAAGAAAAAGATCAACTAGATAAATTTATAGTTTAATAGTTAAAATTATCTAACTATTTACCCCTACGTGCTACTTATCTTACAAGTCATCACTCTACCTATAATTAATTTTAAATCATTTAATCTTAACCGTTTATTTTTCAAAGGTTAAAATTAAATGACTTATACATGATCCAACGGATGTGAAAGAGGGATACTTAGGGGATGCAAAAGAGTGTATATACAATAATTGCTTATTTTTCATTGTTGGAGTCCAGTTTGAATTTGGTAAAAGCAAATTTTGGAGTCCAAATATGGTAAAAAAATTAATTTGATATGATTTGAAAATCTACATTAAATATATGATTTAATTAGATTTATAAATTTGTATCAAATATTTAATTTGACCATATTTGGACATCCATAATTGGTGATGTGATGTAATCTACACTGTTAATTATTGGTGGACAGCCAGATCTGATGGTGTACTACTTTTAGGGTCTTCTAACCCTAAAATTAGGTTTCTCAGCACAAATTCGAAATTCGGGGTGCTTGTCCACAAGAAAATTTAAGAGAAAATTCGTACTTTGTTCTTAGGACTAAAATTCGTATTTTGTCTTAGGACTTTGTCATCCAAGACAGAAGGAAGAAGAATAAGAAGATCTAAGCGAGAACTCGTCAACTTCGGTTAGGAAGATTGATACGGGTTGGTAAGTGATATCAATTGTAATCTTCTGTTTTTTCTTCTTAAGGCCTCGTTTGGTTCGCGGAATCTCCCGGTTGGGAAAGGAAAGTGATTATTTTCCTATGTTTGGGTGTCCAAGAAATTGAGGAGGAAAGGAAAGTGATTCCCAATGGAAGAGAAATTAGGGGGGAAAGTGATTCCATCCATCCAAGGAAGGAATCACTTTCCCACATTGAAGTATTCACTTTCCTTTCCAAATTTCTTGGCATTACCAAACATCAGAAAGGAAAATCAAGAGGAATTAAAGTTTTCCAAAGGAAAGGAAATGACAAGGAATTGATTTTCTTTCCCTTCCATTCCGCGAACCAAACGAGGCCTAAGAGTGGTGAGGGGGTTGAACCTATTAAGACAAATGGTTCAACGTGAGTTCTGTCTATCTTGTAATTTTATCTGAGTTATTAAAGGTTAAAATTTGTTCAGGTGACGTAGTCACCGCCATATACTTCTCTTCATTTTGTGTTTGGTGTCCGTTAAGACGGATGTTGGTAACATTTTGATCAGGTGGGTTGGCAAATGCTTTCGTACACGTCCAACACTCATGACGAATAACAAATTATAAATGTTAGCTAATGTTCAACAAATTCCTCTAGCTGTCCCATAAAATTAGAAGACAAACGGGTGTCTACAATTCCATCGAAAAAAGAAGGAAGATGAACCAGATAAATTTATAGTTTAATAGTTAAAATTATCTAACTATTTACCCTACATGCAACTTACCTACGGCCTCGTTTGGTTCGCGGAATGATCGGGTTGGAAAAGGAAAGTGATTACTTTTCTATGTTTGGGTGCTATAGGAATTGAGGAGGAAAAGAAAGTGATTTTCAATGGAAGAAAAATTAGAGAAAAAAGTAATTCCATTCATCCAAGTAAGGAATTACTTTTCCACATAGAAAAATTTACTTTCCTTTATAAATTCTTTAACATTTACAAATTTCGAAAAGAAAAATCAATAAAAATTATAATTTTTCAAGAAAAAAAATGTTATGCGAACCAAACGAGGCCTATAAGTCACCACTCTTACCTAGAATTTATAGGTCTCACATGTCGGACTAATCACGTTAGGGTATTAACTAGGGGCCTTAAAACAACACTCAGAGCATCTTCCACCCAATTGTCTTATTTTATGTTATGAATCTTAGGTGGTATAGGACACAAGACAATATCTTGTATAGGTAGCAAGATTATATTCACAAATCACAATGAGTTTAAAAAGTCATCTCCAATGCAAAAGTATTGAGAAGACAATACAAAGTAATTTTTTACAACTTCCAAGACAACTTTTACTCTTCTATTTCTTTTTATAAACATTTTTATTCATAAATGATGATGTGGACATAAAAAAATTGTGAAGTGCATTGTCTAGATCTATACAACTAACTTTACATTGTCTTTACCATGTCATTGCCATGTCAACTCCACACTTTATTTTATATTTACATTGGAGAAGTACTTTTAGAAAAAATGGTTGGAGATCACTACAACAAAAAGACCTATTAATGACGCTTGATAAGTGGTTTTCATGACGGCTGATGTGGAAGCGTCATCAATGTTCAGCAAGACTAGAATCTATGACGGTTTACATTAAAAACGTTATTGATAGTGCTCCAGTGATACGAGCGTCATAAAAAAAGCACGAAAATTTAAGTTGAAACCTCGACTCCCCCGCAATTCTCCCGCACTTAAGAAAAATTCTAAACCCTCTCTCTTTCTCCTCCCGCTCCCCAACTCCCCTCAGCCCACTCCCCGCTCCCCAACTCCCCTCAGCCCGCTCCCCGCTCCCCGCTTGTAACACCCAGTTTTCTGAAATTGGAATATTTTAAAAATTTATTATTTTATTATTAAATAATGGTGATTTAGTCATGTTATGAATTTTGGTGATTTTTAGATAGTTTAAAACTATTTTCTAAGTCATGGCTTATGACTTTGGTTAACTACTAGTGTAACCCTAGAGATTATATGACTTAGAGACTAACTATGACCATATGAGTCTAACCATGTGATTAGGATATCAAATTATCACTTTTTAGTCAAAAGGGTATTTTGGTAATTTATTAGAATTTATTTGGATTTATGTAATTTATTATTATTTAATTAGTTGTTAAGTGTCATGTTAGCTCCTAACCTAGTTTAGCACTAATCTAGAGGTTAGTTACTAACCTAGAAACTAAGAGGTTAGATATTTACATGTTAGTCAAAGTATAGAAAGTATCTAGATATTTACTTTTGTGATATTTCTTGAAAACCTAAAGATCTAAGCTACCTTTACATAGAAGTCAACCTTCCTTAACTTGGAAGCAACCCAAGGACAACCCCCCCCCCCCCCTTGTCTTGGCCGGCCATAGGGCACCCCCCCCCCCCCCATCCTATTTAGTCACTACCCATCTCATTTACATACCCTTTTACATTTTATTAAACCTTGAAATTTCCATTCCTTCACAAGACCATAACTTGATCATTTTTATCCAAATCACCTCTAGTCTTTTGCATTGAGACCCTACAACATCAAGGGTGCTAAGGGAGGCTAGCAATCAAAGTTTCACAAGGCTAGGACATCACCAAGAGAAGTGGACACCCCCCCTATTCTAGGCTTTTTATTGAGTTTTCACTCAATAGGTAATTACCCTCAAACCTTGTTAATACTGTGATTTCTCTTCATAAATACATGCATATAGGTATACCCTAACTGTGGGTCAAGTTTGGTAGGAAGTAGGTTTGGTTTGGTGTCCGTATCGGACACGTATCCTAGGTTATAAAACCATGTTTGATGAATTGCCCCAAAGGTTTTGACTTCTGTAAAATGTAGAACAAATTGTATTTTCAGGTAGCCCTAACCTTGCTAACCCTAACCCTAACTTACTGAGCACGAATCCGAGTCGTGTCCGTGTCCAAAACGGACACGAACTCACTGCACAATGCACACGAATAGTGTCACTTCCCGTTCCCAGAATGCGTATTTTATACATGTACTCCTCGAATGTATTTATTTAATATTTATCATGTATTATCCTATATTTAAATTTCCTTTAATTCATGTTAATCAATTTCCTGCAATTTTATTTTTGTATTTTATTTCTGCTGTTATTTTATTCTCTGCTTTAGTTAGCCTATTGTGGTTCGGCCTAGATTGGGTTCTCGGGTTGGCTTTGTTGGATCCCCCTACAACCCGGCCCATTAGCTTCCACCTACCACCCCTTCCATATTTAAAGCCACCCTCTCCATTCTCTCTCCTCATTACTCATTCTCACCATTACTCCTCTTCTTCTTCTTCATTACTCTCTCCACCTACCAAACCGTAGGCAAGTACAACTTGCTCCCCATGAGAACCCATGTTTTTGTAGTTCATTTATCTTCCTTACAAGATCCTAAGAGAGTTTAGAACTTGGCATTTTTTATTTCGAAGTCTTAAATTTTGTAGATCTAGAAATGAGTTATTTTTGGAGTTTGGTGGTTTTGATCTATCAAACTTTTTTGTTTTTAAGTTTTGATGGTTCCATGTTGTAGAGAAGTTTATTCTACCCAATTTTGACCTTTGGAAAGTTGGATTTGGACTTGTTTTGACCAAGTTATGGACTTTTGAAACTTTGGGGTGCAACCATGGAGTTCTTGCTGTTTGGAGAAGACAGTGAGCAGTGTATGCTAGCTTTTTAGCTTGCGTCACTGAGCTGTGTGCGCTTTTTAGCGCAGCGCAGTATGGAGTCCATACGCTGCCTTTTTAGGTAGCGTGTATCTTGCATACGTTACCTTTTGGGAGCGTATGACTTGCATACGCTCACTTGGATAGTAAGGAGTCGTATGGAGTTCATACGCTACCTTTTGGGAGCGTATGACTTGCATACGCTGACTTGGATAGTAAGGAGTCGTATGGAGTTCATACGCTGCCTTTTGGAAGCGTATGACTTGCGTACGCTGGCTTGGATAGTAAGGAGTCGTATGGAGTTCATACGCTGCCTTTTGGGAGCGTATGACTTGCATACGCTGACTTGGATAGTAAGGAGTCGTATGGAGTTCATACGCTGCCTTTTGGAAACGTATGACTTGCGTACGCTGGCTTGGATAATGAGGAGTCGTATGGAGTCCATACGCTGCCTTGAAGAGGAGTCGTATGGAGTCCATACGCTAGCTTGACCTGAGCGTACGCTGGCTTGAGCGTACGCTAGCTTGAGCGTAGCTTGACCTGAGCGTACGCTGACATGAGCGTAGGCTGACATAAGAGTAGCCTGCTTACCCTGGATCTTCTATAGCCCTGTATAATGATATCTTATTAGATATTTAACATCCATTTTATATCCTTACGTCTTTTTGCATAAACTTGATATAATCATGATATGCTAATATTTCTGTTAAATATAGATTGTTACGTGGGATGTACCATGTGTCGTGAATTGAGTTATAGATATCCCGATTGACTGGAATTAAACCCTGAGAATTGTAGGCTCGACCCCACTGAATACTAGTTGACTTTCATGCCTTGTCACCATTGATAATGATTGTGACCTTGACTAATAATTGATCATGCGTTCCTAGTTGGAACTAAGAGACTGGCTAGTCGTCTTTTTGAATTGAATGAATGAGACACGTTCATATGAATTATGAACTATTGAAATCGACTGGCTAATTCCGAATATTGGCATACAGGCACATGCAGGCTTCAATTCATTTATTATTTATTTATCGTACCAAAGAAGCATGTGTACTTTATGGTCAAGGCATGATTACTCCGTGGTTAGTTTTGATTGTTGCATTACGCTATGTAAGACCTACAACCTGACCGTACTGGTATCATTGTAGAGTTGTGCATATCGTACCCCGTACAAAGTACTCATTTGAATGACCATGATCCACGGCATGGGATTTCACTCAACGTAGAGACTGTTAAGTTAAATAAAATAATGATTGCATGGAGAGAATGGATTCTCGAGTTCTTACATGGCAGCCCCCTTGGGACAAGTAGTACCCGACGGGCCGGCTGGTTCCCACAGATACTGTAAACCTGCCACACGGGCAGGAAACAGTATCTGCTTATATTATTATTGTATATGGTATATTGACGGGCGTCCTGCTAGGACTCGTCTAATTCATGCATGGCGCACATGATTAACTGGATAGACTAGCCTTGCTCGCACATAGTAAGAACTGAGGAATCCCTATTGCATAAATTCTAGGATAACTTGGGACTCAAAATAGCAAGCCGTAGGATTTGATTGGCCGTTCAAGATGATTTGTTTGTGCACTGTACCTACTCTGTTACCTAACTGGGATGATCAGAATGTCAGGACATGACGGGCCAACATCTGTCCTTGTTTAGTTGGGAGGTTGGTTCGAAGTGTCGTGATGTGATGTGAATCCTAGTGGAAAGCAGAGATCTATTATTATATTTCTCATTACTGGTTTTAGTTCTCATGTCGTGCTTCCTTGTGGTACTTGCTATTAGAGGTCTAACCTCTCTGGTTTTGCATGGCCAGATTTAGAGCCGGTCCCCGAGGATCCAGCTTACTTCTACCTCCAAGATGGTCAACACTAGAGGGATGATCGCAGGAGGATTCGAGTGGGTTTCTTACTTCCCCGCTCGTTTTGTTATCTACTTTATACCTTGCCGTTTGGCACCGACATGTTAGTCGGATTGTCTTGTACTTACTTTTTACATAATTGTAACTAAAGTCAGGCTGCAGCTGATAACAATTGTGTATACTTTTGCTACATCAATCTGGCTATGTTTTGTAAAGCCAGATATCAAGAACATTTTGACAGAGCGTTTGGGATGCCTTACTGCTTTATCTTACATGTTCTCTATTACTGTTTCTTGTTCGAATGATTGAGACAATAGATGTGAAGTGACCATAGTGAGACTTGCATGTAGTATGCACCCCCTCGTCTTTAGACAGCATTGATCGTATTATACGGTATTCATCTACCCGTAATACGTAGCTGGCTGAGTCATTCCTCCGCTCTCCAGTATTCTGGTTCTGGGGCGTGACAAATAGTGCCCTGCTACCACGTTGTTCGTGCTCACTGCACAGAGCACTAGGACACGTAAAATTTGACATAGACACGGGGGCAATGTCTGCGAACATGCCCCCAAAGTTTCGTGTCACGCCGTGTCGTGTCGAGTGAGAAATCGCACTCGCACGGGTCACAGACGGCACGCACAGACCCGTTTTTTCACTTGGACACGGCCTTCGTGTCGTGTCTAGACACCACGTGGACACCTCGTGGTGACACGAGTGTGTAGCCCAACACGTGGGCTACACGTGGACATGACCACGAGGCCCCACGTGGCTCTTATCGTGTCCACGAGACACGTGCACCGCTGCACGACGCGGTGCCAAACCGCGTGTATCAGTCGAGTTTTCTCGACTGATACGGACCTCGTGTCGTGTCCTAGAGTGATGTGGACACGGGGCAGGCACTTGGACACGTGCACAACCCCCAGGCGCACCTTCTTGCACGAGCACGAGACACATGTGTGCGTGTGTCGTGTCCTAGAGCGAGGTGCACACGTGCACAACGCAGTGTTTGCATGTGTGTGCCAGTGTTTACCTGTTTAGGTTTTTAGAGGGTTGGACACGTCGTGTCGTGTCTAGACTTCGTGTCAGGTACCCTAGATGCTAGGGGACACTGTGGGACACGATTACCAACCTTGCGTTTCGGGCCTTAGGTCATTTTTGACTCGGATTTGGGTTTACCCATTGATCGAGTGCACAGTGCACTGGGGTTCAGATATTGGTATTTTTCCAGATTTTGTAATCCATTTTCAAACTAATTTTTATGTATAAATATATGTAAAATTGTGTGTATATATATTGTATATATATGTATATGAGTGTGTGGGTATATGTGTATGTGTATGTGAGTGTATATATGTGTATGTATAGGTATGTGTGGGTGTGTGTATATATTTATGTATGTATTGTGTGTGTGCGTGTGTGGTTCCAGAAATCAGAGAACACACCCCACACACACACTCCCATATCTCTCTCTCTCTCTCTCTCTCTTGTTCACTCTCTATCTCTCTCACTCTCTCACATCTCTCTCTCTATTGTTCTCTCTCTCTCTCTCTCTATATATATATATATATATATATATATATATATATATATATATATATATATATATATATATATATAGTGCCGCGCGTCGGAAACTCCCAACGGACGATGTCGTCAAATCCTTCGGCTCCTGTCTGGTGTCCAAATGCCACTGCTGTGTTGACCCTCAACAGGAAACCGCCGATCACGTCCTATTCTATGGAGATTCTGCCTCGTACATTTGGACACACCTTCAACACAGGTACAAATTGGCTCCCACGAACGGGGGCATCAACGATCTGCTGGCCAGATGGAACACTTCTCACGGGCATCAGATCGTCGTTGCCGCCGCTTTTTGGGTTTTATGGAAAAACAGAAACAAATTCAGATACGAAGGCCGCCAATTCCCCCTACAGCAATTGTACAGAGAGGTGGTTCGGCAAACATTCAAGAGAAGGAGGTGTTGCACCCACACTTCGAACCAGTTTTGGGCCGCCCTGGACTGCTGACAGGAGCCGGACCGCGGGTCCTTTGGGATCTTGCTTTGCCCGCCTAACTTTCGGATGCTCGGTCTTATACCGTTTTGTGAGCAACTTTTTTATTTCACACTTTGTTTTGGGCCCGTTTTCGCGCTAGGGGCGCTTCTTGTATAGGCTAAGGCATTTTGCGCCTATCTCTCAATAATGGTTCTTTTCCATTAAAAAAAATAAAAATAATATATATATATATATATATATATATATATATATATATATATATATATATAGTTATAGTTATGTATATATATGTGATACTATACTTTTTAGATATAGGTTTACATAGAACCTATAAGTTACTGGCCTATGGGTTATGGACATTAGCCTATGGCCATTAGGGGCTAACCCTAATTGACCTAATGACCCATGACCAAACTAGTTGACCCTTGTTTGACTAGAGTTGACCAAAGTCAACCTTAGGTCAAACTTGACCTAATTAACCTAGAATTGACTAGGATTAACCTAAAATGACTAGTTTAACTAGTCTGACCATGTTTGACCTAACTTGACTAGTAGACCTAGTTTGACTAGATAATTGACCATTGTTGACCAAAGTCAACTATAGGTCAACCATGACCTAATTGACCTAGAGATGGCTTAGATGAACATAGAAGGACTAGTTGACTAAAGTTTGACTAAACCCTAACTAATTGATTTATGTTTGACCATATGGTTATGAGGATAGTCCTATGTAATTTAAGATATGTATGGGATTAAGTGGAATACTTAGAGGTTGTGTCATGGTTTGAGTTAGTCTTATGGAGTATTGACTTAGATAGTTGACCATTGACCTAATTACCTTGTTGACTAGTCTTTGTTGACCCAAAACCTTAGTTAGTCTAAGATTGACCTAGGTTGACCATATTGACTAGTAAATGACTATTCTGACCATTGTTGACTAAATCCTAGATAACTTGACTAGTTTGGCTAGAATGTTTGACCAAGAGTGTCACGCCCCAGAACCAGAATACTGGAGAGCGGGGGAATGACTCAGCCAGCTACGTATTACGGGTAGATGAATACCGTATAATACGATCAATGCTGTCTAACCAGACGAGGGGGTGCATACTACATAAAGGTCTCACTATGGTCACTTCACATCTATTGTCTCAATCATTCGAACAAGAAACAGTAATAGAGAACATGTAAGATAAAGCAGTAAGGCGTCCCAAACGCTCTGTCAAAATGTTCTTGATATCTGGCTTTACAAAACATAGCCAGATCTGATGTAGCAAAAATATACACAATTGTTATCAGCTGCAGTCTGACTTTAGTTACAATTATGTAAAAGTAAGTACAAGACGATCCGACTAACATGTCGGTGCCAAACGGCAAAGTATAAGGTAAATAACAAAACGAGCGGGGAAGTAAGAAACCCACTCGAGTCCTCCTGCGATCATCCCTCTAGTGTTGACCATCTTGGAGGTAGAAGTAAGTTGAGTCCTCGGGAACCGGCTCTAAATCTGGCCATGCAAAACTAGAGAGGTTAGACCTCTAATAGCAAGTACCGCAAGGAAGCACGATATGAGGCATTAAACCAGTAATAAGAGAATATAACAATAGATCTCTGCTCGCTACTGGGATTCACGTGACATCACGACACTTCGAACCAACCTCCCAACCAAACAAGGACAGAAGTTGGCCCGTCATGTCATGATGCTCTGATCATCTCAGTTAGTTAACAGAGTAGGTACAGTACACAAACAAATCAACTTAAACGGCCATCCAACTCCTACGGCTTACTACTGTGAGTCCCAAGTTATCCTGGAATTATGCAATAAGGATTTCTCAGTTCTTACTATGGACAAGCAAGGCTAGTCTATCCAATCAATCAATTGCGCCAATCATGAATTAGACGAGTCCCAGCGGGACGCCCGTCATCAATATACAATATACAATAATATAAGCAGATACCGCTCCCTGCCCGTGTGGCAGATTTGCAGTATCTGTGGGAACCAGCCGGCCTGTTGGGCACTAATAGTCCCAAAGAGGGCTGCCATGTAAGAACTCGGGAATCCATTCTCTCCATGCAATCATTATTTTATTTAACTTAGTAGTCTCTACGTTGAGTGAAATCCCATGCCGTGGATCATGGTCATTCGGAATGAGTACTTTCGTACGGGGTACGATATGCACAACTCTACAACGATGCCCGTGCGGTTAGGTTGTAGGTCTTACATAGCGTAATGCAACAATCCAAACTAACCACGGAACAATCATGCCTTGACCATAAAGTACACATGCTTCTTTTATAGTAAAATAAATAAATAAATAAATTGAAGCCTGCATGTGTGCCTGTACGTCAATATTCGGGATTGGCCAATCGATTATAGTAGTTCATACTTAATATGAACGTGTCTCATTCATTTATTTCAATAAGACGACTAGCCAGTCTCTTAGTTCCATCTAGGAACGCATGATCAATAATTAATCAAGATAACAATCAATGTTAATTAATGCCAAATTCGGAAAATAAACATTGGGAAATAAATAATGTTGGGAAATAAAGAATCTCATGCGCTGTGGAAAATGATTGGGGAATAAATAAACCTCATGCACTGTGGGAAATGATTGGGGAATAAATAAATCTCATGCACTGTGGGAATGCGGCTGTGAGAAATAAATATCATGCGCTGTGAAATAAGATTGAGAAATAAATAATCTATGCGCCTGAGGAATGAGATTGGGAAAATAAATATCATGCGCTGTGAAATAAGATTGGAAAATAAATAATCCATGCGCCTGAGGAAGGTGGCTGTGAGAAATAAATAAACTCAGGGAAGCTGTGGGAAATAAATAAACTCATGCGCCTGATGAAATCTGTGGGAAATAAATAAACTCATGCGCCTGAGGGAAAGGATTGAGAAATAAATAAACTCATGCGCCTTGGCTGTGAGAAGTGATTGGGAAATAAATAAATCATGCGCCTGAGAGAATCTGTGGAAAATAAATGACTCATGCGCCTGAGGAATGGGAAATAAATAACTCATGCGCGTTGGCTGTGGGGAGTGATGATTTGATGCGCTGTGGAAGTAAAGATTTCCATGCGCTGAGGAATAAAGATTTGATGCGGCTGTGGGAATAAAGATTTCCATGCGCTGAGGAATGAAGATTTGATGCGCTGTGGGAATAAAGATTTCATGCGCTGAGGAATGATGATTTGATGCGGCTGTGGGAATAAAGATTTCCATGCGCTGAGGAATGAAGATTTGATGCGCTGTGGGAATAAAGATTTCCATGCGCTGAGGAATGAAGATTTGATGCGCTGTGGGAATAAAGATTTCCATGCGCTGAGGAATGAAGATTTGATGCGGCTGTGACTGTTCTTCTTCTCCAAATTTTCTGAGAACAGAACCATGGGAACCATGGAGGCCATTGCTTCCAAGCTCCATAAATCCTTCATCCTAAGCCCAAATATGGACTTCCATAGGTCAAAATTGGGTAGAACGAAATTCTCTACAACATGGAACCATCGAAACTTAAAGATAACAAAGTTTACTAGATCAAAACCTAAGAAATTCGAAAATGTATCAAACTTAGATCTACAACAAATAAGCCATTGAAATCGAAAATGCTAAGTACTAAAGAGACTTAGAATCAAATGAGGAAGATGATGGAACAATAAAAATGGGGATCCATCAAGAAGCAAGTTGGCACTTGCCTATCTCTTCTAGGTTGGTGGGAGAGTTATGAGGAAGAAGAAGTGAAATAGAAAGAAGTAATGAAGAGAGAGAAATGGTTTTGGGCTTTAAATGAAGGGGTGGTGGTAGGTGGGGGTTTATTTCGGTTCATGATGAACCAACACAATTAAACCAATCTGAGCCGAACCCATAGCAAGCTAAAGCAGAGTATAAAAGCAGAAAGTAAATCGCAGAAATAAAATACAAAAAATAATTAGCAGGAAATAAAAGGAAATTAAATACAGAACAATACATGATAAATATTAAATGAATAAATTCCAGCAGTACATGTATTTAGAATACGTATTCTGGGAACGGGAAGTGACATCTCTACCCTCCTTAGAAAAATTCCGTCCTCGGAAGTTAAGATCCAAGCATGATAGAAATATCGAAGCTAAACTAATCTAAGTATAACCAATTGAGTAAGCAATCATTCTACAATGTTAACAGTAAGAAACATATCCATGCTGAACATTCTACGACACCAAGCAATTCTACTTACAACGTGACAAGCATGAGGGGTTAAGACAATCAAGGTATACAGAAAGAGATATACCTTGTGAGTCAAACAGGTGCGGATACCGTGATCGGATATCATCCTCACGTTCCCACGTTGACTCCCCCAAAGAGTGATGACCCCAAGCAACCCGGACAAGGTTAATTGTTCGGTTCTTGAGTACCTTCTCTCTTCGGTCCAAAATAGACACAGGCTGTTCCTCGTAAGACAGGTTGGTACCAACAACCAGCTCAGAATGATCAAGGACATGGCTAGGGTCCGATACATACCTTCGCAACTGAGATACATGAAATACATCATGCACCTCTCGTAACGAAGGTGGAAGGGACAAACGATAAGCAACATCGCCTACCCGATCAAGAATAACAAACGGGCCCACGTATCGGGGACTCAACTTCCCGCGAACGCCAAATCTAATGACCCCACGGGTAGGTGAGATCCGCAAGAATACGTGGTCCCCAACAGAAAACTCTAACGGCCTACGATGCTGGTCTGCCCAATGACGATGCCGATCCTGCGCAACTCGAAGTCGCTCTCTAATTCCTTTAACCACTTCCACTGTTTGAACAATCATCTCCGGACCTAACATCTTTCTCTCCCCAATATCGTCCCACGCTAGTGGTGTAGTGCCCCGTCCCTACATCGTGCCCCGTACTCTGTCCACGGGGTGCGCGAGAAAGGAACACTGTCGCTATCGATTCGGCCGGGACCGATAGGTCGGGATCGACCGAGTCGATCGAACGGGAACGGTTGAATTAAGATCCATTCCTCGTTATGGAATGTCTTCTTCGGAACCAAGTCCCATATTCAGCGGGTTGCGCCTCGAGGATTGACTCTGCGGCTGAGTCGGGAGAGACCTCCCGTTGCTCTGTTTTTCACGCCGCTTGCGTTGGTTTTGGCTTTGTTTTCTGAATGCGCTTTCGTGAATGTTTTCGATGGTTTTCATGGCTTGCATTTCGAACTCGCATTTCCTATCGAACTCCTTGAATAATGCAGTGTTCTAATCGGTTGCTTGTGCGATTTCAGGTAATCGCGTAGGCGACGTCTAGCGCAACCAGCAAGTTCTCTCGACGAAGTAAACTCAAGGTGAGTGGCTGACCCTTCTCTTCTCGACCCCCTTCTTAGGCAAAGTCGATAGTGTTGTTGCGAATGAAAAGATAAATGCAAGTGCACGAACACGAATGAATGAGCAAGTTCTCAAAAAGAAAGAGTTGGCTATGTCTTAACAACTAAAAATATGTCTTTGCACGGTCATGGACAACTTGTCGACAAGGTGAGCGTTTTCTCCGTACGGCAACCCGAGGCCACGGGACCGTTGCGGGCATATGGAAACAAATAATTAGCTGTGCTGGGCACGGGTTAGGCGAGGACTTGCAGCGGGGCTCGCTACTCACGCTGAAAGGACCCCGTCTAACAAAAGCTAGAGCAGTCCACAATGGCTCTGGGAGTCAGTGACCAACACACGAAATAATGCACTTGGTATGAAAAATGATAACGATTGAAAAGGAAGAACATGGTAAGTTTCATAAGGCGCGACGCGGTCCGCCGGGGTAAGTTTCAACGTAAAAGTTCACTATGCTTGTCATTACTTGTTTGTAATCCATTAGGATGGTTAGAAACATTCATACTCTAATGTCATATAAACTCTTCAACCAAATGAGAGCTTGGAATTTAAATAGCCACGCACCAGTACAAAGTGTAATGTACTGATCCTCGCTCTCCACGCAGGTACCCCGAACTACGAAGGGCGTGCCAACTAAAGCTCAAGGCGGCGTGCATTCTTTTGAAGCCTCGTCGGTGTGAAGGCTTGTTTTCTGGATTTTCTTTTGAAGAAGACCCGCACATCAGTCCAAAGAAAAATGACGACTCGACTTCCCGCCATAGCAGGTGGAAATATGTATTGGTTTTTGCTTGTATAAAAGGGTGTAATGTATGTAACGACTATCTCATCGGCGTTCATTTTGTAAGTCGAAGTCATGTTGTAGCCCGCGCGGCAATGATTGTAAAGGAGTCTATGTAAAGTTCTTATTATCAATGAAAAAGTCTATTTCTACTTCAAATGTGTTGTTCAAATTCTCTGCGTACTCTAAATTGATGTTGTATTTCGGATAACCTTATGACTATGCCTTGTGCGATCGCAACTTAGGTTCGCACGGCATCACGCCCGGGGGACGACTATCGATTCGACGGAATCGGGGCGTGACATAATGGTATCAGAGCACGGCTTTACATCCTTTGGCCTCGCGTCTAGAGTTTCAAACCTTTGACCACGCAACGATGAGATAAGTTGTTCCATACAATGAGTCCGTAATAATTTGAGACTGATGCGTTGCCTTCGTATCGCAGAAGTGGCGGAACCCACGGCCGAGCAAGAACAGAGCGCTTCCAGTGGCTCTAGTAGCTCGCATCGTCGGCAGGCCGGACCTTCTAACGATACAATCGAAAGGATGCTGCGCATGATGGAGGCGCAGCGGAACCAGTCCGAGAGCCGACATCAACGAGTAGAGGAACGACAGGCCCAGTTCGAAGCTCGCTTCGATGCGCACATCAAACTTCAACAAAAGCAGATGGATACACTGCAGCAGATCGTCCAGACGTTTGCGGCCAACAGAAATTCTGCGACGGCGCCTACCGTCACCGTACCTGCTACCACCGTGCCGGCGATTCCACCCATTGAAGTCGACACGGCGGAGCCCGAGCTTCAACCAGCGGCACCAAAGAAGTACAACTTCGAAGTGTCAGAATTCAAGAAGGCGTGTCGCACCTCTTTCAGCGGCACCGAGGGTCCTTCCATTGCGATTGACTGGCTGGAAGAACTAGAAGACCACTTCGAGCTCCTCGGCATCGAAGACTCAAAGCAAGTCGCCTGCGCACAACTTTAACTACGGTTGAACGCGCACGACTGGTGGGCCGTACGCAAGCGAGCGATTCGACCGGACCATACTACCGCGCCGATCTCTTGGGCTACGTTCCGCAAGGCCTTCGAACTCGAGTACCTTCCGTCTGCCATTCGCCAAGCAAAGGAAAACGAATTCATGTCATTGAAGCAGGGGAGCAGGACCGTGCAGCAGTACGCCGCAGAGTTCAACAAATTGTCCAAGTTCGCTGGTGCGTTTCTGCCTACTGAAGAGTGCCGCGTGCGACGATTCGAAGTGGGACTGCGACAATCTATTGGTGCGCATGTCGGCGTCCCGGAGTACAAGACCACGGGCGAGGCTCTGAACCACGCTCTCCGTCTTGAGAACCTGCATCCTTCCAGTGCTGACGACGTTGTGTGCAACTCCAATCACAAACGTCCTAGCCATATGGGAGGCAACAACGACGCGTCAAAGCGTCCAAATAACGGCGGCTACATGGGTGAGAAGACGATACCTAAGTGCACCAATTGTGGGCGACTTGGGCACCGGGAACCCCACTGCTGGCACCGCAACGTTGAATGTTTCTCTTGCGGACAGAGGGGTCATACAGCTCCAAATTGTCCAAGCTTTCGTCGGACCCGCAACGCCCCTCCCCAACAGAACCGACAGGAGAATCGAGTGCAGGCGCCTCGACCTGCTCCGCCTGCCCAACCAAACCATCAAGACAGGCGTCCGAATGCACAAGGACGCGTCTACGCTTTGACTCGAGACGAAGCGCTTGCCTCAGACACGGTCGTGACAGGTATACTTAGTTTTAATAATGTGCCTGCTCGCGTTCTATTTGATTCAGGTGCTTCGCATAGTTTTATAGCGGCGGACTTTATCGCCGAGCACAAATTTTCGTTAGTGTCATTAGACCTCGACCTTAGCGTGAGCACACCTTCGGGCACACCAATACTCACTAATTCAGCCTGCACCGACGGGATTATCTGTATCGGCGGTCAAAAGATTGGTCTGGACGTGATGGTCCTAGACATGAATGACTTCGATATCATTCTGGAGATGGATTGGCTCGGGCCGTGCAACGCAACCATAGATTGTGCCAGGAAGACGGTCACTTTCCGTATACCAGGAGTGCCTGAATTCTGCTTTTCGTGTGGTGAGACGTCGTCGACCTGCATGCTGATCTCGGCAATCTCTGCTCGGAGGATGCTGCATTCTGGGTGCGAAGGCTACTTGGCGTCCGTCCGAGACATGCGACAGGATGGTGCAAACGTAGGTCAGACCGACGTTGTGGCAGAATTCCCCGATGTGTTCCCGGACGAGCTACCCGGCATGCCCTCCGACCGAGAGATCGAGTTTAGCATCGATACATTCCCCGATACTCGACCGATTTCAAAGGCCCCGTACAGAATGGCCCCCGCCGAGCTGAAGGAACTCAAAACCCAGTTACAAGAATTACTCGACAGAGGGTTTATTCGGCCTAGTGTTTCACCGTGGGGAGCGCCCGTATTGTTCGTTAAGAAGAAGGATGGGTCCATGCGTCTGTGCGTCGATTACCGAGAGCTTAACAAGGCCACCATCCGGAACAAGTACCCATTGCCCCGCATAGACGACCTATTCGATCAACTGCAAGGCGCCTCGGTATTTTCGAAGATTGATCTCCGCTCAGGCTATCATCAGCTCAAGATCAAGTCGGACGACGTGCAAAAGTCAGCCTTTCGCACTCGGTACGGCCACTACGAGTTCCTGGTGATGCCATTCGGCCTGACGAACGCCCCTGCCGCCTTTATGGACCTAATGAATCGGGTGTTTCGACCCTTCCTTGATAAATTTGTGGTAGTCTTCATTGACGACATTCTCGTCTACTCGAAAGACAGGGCGCAGCATGCAGAACATCTGCGGACCGTGCTCCAGACACTTCGAGAGAGCCAGTTGTATGCGAAGCGGAGTAAGTGTGAATTTTGGCTCAGCAGCGTATCCTTTCTTGGTCACATCATTTCGTCCGAAGGCATTGCAGTCGACCCGAAGAAAGTGGAAGCCGTTGCTGATTGGAAGAGGCCTGCGTCTGCTAGCGAGATTAGAAGCTTTCTTGGTTTGGCGGGATACTATCGACGCTTCGTGAAAGACTTCGCGAAGATTGCATCGCCACTGACTCGCCTCACTCAAAAGGGAGTCGCGTATGAGTGGTCGGATGACTGTGAAGCTTCATTCCAGGAGCTAAAACAGCGGCTGATTTCGGCACCCATACTCGCACTTCCGGATGGGCCAGAGGGTTTCCAGATATTCAGCGATGCTTCAGGCCAGGGCTTGGGATGTGTGCTCATGCAGCGGAACAAGGTGATATCATTCGCCTCCAGACAGTTGAAGCCGCACGAGAAGAACTATCCTACGCACGACTTGGAGTTAGCGGCGATTGTGTTCGCGTTGAAATTGTGGCGTCACTATCTATATGGCGTGGCGTGCGCGATCTATACCGACCACAAGAGCCTCAAGTATCTCTTCACCCAGAAGGAACTGAACTTACGACAGCGGCGCTGGCTCGAACTAATCAAGGACTATGACTTGACGATCGACTACACTCCGGGTAAGGGAAATGTGGTGGCGGACGCTCTGAGTCGGAAATACCTTGCCTCGCTATCCATCGACCGCAGACTACTACAAGATCTCGAAGAAATGGGCATCGATCTCCGGGTTCGATTCAGAGATATGCGGTTGGCGCAGCTGCAGTTAGAGCCGAGTTTGCTGGAAAAGATCATGGCCGCTCAGAAGGATGATCCGTACCTGAAGAAAATGCGCGAGCAAATTTCAACAGGTAGTGTGACCGACTTTGCGGAAGACAAGACCGGCGCGCTGCGATTGAATGGCCGACTATGTGTTCCGGATGATTCTGAACTACGAAAGGAGATTATGTCGGAGGCGCATCACGCGAAATATACCTTGCATCCAGGCAGTACCAAGATGTACAAGGACCTCCGCACGACCTTCTGGTGGCACGGGATGAAGAGAGATGTGGCGCTCTTCGTGTCACAATGCATGGCCTGTCAGCAGGTGAAAGCTGAGCATCAGCGACCGGGCGGGGAGATGCAGAACCTTGCCATTCCAGAGTGGAAATGGGATCATGTCACGATGGACTTTATTGTTGGCCTGCCGAAGACACCACGGGGGAGCGACGCCATCTGGGTCATCGTCGATCGATTAACCAAGTCAGCGCACTTCATTGCCATTAAAGTTACTTGGAGCGTTGATCGGCTGGCGCAGATTTATCTTGACGAGATCGTACGGCTGCACGGAGTTCCAGTATCCATCGTCTCTGATCGGGATTCACGGTTCATGTCGCGATTCTGGAGTAGCCTTCAGTCGGCGCTGGGTACCAAGTTGCAGTTCAGTTCAGCTTACCATCCACAGACCGACGGCCAAACGGAGCGCGTTAATCAGATTCTCGAAGACATGCTACGGCTCTGCGCAATCGACTTCAAATCAAGCTGGGACGTCCACTTACCGTTGGCGGAATTTGCATATAACAATAGCTACCAGTCCAGCATCCAAATGGCGCCGTATGAAGCCTTGTACGGTCGGAAGTGCAGATCGCCCATTTGCTGGGATGAAGTCGGAGAACGGCAGATACTCGGCCCGGAGCTGGTTGAACAGACGGTGCAGAAGGTCAAGCTAATTCGGAAAAGACTAAAGATTGCACAGAGTCGGCAGAAGAGCTATGCCGACACCCATCGAAGACCGCTTGAGTTCTGTGTAGGCGATCACGTGTTCCTGAAGGTGTCACCCATGCGTGGAGTTACTCGGTTCGGCGTGAAGGGGAAGCTGAGTCCGAGATTCGTTGGGCCGTTCGAAATACTCGAGCGGGTCGCCCCCGTAGCCTATAAGATTGCCCTACCACCGGCGCTTGAAGGTGTACACAATGTCTTCCACGTCTCCCAACTGCGGAAGTACGTGCACGACCCTAGCCACGTGGTGGATTTTGGCCAGCTAGAGCTGAAGTCTGACTTATCCTACGTCGAAGCGCCAGTTCAAATTTTAGAACGCAGGGATAAGTTACTTCGGAATCGGGCGATCCCTCTCGTCCGCGTACTCTGGAGGAACCATGCGGCAGAGGAGTCGACATGGGAACTCGAGTCAGAGATGAGGGAAAAGTTCCCTTCATTATTTTCATAGAGGTAGGTTCTATTCTTAAGTTTCGAGGACGAAACTTTTTCTTAGTTGGTTATGGTGTAGTGCCCCGTCCCTACATCGTGCCCCGTACTCTGTCCACGGGGTGCGCGAGAAAGGAACACTGTCGCTATCGATTCGGCCGGGACCGATAGGTCGGGATCGACTGAGTCGATCGAACGGGAACGATTGAATTAAGATCCATTCCTCGTTATGGAATGTCTTCTTCGGAACCAAGTCCCATATTCAGCGGGTTGCGCCTCGAGGATTGACTCTGCGGCTGAGTCGGGAGAGACCTCCCGTTGCTCTGTTTTTCACGCCGCTTGCGTTGGTTTTGGCTTTGTTTTCTGAATGCGCTTTCGTGAATGTTTTCGATGGTTTTCATGGCTTGCATTTCGAACTCGCATTTCCTATCGAACTCCTTGAATAATGCAGTGTTCTAATCGGTTGCTTGTGCGATTTCAGGTAATCGCGTAGGCGACGTCTAGCGCAACCAGCAAGTTCTCTCGACGAAGTAAACTCAAGGTGAGTGGCTGACCCTTCTCTTCTCGACCCCCTTCTTAGGCAAAGTCGATAGTGTTGTTGCGAATGAAAAGATAAATGCAAGTGCACGAACACGAATGAATGAGCAAGTTCTCAAAAAGAAAGAGTTGGCTATGTCTTAACAACTAAAAATATGTCTTTGCACGGTCATGGACAACTTGTCGACAAGGTGAGCGTTTTCTCCGTACGGCAACCCGAGGCCACGGGACCGTTGCGGGCATATGGAAACAAATAATTAGCTGTGCTGGGCACGGGTTAGGCGAGGACTTGCAGCGGGGCTCGCTACTCACGCTGAAAGGACCCCGTCTAACAAAAGCTAGAGCAGTCCACAATGGCTCTGGGAGTCAGTGACCAACACACGAAATAATGCACTTGGTATGAAAAATGATAACGATTGAAAAGGAAGAATATGGTAAGTTTCATAAGGCGCGACGCGGTCCGCCGGGGTAAGTTTCAACGTAAAAGTTCACTATGCTTGTCATTACTTGTTTGTAATCCATTAGGATGGTTAGAAACATTCATATTCTAATGTCATATAAACTCTTCAACCAAATGAGAGCTTGGAATTTAAATAGCCACGCACCAGTACAAAGTGTAATGTACTGATCCTCGCTCTCCACGCAGGTACCCCGAACTACGAAGGGCGTGCCAACTAAAGCTCAAGGCGGCGTGCATTCTTTTGAAGCCTCGTCGGTGTGAAGGCTTGTTTTCTGGATTTCCTTTTGAAGAAGACCCGCACATCAGTCCAAAGAAAAATGACGACTCAACTTCCCGCCATAGCAGGTGGAAATATGTATTGGTTTTTGCTTGTATAAAAGGGTGTAATGTATGGAACGACTATCTCATCGGCGTTCATTTTGTAAGTCGAAGTCATGTTGTAGCCCGCGCGGCAATGATTGTAAAGGAGTCTATGTAAAGTTCTTATTATCAATGAAAAAGTCTATTTCTACTTCAAATGTGTTGTTCAAATTCTCTGCGTACTCTAAATTGATGTTGTGTTTCGGATAACCTTATGACTATGCCTTGTGCGATCGCAACTTAGGTTCGCACGGCATCACGCCCGGGGGACGACTATCGATTCGACGGAATCGGGGCGTGACAAGTGGCGACCTACACTTCTTACCATATAGTGCTTCAAATGGCGCCATCTGGATACTGGCTTGATAACTGTTGTTATATGAGAACTCGACCAAGTGTAGGTGGCTCTCCCAAGATCCTCCAAAATCTAGGGTGCAAGCTCGCAACATGTCTTCTAAAGTCTGAATTGTTCTTTCTGATTGTCCATCCGTCTGTGGATGGTAAGCCGTGCTAAATCTTAACTTGGTACCCAAGCTATGATGTAAGCTCTTCCAAAAATGTGATGTAAAACGGGTATCTCTGTCTGACACAATACTGACTGGGACCCCATGCTGTCTGACTATCTGCTGCATATATAATTCTGCCAACTTCTCCGTAGATTGACCTACTCTAAAAGGAAGAAAATGTGCCACCTTCGTAAGCCGATCTACGATTACCCAAATAACATCCTTACCACTTGGGGATCTCGGTAAACCGGTCACAAAGTCCATTGTAATGTGTTCCCACTTTCATTCCGGGATAGGAAGCGGTTGCAATAATCCAGCTGGCCTCTGCTGTTCTGCCTTTACTTGCTGACATATCAAGCAACGGGAAACAAACCTAGCTATCTCCCTCTTCATCCCGTTCCACCAGAAGTGCTGCTTGATATCTTGGTACATCTTGGTCCCTCCAGGATGTATAGAATACTGGGAACTGTGAGCTTCTGCCATAACTTCCTGTCTGATATCTCCACTAGGTACACATAGACGTGATCCAAACCTAAGTGTACCATCCTCATGAATCTGTATCTCCTTCCTGAGCCCTGACTCACACTCTGTCCTAAGCTTCTGAATCCTTGGGTCTTATGCCTGAGCTGCCTTGATCCTGTCTACTAAGTCGGATTGAACTTGTAGACTCGCCAGAACTCCTACATCACTAGGAAGTAAAACCTCGATGCCCATCTCCTGAAGGTCTTCTAAGATATGCTTCTGTGTTGTTAACATAAATGCGCCGCCTCTCCTGCTGAGAGCGTCTGCTACCACATTAGCCTTGCCTGGATGATACTGAAGCTCCACGTCGTAATCCTTGATCAACTCCAACCATCTTCTCTGCCTCATGTTCAGTTCCTTCTGAGTAAAGATGTACTTCAGACTTTTATGATCTGTGTACATCTCCACTCGGTCACCATATAAGTAATGTCTCCAAAGCTTCAAGGCAAACACTACTGCTGCTAACTCCAAATCATGAGTTGGGTAATTCTTCTCGTGGTCCCGAAGCTGCCTAGATGCATATGCTATCACCTTCCCATGTTGCATGAGGACACATCCAAGTCCTTTACCTGACGCATCACAATATACTGTAAATCCTCCGGGTCCAACTGGCAATGTAAGAATGGGCGCTGATATTAACTTCTGCTTCAGATTCTCAAATGATGCCTGGCATTCTGCCGACCAAACGAATGGTACATCTTTCCGTGTCAAGCGAGTCATGGGTGCTGAAAGCCTTGCGAAGTCTGATACAAACCTCCTGTAATATCCTGCCAATCCCAAGAAACTCTGCACATCTGCTACGGTCTTGGGTACTGGCCAACTTTCTACTGCTTCTACCTTCTTGGGATCCACTGCTACTCCAGCTCCTGATATGATATGACCCAAAAATGAAATGTGATTCGTCCAGAACTCACACTTGCTGAGCTTGGCATACAACTGGTTCTCTCTCAGAACCTGTAACACTTTCCTGAGGTGGTCTTCATGCTCCTCTTCACTAGCTGAGTATACAAGAATGTCGTCGAGAAATACCACGACAAACTGATCCAAGTACGGCATAAAGATGCGATTCATCAAATCCATAAAGATTGCTGGAGCATTGGTCAAACCAAACGGCATTACTAAGAATTCATAATGCCCATACTTCGACCTGAATGCTGTCTTGGGAATGTCCTCCTTCCGAACCCTCACTTGATGATACCCTGAGCGAAGATCTATCTTGGAGAAAACTCTGGCCCTGCTCAACTGATCAAATAAGTCGTCGATCCTGAGTAGTGGGTACTTGTTCTTCACCGTTGCCGCATTAAGCTTCCTGTAATCGATGCATAATCTGGATGACCCATCCTTCTTTCCCACAAGTACCACTGGTGCTGCCCATGGTGACACGCTAGCTTGAATGAACTTCTTCTCCTTCAGTTCCTCTATGTGCTGATATACCTTGGCCTGCTCTGAATCCGCCATTCTGTAAACCCGATCTGATATCGGTTTAGTTCCAGGTGCCAATTCTATACTGAACTCAATATCTCTAACTGGTGGTAGACCTGGAAGTTCTTCAGGAAATACGTCTAGAAATTTTTCAACTACCTTCGGGATCTGAACTTCTTCCATTGCCGTCACTACTCCCTGCTCTTGCTGAGTTGCCTCTGATCTGACTAAGGTAAACCGCTTCACGCCTGGAATATCAAAAGATACACTCCCTCTACGACAATCTATTGTCGTATGACTGTCTTTCAGCCAGTCCATGCCTAAGATAACGTCGAAATTTCCAACAGGAAATTCTATCAACCGGGCGGGTAAGGAATGCCTGCAAACTACAACGCTACATGCTAGAATAACTCGACTAACTCCTACGAGCCCATTACCAGTGAGTATATTCAACCTCCCTGGCAATGCCTCGAACTCCATTCCTAGTTGTGTCACAAATCGTGCAGATATAAATGAGTGTGATGCTCCCGAATCAAACAATGCTACTGCGGGATATGAGGCGACGAGAATGTTACCTGCCACAACATCTCCCGATGCCAATGCCTCTTCCAAGGACAAAGTGAATGCTTGCCCTCGACCTCCTTGCTGGTTCCCATGCTGCGGCCTAGCCTGGTGCTGCCGCTGGTCCCTGCCTTGGTGATGCTGGGGTGGTCTATGCTGATGTTGCTGCATCGGCGGTCCCTGCTGTCGAAACATTTGAGCCTGCGTCATGAACGGGCGCTGTGCCAACGGCCTCACTGCCACTGCGGGTCCTCGATACTGCCCTACCCCTGGTGCTGGCAGAGCAGGAAACTGTTGCACTGGTCCTCCTGACCTCGAATTCATGGGACATGTGGTAACCCGATGATCTGGGTTTCCACATATCAAACACTGCCCGTTCAATGTCCGACACACATCTCTAGTGTGCCCTATCTTCCCATAATAAGTGCAGCCCGCTGGGGGTTGCTGGTTCTTCCTCTGTTGCTGCTGCTGCCTGGGTGGTGGCGCTGGCCCCCGTATCGCCACATCGTGGATACGAGTGCCAGGGGATGGTGCTGTTGTTCGGGGAGCTGCTCCCCCTCCTCCTTCAATCTGACTGTGGGATCTCTTCTGACCTCCAGCCCTTGCCGCAAGCCTCTGAATGGTGATCTCATGCCTTCGAGTTGCTGTCAATACTTCATCAAAAGTTTGGTAATTGTGCCCCTCTATCAATTGCAAAAGTTCAAGATGAAACCCTTGCTGAAACCTCATAGCCCTCTGGCTCTCTGTTGCTACCATCTCTGGGGCGAACCTACTCAATCTGCAGAACTCTGCTGCATAAGCATCTACAGTCTTGCCAGCCTGTCTGAGGTTGATAAACTTCTGTTGCAGCTCAAATTGCGCCACAACTCTATAGTACTTCGTCTTGAATCTTGCTGTAAAATCGTCCCAAGCCACAGGACGTCTGATGCCTACCTCCTCTGATTCCTACCAATCACGTGCGAGATCTTGAAGTAACAGCTTCACTAGATCCACATGTTCTTCTGCTGGCACCTTAGCTGCTGTCAGAATAGCCTCAATATCCTTAAGCCATGCATCTGCTGAGACGACATCCTCCGTGCCCTCGAAACGACGGGGGTTGTACTTGCAAAACCTGGCTGATGCTCCTGAATCTGGCCTTGCCCCTCTTTCCAAAGCTGTCTGCAATCCTTGGTTAAGTAGTACATTCTGCTCTTGCAACTGAGTGTGCATGCGCTGCTGGGCCAACATCTGATGTTGCTGAGTAGCCATCATCCCTCTCATGATCTCCAGAAGGGCTGGTGTGTCCACTTCCACTGGGGTAGGTGGAACTATTGGTGGTGTTGGAACCTCCAGATACTGCGGTCCAACTGCTGGTTCCACTATCACCTCTTCTTGAATAGCCTCTTGAGGTTGTACTGGCTCTTGTTGCTGACCAACCTGGTCAGGTTGCCCATGTTGTCCTTGTTGTTGTTGCCCAATCCTGACAGATGCGGACGAGGTGCCCCTAAGAAAAGGGACAAGAGAATAATCAAACGGTCGGACAGGAAAGATCAATGAAGTCAAAGGATACCGGAATGTCAAGCTAGAATCGAGAATATGAATCAGGAGATCAAGGGGAAACATGTGTGATTGAGACATCCTATAAATTAAAACACCCCACAAGTCTGAAATCAGACCTGCATGGGCCACCACTAAAACCTTGTCACGCCCCAGAACCAGAATACTGGAGAGCGGGGGAATGACTCAGCCAGCTACGTATTACGGGTAGATGAATACCGTATAATACGATCAATGCTGTCTAACCAGACGAGGGGGTGCATACTACATAAAGGTCTCACTATGGTCACTTCACATCTATTGTCTCAATCATTCGAACAAGAAACAGTAATAGAGAACATGTAAGATAAAGCAGTAAGGCGTCCCAAACGCTCTGTCAAAATGTTCTTGATATCTGGCTTTACAAAACATAGCCAGATCTGATGTAGCAAAAATATACACAATTGTTATCAGCTGCAGTCTGACTTTAGTTACAATTATGTAAAAGTAAGTACAAGACGATCCGACTAACATGTCGGTGCCAAACGGCAAAGTATAAGGTAAATAACAAAACGAGCGGGGAAGTAAGAAACCCACTCGAGTCCTCCTGCGATCATCCCTCTAGTGTTGACCATCTTGGAGGTAGAAGTAAGTTGAGTCCTCGGGAACCGGCTCTAAATCTGGCCATGCAAAACCAGAGAGGTTAGACCTCTAATAGCAAGTACCGCAAGGAAGCACGATATGAGGCATTAAACCAGTAATAAGAGAATATAACAATAGATCTCTGCTCGCTACTGGGATTCACGTGACATCACGACACTTCGAACCAACCTCCCAACCAAACAAGGACAGAAGTTGGCCCGTCATGTCATGATGCTCTGATCATCTCAGTTAGTTAACAGAGTAGGTACAGTACACAAACAAATCAACTTAAACGGCCATCCAACTCCTACGGCTTACTACTGTGAGTCCCAAGTTATCCTGGAATTATGCAATAAGGATTTCTCAGTTCTTACTATGGACAAGCAAGGCTAGTCTATCCAATCAATCAATTGCGCCAATCATGAATTAGACGAGTCCCAGCGGGACGCCCGTCATCAATATACAATATACAATAATATAAGCAGATACCGCTCCCTGCCCGTGTGGCAGATTTGCAGTATCTCTGGGAACCAGCCGGCCTGTTGGGCACTAATAGTCCCAAAGAGGGCTGCCATGTAAGAACTCGGGAATCCATTCTCTCCATGCAATCATTATTTTATTTAACTTAGTAGTCTCTACGTTGAGTGAAATCCCATGCCGTGGATCATGGTCATTCGGAATGAGTACTTTCGTACGGGGTACGATATGCACAACTCTACAACGATGCCCGTGCGGTTAGGTTGTAGGTCTTACATAGCGTAATGCAACAATCCAAACTAACCACGGAACAATCATGCCTTGACCATAAAGTACACATGCTTCTTTTATAGTAAAATAAATAAATAAATAAATTGAAGCCTGCATGTGTGCCTGTACGTCAATATTCGGGATTGGCCAATCGATTATAGTAGTTCATACTTAATATGAACGTGTCTCATTCATTCATTTCAATAAGACGACTAGCCAGTCTCTTAGTTCCATCTAGGAACGCATGATCAATAATTAATCAAGATAACAATCAATGTTAATTAATGCCAAATTCGGAAAATAAACATTGGGAAATAAATAATGTTGGGAAATAAAGAATCTCATGCGCTGTGGGAAATGATTGGGGAATAAATAAACCTCATGCACTGTGGGAAATGATTGGAGAATAAATAAATCTCATGCACTGTGGGAATGCGGCTGTGAGAAATAAATATCATGCGCTGTGAAATAAGATTGAGAAATAAATAATCCATGCGCCTGAGGAATGAGATTGGAGAAATAAATATCATGCGCTGTGAAATAAGATTGGGAAATAAATAATCCATGCGCCTGAGGAAGGTGGCTGTGAGAAATAAATAAACTCAGGGAAGCTGTGGGAAATAAATAAACTCATGCGCCTGAGGGAATCTGTGGGAAATAAATAAACTCATGCGCCTGAGGGAAAGGATTGAGAAATAAATAAACTCATGCGCCTTGGCTGTGAGAAGTGATTGGAAAATAAATAAATCATGCGCCTGAGAGAATCTGTGGGAAATAAATGACTCATGCGCCTGAGGAATGGGAAATAAATAACTCATGCGCGTTGGCTGTGGGGAGTGATGATTTGATGCGCTGTGGAAGTAAAGATTTCCATGCGCTGAGGAATAAAGATTTGATGCGGCTGTGGGAATAAAGATTTTCATGCGCTGAGGAATGAAGATTTGATGCGCTGTGGGAATAAAGATTTTCATGCGCTGAGGAATGAAGATTTGATGCGCTGTGGGAATAAAGATTTCCATGCGCTGAGGAATGAAGATTTGATGCGGCTGTGGGAATAAAGATTTCCATGCGCTGAGGAATGAAGATTTGATGCGCTGTGGGAATAAAGATTTCCATGCGCTGAGGAATGAAGATTTGATGCGCTGTGGGAATAAAGATTTCCATGCGCTGAGGAATGAAGATTTGATGCGACTGTGACTGTTCTTCTTCTCCAAATTTTCTGAGAACAGAACCATGGGAACCATGGAGGCCATTGCTTCCAAGCTCCATAAATCCTTCATCCCAAGCCCAAATATGGACTTCCATAGGTCAAAATTGGGTAGAACGAAATTCTCTACAACATGGAACCATCGAAACTTGAAGATAACAAAGTTTACTAGATCAAAACCTAAGAAATCCGAAAATGTATCAAACTTAGATCTACAACAAATAAGCCATTGAAATCGAAAATGCTAAGTACTAAAGAGACTTAGAATCAAATGAGGAAGATGATAGAACAATAAAAATGGGGATCCATCAAGAAGCAAGTTGGCACTTGCCTATCTCTTCTAGGTTGGTGGGAGAGTTATGAGGAAGAAGAAGTGAAATAGAAAGAAGTAATGAAGAGAGAGAAATGGTTTTGGGCTTTAAATGAAGGGGTGGTGGTAGGTGGGGGTTTATTTCGCTTCATGATGAACCAACACAATTAAACCAATCTGAGCCGAACCCATAGCAAGCTAAAGCAGAGTATAAAAGCAGAAAGTAAATCGCAGAAATAAAATGCAGAAAATAATTAGCAGGAAATAAAAGAAAATTAAATACAGAACAATACATGATAAATATTAAATGAATAAATTCCAGCAGTACATGTATTTAGAATACGTATTCTGGGAACGGAAAGTGACAAAGAGTTGACTTTAACCTAGATTAGACTTATTTAACCTTGTTTGACCTTGTATGACTTAGTTTAACTTCTTGTGACCTAGTATGACTTAATTTGACTTAGTTTGACTGAAGAGTTGACCAAGTTTGACTTTGACCTAGATTGGCTTAGAAATCATGTAGATTGTATAGTATCTTACATTTACCTTCATATTAGACATGTCATAACTGTATTACTCTATTTTAGGACATTGTGACCCTGATACAGACATCTGATATTACACTACTCTTTTCAGAGTATCAGGCGAGTACATTCTCTGATAGTTCTCTCATTTATTTGTCAATTACTGTATTTCAGTTCTAGTTAGTTCTATGTGATTCTTTGTATCTATACATATGGATATTTCTGGATTCATGTATCGACACATACCTTACTTGCTGGCCTCTATTACTGGAGTCATTGGAATCATTTCGAAATTATTTCTGGAATCATCATGTATTGGCCGGACTCATCTCGATTCTTTTGTCGATTTTGGATTCACTTGCTGGGCGGGAAAATATTGAGTAAGACATGTAGACATACCCCAAATCCGGAATCTCCTACTGGAATCTACCGGAAGCATAGCCATCTCTTGTCTGATCAGTGAGAGGTGTGCCTGATACCTACAGCCGTTTACATATCGACCTCGGTATTTTAAAACACACTGTTAGATCATAGTTGGACTCACCCTGGATTCATTGATCACTGTTGGACTCATCTTGTACCGAAAATCATCTGGTATCGGATTATATGGACTGGACTCACACTGGAATTACATTAGACTTATATCGTACTGTCTGGACTCATATATGTTATTCTAGTTCAGTTAGCTTTTATTACAGTCTTCATTGCCATGATTCTTCTCTTGTTTTAGTTACCTTTCTTTTCTTGTATCTTATTGTTTCTCTATGCCATCATTACCTGTATAAAACTGCCATGCTCATCAATAAAACTGTCTATAACTGCTTTATAGTTCTTTGTCATTTACTTGGATTTTCTAGATGAGTTGTACTCGTTCCTGTCCTGATTGGACCTGTTGAAAATATTACAGATGATAATCCTGAGGACACATGCCCTACTTACCAAGGACCTGGCGAGGGACTAGCTACCTTTGGTCCCGACTCTCAGGAGTGATTCAGGAGATTAGCTAGTAGACTACTTTAGCTTTCATGTTTTGACTTGTTGTATTAAAGTTAAGATATTGAGTTTGTATTAAGTTTGTTTGAGATAATGTTGTATTATTTTACTAGTTAGTTGTTGTTGTCTTTAATTCCTTAGGTATAACTTCTGTGTTATCTTATCGTGTTTTAGACTGTGATTGAGTATATCCTATCCTTTACTTGTCCTCCATTCGGAGCTGACATCTGGACAAGTACATTATATACACTGCATGAGATTAGTTAGCAACCTAGGACATCTTACTACTGCAGACACTGCGGCGTAGGCTGGACGTATCCACTTCTCGTGCCCCTATACAGGGTGCGGGTCGTGACACGTTTTTAGTGGCGGCCCATGCAGGTCGAGACTAAATTGTTTGGTTACGTTATTGTACCAAGCATGCCTGCAATTAGGAACTTAAGGTAATTAGACAATATTAGGAATGACGCTTAGAACACCTAGAGGAATACTAGGATTGCAACATAGGAAATACATCACATGCTTGCTATTATAATTAGATTTTCTTGTCTATGATTGTTTTGCTTTAAAGAGTCTTATAAGTTTTTTTTATTGTAATTAGATGGTGCTTACTCGTTCATCCCAGTATGTCACACCTGAGAATGGCACACTCCCCATCCAGTCAGCTGACCAGTTAACTGATACACCTCCACCTACCACCTTCCCCCACTCCACAGATCCACAAACCCAGATGCCTCCACCACCTTCCACATCACAGGCCCAGCAGGACCCGATACTTCCACCACCCCCTATCACTATACCTACCCAGGCTTCCGTCACACTCGACGGGAACCAACTGCTCACTCTGATCCAGGGGTTCCTAACAACCCATCAGGAGCAGACCACCCTACTCCGCCAGAGCATGGAGCATTCTGAGGAACGTACCGTGATCCCACCACCTGTAGAGCCACGGCAGAGAGCGGGGACGATCAAGGACTTCATAGGTCTGAACCCCAAGGAGTTCTTAGGGACTGAGGGCATAGTAGTAGCAGATGACTGGTTAGACTCGGTAGAGAGGAAGCTCATTGGAGTTAGGATGCCGGATGACCTCCAGGTCGAGGCAGCGGGATTTCTGCTGATAGACTTGGCAGGAGTTTGGTTCCGGAATGAGCCGCTATTCGCGAGAGGGAGGGCCACTTGGGATCAGTTCAAGACCCAGTTCAAGAAGAAATTCTTCTCGATCACCGCTAGGGTAGCCATGGGGCTACGATTCCAGAGCATCCAGCAGGGGACCCGTTCTGTCGACGAGTATGCCGCAGAGTTTAGTCGCCTGAGCCGTTTCGCTCCTAGTCTGGTTGCTGACCCTGAGGAGATGACGCGTAGGTTTTGCCATGGTCTAGTTTCAGACATTGGCATTCTTATAGTGGCGAACGGTATGACTGACTACTACCAGAGCTTAGAGTTAGCCCGGAGTATCGAGGAGCGTCTTCTGTCTTGCAAGAGACCAGCTTCTGTACACATTGAGGGACCCTCCAAGCGTCAGGCTTTCCAGCAGAAAGTACCGACGCTACACCAGCAGACATATCATCCTCCCACACCACATCATTCGACCCCGCCAGTTAGAGCCCCGAGACCCCGGCAGCAGAGGCCATTTCAGCAGGTACAGCATCAGTATCGGGGTCAGGACCTGAAGACGATCAGTTGTTCATATTGTAGGAAGCAGGGACACACCAGGGAGCAGTGTAGAAAGAGGCTGAAGATTTGCTATACCTGTGGGTCTGATACCTACCAGAAGATGGATTGTCCTGTTGTACCTCCTTATGAGGGTGCTAGGCCACCTGTAGCTCAGCACCAGAGGGGTAGAGCTTTTGCGATGACGGTCGAGGAGACCAACGCTGCAGGTGACGGGTTAGCAGGTTTGTCTTTTCTGTCCTTCCTTTTCCATCTTGTTGTGTGATTCCATTAGTACCTGTCAGGATATGCTTGTGATATACTAGATAGTATAGTTACCCTGTTCGAGACTGTGGAATCACGACCAGTAGGACTATGATTGCATGTTATCTTTTGACTTTGATTGACTGGGGGTTTGACCTAGGAGGAGTACGACCATCTTAATTTCGAGGACGAAATTTTTCTAAGGAGGGTAGACTTGTAACACCCAGTTTTCTGAAATTGGGATATTTTGAAAATTTATTATTTTTATTATAAATAATGGTGATTTAGTCATGTGATGAATTTTGGTGATTTTTAGATAGTTTAAAACTATTTTCTAAGTCATGACTTATGACTTTGGTTAACTACTAGTGTAACCCTAATGTAACCCTAGAGATTATATGACTTAGAGACTAACTATGACCATATGAGCCTAACCATGTGATTAGGATATCAAATTACCACTTTTTAGTCAAAAGGGTATTTTGGTAATTTATTAGAATTTATTAGAATTTATATAATTTATTATTATTTAATTAGTTGTTAAGTGTCATGTTAGCTCCTAACCTAGTTTAGCACTAATCTAGAGGTTAGTTACTAACCTAGAAACTAAGGGGTTAGATATTTACATGTTAGTCAAAGTATAGAAAGTATCTAGATATTTACTTTTGTGATATTTCTTGAAAACCTAAAGATCTAAGCTACCTTTACATAGAAGTCAACCTTCCTTAACTTGGAAGCAACCCAAGGACACCCTCCCCCTTGTCTTGGCCGGCCATAGGGCACCCTCCCCATCCTATTTAGTCACTACCCATCTCATTTACATACCCTTTTACATTTCATTAAACCTTGAAATTCTCATTCCTTCACAAGACCATAACTTGATCATTTTTGATCCAAATCACCTCTAGTCTTTTGCATTGAGACCCTACAAAATCAAGGGTGCTAAGGGAGGCTAGCAATCAAAGTTTCACAAGGCTAAGACATCACCAAGAGAAGTGGACACCCCCCTATTCTAGGCTTTTCATTGAGTTTTCACTCAATAGGTAATTACCCTCAAACCTTGTTAATACTGTGATTTCTCTTCATAAATACATGCATATAGGTATACCCTAACTGTGGGTCAAGTTTGGTAGGAAGTAGGTTTGGTTTGGTGTCCGTATCGGACACGTATCCTAGGTTATAAAACCATGTTTGATGAATTGTCCCAAATGTTTTGACTTCTGTAAAATATAGAACAAATTGCATTTTTAGGTAGCCCTAACCTTGCTAACCCTAACCCTAACTTACTGAGCACGAATCCGAGTCGTGTCCGTGTCCAAAACGGACACGAACACACTGTACGATGCACACGAATAATGTCCTGCTACCACGTTGTTCGTGCTCACTGCACAGAGCACTAGGACACGTAAAATTTGACATAGACACGGGGGCAATATCTGCGAACATGCCCTCAAAGTTTCGTGTCACTCCGTGTCGTGTCGAGTGAGAAATCGCACTCGTACGGGTCACAGACTGCACGCACAGACCCGGTTTTTCACTTGGACACGGCCTTCGTGTCGTGTCTAGACACCACGTGGACACCTCGTGGTGACACGAGTCTGTAGCCCAACACGTGGACTACACGTGGACATGACCACGAGGCCCCACGTGGCTCGTGTCGTGTCTACGAGACACGTGCACCGCTGCACGATGCGGTGCCAAACCGCGTGTATCAGTCGAGTTTTTTCGACTGATACGGACCTCGTGTCGTATCCTGGAGTGACGAGGACACGGGGCAGGCACTTGGACACGTGCACAACCCCCAGGCGCACCTTCTTGTACGAGCACGAGACACGTGTGTGCGTGTGTCGTGTCCTAGAGCTAGGTGCACACGTGCACGACGCAGTGTTTGCGTGTGTGTGTCAGTGTTTACCTGTTTAGGTTTTTAGAGGGTTGGACACGTCGTGTCGTGTCTAGACTTTGTGTCAGGAATCCTAGATGCTAGGGGACACTGTGGGACACTATTACCAACCTTGGGTTTCGGGCCTTAGGTCATTTTTGACTCGGATTTGGGTTTACCCATTAATCGAGTGCACAGTGCACTGGGGTTCAGATATTGGTATTTTTTCAGATTTTGTAATCCATTTTCAAACTGATTTTTATGTATAAATATATGTAAAATTGTGTGTATATATATTGTATATATATGTATATATGTATATGAGTGTGTGGGTATATGTGTATGTGTATGTGAGTGTATATATGTGTATGTATAGGTATGTGTGGGTGTGTGTATATATTTATGTATGTATTGTGTGTGTGTGTGTGTGTGTGTGTGTGTGTGTGTGGTTCCAGAAATCAGAGAACACACCCCCCACACACACTCCCATATCTCTCTCTCTCTCTCTCTCTTGTTCACTCTCTATCTCTCTCACTCTCTCACATCTCTCTCTCTCTATTGTTATATATATATATATATATATATATATATATATATATATATATATATATATATATATATATATATATATATATATATATGTATGTTGTATATATATATATATATATAGGTTATGTAGATATATATATATATGGTATATATTAGTATATATATATATTGATATATTTGTATATATATATATATATATATATATATATATATATATATATATATATATATATATATATATATATATATATATATTTTTTTTTTTATCTAAAAAGTATAGTATCACATATGTATATATATATATATATATATATATATATATATACATATGTGATACTATACTTTTTAGATATAGGTTTACATAGAACCTATAAGTTACTGGCCTATGGGTTATAGACATTAGCCTATGGCCATTAGGGGCTAACCCTAATTGACCTAATGACCCATGACCTAACTAGTTGACCCTTGTTTGACAAGAGTTGACCAAAGTCAACCTTAGGTCAAACTTGACCTAATTAACCTAGAATTGACTATGATTAACCTAAAATGACTAGTTTAACTAGTCTGACCATGTTTGACCTAACTTGACTAGTAGACCTAGTTTGACTAGATAATTGACCATTGTTGACCAAAGTCAACTATAGGTCAACCATGACCTAATTGACCTAGAGATGGCTTAGATGAACATAGAATGACTAGTTGACTAAAGTTTGACTAAACCCTAACTAATTGATTTATGTTTGACCATATGGTTATGAGGATAGTCCTATATAATTTAAGATATGTATGGGGTTAAGTGGAATACTTAGAGGTTGTGTCATGGTTTGAGTTAGTCTTATGGAGTATTGACTTAGATAGTTGACCATTGACCTAATTACCTTGTTGACTAGTCTTTGTTGACCCAAAACCTTAGTTAGTCTAAGATTGACCTAATTTGACCATATTGACTAGTAAATGACTATTCTGACCATTGTTGACTAAACCCTAGATAACTTGACTAGTTTGGCTAGAATGTTTGACCAAGAGTTGACTTTAACCTAGATTAGACTTGTTTAACCTTGTTTGACCTTGTATGACTTAGTTTAACTTCTTGTGACCTAGTATGACTTAATTTGACTTAGTTTGACTGAAGAGTTGACCAAGTTTGACTTTGACCTAAATTGGCTTAGAAATCATGTAGATTGCATTGTATCTTACATTTACCTTCATATTAGACATGTCATAACTGTATTACTCTATTTTAGGACATTGTGACCCTGATACAGACATCTGATATTACACTAATCTTTTCAGAGTATCAGGCGATTACATTCCCTGATAGTTCTCTCATTTATTTGTCAATTACTGTATTTCAGTTCTAGTTAGTTCTATGTGATTCTCTGTATCTACACGTATGGATATTTCTGGATTCATGTATCGACACATACCTTACTTGCTGGCCTCTATTACTGGAGTCATTGGAATCATTCCGGAATCATTTCTGGAATCATCATGTATTGGCCGTACTCATCTCGATTCTTTTGTCGATTTTGGATTCACTTGCTGGGCGGAAAAATATTGAGTAAGACATGTAGACATACCCCAAATTCGGAATCTTCCACTGGAATCTACCGGAAGCATAGCCATCTCTTGCCTGAGCCCGTTCCTCGCTTCCCTCGGTTACAGACTCCACCGCAGAGGGAAGGATGTCACCGGCGTAGCCTTCACCACCGGTTTGTCCTAAAATCTCGATCATTGCTTATTTTATGCCCTAAATTCAAAAATCTCCTAATTTTTGACAACCATACATGCATCCATCTCTCCAAAATTATGGTTCTAAATTTTAGGGTTTCCCGACGTCTCCGTCCACGTCGGCGATGATCCGAAAAGGGCTGCATCATCGTTGACTTCTCTTAATTAAGTGAGTGATTTTGATTTGGGTTTTTTTTCCTAAAAAAGATTTTGTTGGGAGTGTAATTTTTTCCCTAAAAATTAGGGTTCTTAATGTTTGATTTGGATTTTTTTTCCCTAAAAGGGTTCTTTGATTTTTTTTTCTGTTTGTTCTTGTTCAAGGGAGTGTAATTATATTTGGGGAGCCGAGTCCGAAGTCTCTCAACAGTCACAGCCGCGACCCGGTGAGGTGCTGTGCGTGCCTGCGAGCCGAGTCCGAAGCCTCCCTTTAGATTCTGACACTAAATTCTGGGGTATAAATTCTAAACTCTTGATTGATTTCAGTTTCTGGGTTTATTTTGTTTGTCGATGATGTTGTTGGATCTCGATCCCTACATAAAAAGGGTTTCGATCGACTGATATGTGTTGGGTTCGATTTTGGCTTATGATCCTACGATTGTCTTTGTTTGTGAAGCGCGAATGATCTTTAGATCATGTTCGGTTCTTTACTTGCTGTTGGATCATTTTCGGTTTTGGGTTACCTAGCTGCTGTTGGAATTATTTGTGATGCATGTATTGTTGGTTTGGGTTTCTTGTATAAATTGTTGCTTGGGTTCTCCTTTCTATACTTGTTGTGGGATGTTGGTTTTGGTTTTCCTTATTATACATGTTGGGTTGGAAAAGATTTATTTGCTGTAGGAGATGTTTTGCTATTTGGATTAAAATTGTTGGTTGGGTATCTATTATGCATGATGGGTTTAACTTGGTACTGTGGGTGTTTTTGTTGGGAGCTTTTCGATATAAATCACATGCGGGTATATATTAGTTGGGAGTATTTCTATTTCGGGATTGACATCTCCATTAGCATGCATGCGTCATTGATTTTGGGACTACGTCCACTATGCCATGCCTGGATGTTTTACTTTATTTGTCGGTTTCGGTTTTTATTAGAGTACTATGATATTCTTGGTGTTGGTCGTTCGACCAAATGAACCAAAGCGTTGCAGATCGTATCGGATGCAGTGGCTCCGTGTCGGGACGTGTCCTATACGTGTTATGGCACGCTAGTACAGCAGATGATGATTGATCCTTATCTGAGACATCTTATATATCTCATTTCGTTTCTTGTCGTTAGTCGTAGTTTGTATGTTGGTACTGTTGGGTTGTTCATTCTGGTTGCAGATACGCTTGTGTTTGTACGAGTCGATACTGGACACGGATGTGAGGATACCTTCGTGTCGATGATGTAGCCCCTCCACAGTTGCAGCCGCGATCCGGCGAAGCGCTGTGCGTGCCTACGAGCCGAGTCCGAAGGCTCCCTTCGGATTTCGACACCAAATTCTGGGGTATAAATTCTAAACTCTTGACTGATTTCAGTTTTTGGATTTATTTTGTTTGTCGATGATGTTGTTGGATCTCGATCCCTACCTAAAAGGGTTTCGATCGACTGATATGTGTTGGGTTCGATTTTGGCTTGACGATCCTACGATTGCCTTTGTTTGTGAAGCGGGAATGACCTTTAGATCATGTTCGGTTCTTTACTTGATGTTGGATCATTTTCGGTTTCGGGTTACCTAGCTGCTGTTGGAATTATTTGTGATGCATGCATTGTTGGTTTGGATTTCTTGTATAAATTGTTGCTTGGGGTCTCCTTCCTCTACTTGTTGTGGAATGTTGGTTTAGGTTTTTCCTATTATACATGTTGGGTTGGGAAATATTTTTTTTGCTGTAGGAGATGTTTTGCTATTTGGATTAAAATTGTTGGTTGGGTATCTATATGCATTATGGGTTTAACTTGGTACTGTGGGTGTTTTTGTTGGGAGCTTTTCGTTATAAATTACATGCGGGTATATATTAGTTGGGAGTATTTCTATTTCGGGAATGACATCTCCATTAGCATGCCTGCATCGTTGATTTTGGGACTACGTCCACTATGCCATGCCTAGATGTTTTACTTTATTTGTCGGTTTCGGTTTTTATTAGAGTACTCTGATACTCTCGGTTTTTCGATATAAATCACAGACTCTAAAATTGACAGACTCTAAAATATAGGGTTTTGCTTTCTTTTTCTGGATTTTGCTATACGTACATGTGCTATGGACAGTCTTCATGTGACCAAGTTGAAGCGTTATAAGTGTGCTTCTTCGCTACAGTATCTGTGAGATTTTTGATGTCGATAGTTTTGATGTAGCTAAAGTGTACTCTATATTGGATACTCTATATATTTTGAGAAGATGTATATAATAAAATGGAGAAATGTAGAATGGTAGCTAAAATACTTTATTTTGAGACAATGAAATGGAGAATGGTACTTTATATTACATTTCAATGCTTTGTTGTGAATATGGTTCAAAGTGGTTGTTTTCGAATTGAATTGAGCAGCGTTTGGAATGTATAACATGCAGTATAGAGCGTTATAAATGTGATACAACGACCATATACAGCGATTTTTCATAACTATACATAACGCTTTGAAAATAAAACGTAGTAGAAATTAAACATATTAATGACGGTTTTGGATGAATTATCTATAACGCTTTTAAAAACATTTATAACACCCAATTTCATAACGTTTTGACTGAGAAAAAAAAAGCGTCATGATTTGCAATTAATGACGGTTTTTAGCCGTCATTAAATGATATTTTTGTTGTAGTGGATGCTCTCATATTAGTTATATTTTGTGGTTTAGAGTTTACGGCAGTAGGCATCCAATTCGAGATAGAAAATAGGGTCAAAAACTTTGTCGCAAATCTGTGTCCATAATTGTGTATTCTGACGATGTGGACGTGTGTCCCTACTCTCAGAATTACCAAAAAAAACACTCTTTAGTTCGCTGTAATATAATATAATCAAATGAATTAATTTTTTATTTAATTATATTACAATTGTGATTACGATTACATTACTGTCAACCAAACAGAATCCAAATCTGATCGTTTGCGAGAGCTACGACATAGAAATACTGCTGCTTCTAATTTTTTTCACAAAATATTATGGTTAGGGTTAGATAGAGAAGGAGGAGGGGAAAGAAGAAGATATGGGAAGTTTAGATTATCTTTAGGATAAAAAGTGTCCAAAATTACAACCGACTACCACTGTAAGGTGGTAACTTACAACCACCTAGAAATTTACGGTATTAACTTGCACAATTTCAAAATTCATCCTACGAAATTATTAATTTGTTAAAGTTCATGATATTTATTCGAAAATTAACCATTTTTTTATATATCTTAATTTACTGATACGTGTTTCACAAGTTGCACCTTGTGGAAAAATCTAGACTTGGTAGTCACTTTGATTAGCATTGGATAGATTTATAGGAGAAAAATTTACCATAAATAGAAAAAATACTTTAGCAAATATTTCTATTTAAAATATAGAAATTTGTATATGTTTTCACTCTTTTAAAAAACTAATAAATGTTCCCAGTCTTCTGTTTCATACAAAGGAATCGAAACATTTACTAAATTTTTTTTTAAAAAAAAAAGTGAAAGTAAATACGAGTTCCTATATTTTAAATAAAAATATTTGCTAAAATATTCCTAAATAAAAATATATACTATGCTACGTTAATTCACTTTCCCAACATAATTTTCTACAAACAACTAATGTATTGTACCATATGTGGTCACACCATTTCTGGTGGACCGTTACGGGGGGTCGGTGTGTTGTCTCATTAATCTGTTTAATGAAACAGCTCTGCCTTACAGAGCGGGAAGATGAGTGCGGAGGTTAGTCCGTGCCACGTGACGGCCCCCATTGATCAAGCGTGAACCTCCACGCTAGTAGGGGACAGCAGGAACGGATCCAGAAACTAAAATTAGAGTGAGCTACAATAGATTATGATGGACTAATTCATATAAAAAAAAAGAGGTCCGAGCTCTCTAGTCTAGTGGTATTAGAGCGGACATCCGGAGGGACCGGCAAAGTTCGAGTTCTCCAATTGTGTGTGTGCGTGGGATTTCAAAAAAAAAAGAGTAAAAAAGTTTTTTTTGTGGTGGGCTGAAGCCCACCCCAGCTCATGGCTGGATCCGCCAATGGAGGGCAGGACTAAAGGGAGGATACATCAGTCTCGGTCCGACTTTCGGTCCCCCACCGATTCATTAGGTAGTTTCGTTAATTAAATGTGGGTGCACCAATACCGACTTTTCTTAGCTTAAAACTTTTTTTTACTTTTGTAGGTGTTGAACCATCATTCTGGTCGCACCTAGACCTGGTGCTAGAGACCCTTCCTGTCTCGTGGGGATCTCTCCTTTTGTGAGCCATTACTTGACTGGTTCCCTTTTGCTTTTCCTAATGCTTGTTGAAGCAAAATCAATTTGGACTAAAGACCTCCGAGGGCTCGTTTGGATCAAGTTTTTATATTTCTAGGAATAGGTTTTCAATTCCTTTCTCATGGGAAAGAAATTCAACATTTTCATACCCATGTTTGGTTAGGTTGCAAATAGATAGTTCAATTTTTTTTTAAAAAATTTCATCTCCATATTTGGTTTACAAAGAGATAGAAATACTAATTTATTTAGTTTTCCTTTAATACCCTTTCATTAATTTTATGATGATTTACATGTTTGGAATAGAAGTTGAAATTTTGGAAATAAAAAGAGTATATAACCGTCCAAACAAAATAGCCAAACATCATTCCTAGGAAAGCAAATCTATTCCCATGGGAGGCTTGGGAATAGCTTTTTCCTCCTATTCCCTCCTCATTCCCAATCCTAAACATACCAAACATGGATAAGGAATTCAAAACACATTCCCAAGTCACAAAAACTTGAACCAAATGTCCCTGAGGCCTCGTTTGGTTCGCGGAATGGAAGGGAAAGGAAATCAATTCCTTGTCATTTTCTTTCCTTTGGGAAACTTTAATTTCTATTGATTTTTCTTTCCGATGTTTGGCAATGCCAAGGAATTTGGAAAGGAAAGTGAATACTTCAATGTGGGAAAGTGATTCCTTCCTTGGATGGATGAAATCACTTTCTCCCCTAATTTCCCTTCTATTGGGAATCACTTTCCTTTCCTCCTCAATTTCTTGGGCACCCAAACATAGAAAAGTAATCACTTTCCTTTCCCAACCGGGAGATTCCGCGAACCAAACGAGGCCTGAGTGTAAAACTAGTATGCTAACCACTACAAAACCATAATTCTATTTCAATCATTACAAAACAATTATTTTATATTATCAGCTATACCACACTTTTTTTTAATAACTAACAACTTACATCTAAATTTTATGATCCCAATAAATATAAAATCCGGATCTGATACACTCCGTGCACATATTCAGGACCGGCCCTGACTCTCGTATTGTCGTACAAACTACTACCGGCAAAATTACCTATACACAAACACACATCTAACTAATTTGGAGCAATTCTAATGCCTTGTCTAATTTATCACCATCCTTGTTTCTCACTTGCAGCAGCAGATTTTTCACCCCATCCACCCAATCCTGCCTAATGCTCCTGTTCTTGCACTCGAACTCCAGCAGTCCCTGTGCCGTTCTCAACCGGAACGAGCGCGTCCCTTCGGCACCCGCGTCCGGACCCCTCCGCCATCGCGGGGCTCCAACCTCATCGCTTACTCCATACACAACACCTAAAACATCACAGCGCAAAACGCATGTACATATGTTAGCAGTTCCTTTGCATACGCAAAATTATTCAGTGGTCCGGCCTCGCCGCGTAGCAGTGGTGAGATCTTGCTCTCCTCCAATAGCAGCACGGTGCACCAATCTGGTAGTGTCGTGCTTCTTTTTAGAGGAGAACAAAGTTTTCACCACTGTCACGTAGTGAGACCGACCAGCGAGTAATTTCCGCGGAAGCTTTGCTCGAATCTTTAGCTTACTCTTCTTCTTCTTTGAAAATGCTCCTCCGATATGATTGCTTTTGATCTTCACTATGACCTGAACATTTGTTTTTGCTGCTGCTTTAGATGCCGAGACATTTCCAAACTGTTTGAAAAACTAAAGAATTATGCATTCGGGTTCTCTATACCTGTGATTTGTTGTTGATGTAGACTGAGACCTTCTTCCTGTGTAGACTTCCTGCGAAGTCAAGAATTTTTCGTTGTAAATGTTTTAGAAATATGGACTCTCAAAAATTTAGCTTGTTGCAGCTAGAAGCTATATGAAGCTCCCGAACACTGTATACTTTAAAGTATCGGCCGATACCGATCCAATGCGGCAGATACCGATACAGTTTGGCATGTCCCGATCCGACACCGACCGATATCCGATACTGACCGATATCCGCATTGGGGGTCTCTTTTTCGATCATTTTGGCAAAGAGAATTGAACGAAAAAGACAAATGATTTGAAGCATAAGGTTGTAAACGCATATAAAAGAAAAAAAAAATCTATTGCATGTAAACCAATCGGTAAAAGTGACTACTATTTTATTTAATTTCAAAACTACTAAAAAATAACAATGAAATTACTTAAAATTATGCCAGAATATATCAAATATATATTTAAAATGTTAATAATTTATTAATAATTATTTGTTTTTCGATACCAAAAAATTCAATACTCCGATCTGAAACAGCCGATACTACCGATATCGCCGATACCGATAATCATAGGAATTGTCCGATACTGATTCTGATACCGATACTACGAACCTTAACAGTCACTTTATTCTTGAACTAGCGAGCTTCTAAAATTTTCACATACCTTTGCTCGAGCGCTCCAGAAGCTCCCCTTCTTTGCACCATATCTCCGGGCTGCCACAGTGGCTCTTCTCGTAAGGGATCACCGTGGCATTGCTCCTCGCCTCCCTCTGCACCCGCAGTTTCATCGTCGCGACTCCTCTCAGCGCTGTCAAGAGAGTATTAGAATCAGAAAAAAAAAAAAAAAAAAACGTTCGGAGTCGGGGATCGAGTACTATACGACTGATCAGTAATACCAACCCGTAGCCGCCGCGGCCGTGAGAGTCATCAGGTCGCCGGGGCTTCCAACGTCCACCGCCGACCTGACGGCGGACGCGACGTGCTCGTGTCCGGCTCCGGCCTGCTCCGCAGCCTCTATGCAGTGCGAGGCCAGGAGCTCGGTAGCTGATGCCAGGGCCGAGTACGTGTCCGAGCTCGTGTTTTCTGCACCGGCTCTGGCCACCACAGCAGCCACCGCGGCCGCCACCCCGGCCACCGAAACTGCGGCGTGGATGCGGGCCCTGCTGGCGCGGGCCTTCTCCTTCTGCCTCGCCCTGTTCTTGCTCGGCAGCTCCTTGTGGCGAAGCCATTTGCCGATGCCTATGCGATGATGATTGGCGCCGTGGTGGTGCACAGCGGAATCCTCACCCTTGGCCAGCTGCAGGAATCAGAATCATCATCATAAAGACACGGATACAACAGTGATACAACAACGATTTTAGCGTGTCCTAGTGTACTTTAGAATGTTCGCGGAACGTCCGTGCTTCAGACAGTTTTGTCTCGAGATCTTGGGTGTTTGTGCAAATGCTTACGCTCCCATTGCAGTACGGCTGGAAGGCAGGACGGGCTGCAGAGGCGGCGGCGGCGGCGACGACGGCCAGCGTATCGGAAAGGACCACGCCGGGCAGGCGATCGATGACGAAGTTCCTCCTCTTGATCCCGTTGAGAAGCAGCGCCTTGGATATCTCCGCGGCCGACACGCTCCACGAGCGCGACAGGAACTCCATCGGCTCCCTCGGCGTCTGCGGCGGAGGAACCGCCGGCATCTTGACCAACTCCTCCTCCTCCTCTGCCACCTCCTCCAGACTAAGCGTATAGCCCCTCTTCTTCGTTCCCCACAATGACCCTTTCTCCATCGTACTAATAATAGTAACTAAGCTTAAACTTACTCTAAGTATATATGTCTGTCACGACTCTTCTTCCTAATGCTGATGGTGCTGTGTATATATATAGGGAGGGAACACACAGAGCACAAAGGCTCGACATGCTCGTGCATCGCTTTGTGACTCTCATCATGTACCGAGTGTTCCATATTCTTACTTGCTCCATACTTTTCCAGCAGAATCATTTCTTCTGGTCTCCTATAATCTATGGCCATAATTTGGGAAAGTAAAATTATTTCTTTCGTTTCGAAGTCAAAGAAAATGAGTAGAAAATAAAAATAATTTCGAACAGGAAAGAAAATAGGAGAGAAATTGTTTCCCACTAATTCAATGATTCACTTACCTCCTTACATCCCCTTCCAATTTTTTTGATATTTTCAATCGCGGGAAAACAATTGATTGGAATTGTAATTTTCTATTGAAGAAAAAGCAAAAAAATTGAACGTCGGAGTGACATTCCGAAATCTTTTTTGCCTCCAACTTCTGTTCTTGTGTGCAACAAAAATGGGTAAATATTAGGATTCTATGAATCTATAGTTAATTATCAGGGCCGCTCATCCTTTAGGCAAAGGAAGCAGCCGCCTAATACTCCAATTTTTAGAGGTCCCAAAAATATATATATATATATATATATATATATATATATATATATATATATATATATATATATATATATATATATAGGCTTAATTGCTACTTGATACCTTCAACTATTACGCTTTTTTCAAGTTGATACCCTAAACTTTTTTTTTGTAACAACTTGATACCCAGATAATTTTTTGGACAATAATGCCCTTACCCAAATTTTAAAACTACCACTCACCCCCCCTCTACTCCAGGCCACCACCCCCCCCCCCTCCCCTCCGTCCCCCCACCCCCCCCCCCCCCCACCCCCCGCCCCGCCCCGCCTGCACCCTCCCCCTCCGCCGCCCCGCCTGCACCCTCCTCCTCCCCCCCGCTCCCCTCCACCCTCCGGCAACCCGCACCTCCTCCCCCCTCCCTCTCTCGCTGCCCTCCTCTCCTTTCCCGACTCCACCATCGCCGGCGAGGGAGGGGGGGAGGTTGTCGCCGGAGAGGAAGGGGGAGGGGGGGGAGGTGGTCGCCGGAGAGGGAGGGGGGGGGAGGTGGTCACCGGAATGGGAAAGGGGGGGGGGGAGGGGGGTTGCATGGGAGAGAGAAAGCCAGGGACATTTTTGAGATTTTTTGTGTTTTAGGTATTAAGTTGAAAAAATAAAATAGTTGAGGGTATCGAGTTGTTGAGTAAAAAAGTTTAGGGTATTAATTTGAAAAACTGAAATAGTTGAGGGTATCAAAGTGCAATTAAGCCATATATATATATACTGAAAATTGCTGAGAAACCCAATTTCGGGGTGGGCTTTTATGAAATGCCCACTCGCTGGATAAGTTTTATGAAATACCCAGAATTAAGTATTTTCACGTTAAATATTCCAAGATTTCCTTTTAGATGCCACCCGCTAGAAACTGCTATTTTTATAATACCGAAACTACCCCTCCGCGCGAATTGGTCATCTATATGTATTTGAATTCAAAAAACTCAAATCTGGATTGCGATTTTCGTCTTCTTCTTCTTCACGGAAAATCTGAATTCCATTGCTCTCATATTCAGCAGAGATCGCAAAGATCGTTCGTAGTTCGGTGTGTTTTTCTTCAGTCGAACTCAGATTATCGCTCGTCATCATCATCACCATCATCATCATCTTCATCGTGGAGACATTTGAACTCAGATCTTCAATTGTGGAGAGAAGATCTTTCTTCTTCTTTTCCATAAGAATTATCATCGCTTTGAAAGAAGAACGAAACTCTTTATTCCTGAAAAAACTAAATTACACGTTTTAACACTGGAAATGACCATTCTCCGTCTTAATTAGGACGGAGAATGGCATTCTCCGTCTTAATTAGGACGGAGAATGCCATTCTCCGTCCTAATTAACACGGAGAATGACATTCTCCGTTTCCGTCTTAATTAGGACCGAGAATGTCATTCTCCGTCTTAATTAGGACGGAGAATGGCATTCTCCGTTTTATTTAAGACGGAGAATGGCATTCTCCGTCGTAATTAACACGGAGAATGGCATTCTCCGTGTTTCTAACACGGAGAATGGTCATTCTCCTGCGTTTTAACACTAGAATGACCATTCTCCGTGATAAATTACACGGAGAATGGCATTCTCCGTCCTAATTAAGACGGAGAATTGCCATTCTCCGTGCTAATTAAGACGGAGAATGGTCATTCTCCGTTTAATTTAGCACGGAGAATGGCAATTCTCCGTCTTAATTAGGACGGAGAATGCCATTCTCCGTTTTATTTAACACGGAGAATGACATTCTCCGTTTCATTTAACACGGAGAATGGCATTCTGCGTTTTAACACTGAAATGACCATTCTCCGTGTAAATTAAGACGGAGAATGTCATTCTCCATCCTAATTAAGACGGAGAATGGTCATTCTCCGTGTAAATTAAGACGAAGAATGCCATTCTCCTGCATTTTATGGTTAGCTGAAACTTTGGAGGGCCATAACTTTTGACTGGGAGGTCGAAACGAGGTCCCGTTTGTCGCAAAATGAGCGTATCGTCGAGGAGACTGAAAGTAACAGTTTCTTCGTTAGACGGCCTTCCGAAATTTTAGATTCACAAAAAAATGATGTTTGGACCTCCGTTTTAGCACTTTTGTCGTTCGTCCCGGTCTTTCCGAAATTTTTCGACGAGTTTTTGAAGATTTTTGAGGAGAAAACCTAGATTCGAAAGTGAGCAGCGTATGGAAGAAGATGGAGTATTGAAACGTTTTTTAAGAGCAGTTTTGTGGGTGTTTCCAATAAATTAAAAGGAAGGACAAAAGGGTCATTTGGAACCCGCTTTGGATAAGTTTTTCTAATTCTGGGCACGCGATGAAAGTTTTTTTAGCGGTGGATTTTACATAAAACTTTTTTAGTTTTTGGGCATTTCATAAATCTTCCTATATATATATATATATATATATATATATATATATATATATATATATATATATATATATATATGCATTTTTTAAAGGAAAGTTCGGCTGAAAAAAGAAACATATGCTTGCCTATTTGTAAAAAAATTAAACGTAGTTAAATCTGTCAAAATTTGGAAAACAAATAATAACCATTATCGCCTCTTCGTCTATCCTTAAGAGAAATATTTAGTCTCTTCATCTCCATCTACTACATAATTAAAACATATATATATATATATATATATATATATATATATATATATATATATATATATATATATATATATATATATACAAAATACAAAGGTTTTTGAATCCTAGGGCTGACTGTGCCAAGATAAAGAGTGGTTGGGATTTAATCTTGGTGAATCAACGGTTGTGGATGAGCATTATTGAGAGTGAGGTTTTATGGGGAATCCAAAGAGTGGGGTTTGCACTCATAATGGTTGTGGATGAGCATTATTGAGAGTGGGATTTTATGGAAAATGAGCATTATTGAGAGTGGGATTTTATGGGGAATCCAAAGAGTGGGGTTTGCACTCATAATGGTTGTGGATGAGCATTATTGAGAGTGAAATTTTATGGAGAATCCAAAGAAAATTCACATCCAGCAGTGGTTGGAATTTAATATTTTGATGGGGGCCTCATAATTATTATTGTTCGTTTATATATATATGACATCTAGCCTAGTGGTTAAGGGTGATGCATGCGGCCCAAGTGGTCGGGAGTTCGAGCCTCAGTGGAGGCGAGTTCGCCACAAGTACCCATTGCTTCAATATATATATATATATATATATATATATATATATATATATATATATATATATATATATATATATACTAGTAACACCACCGTGCACCGGGGGTGAGGACCGGGTTCTCGAGCCCTCCCTCCCACGGAGGTGGCTGGGTGGCAGTGGCCACGGCCTCCGGGCCAAGGTCGGGTGGAATCGTCCACCGACTTTGATTTTTTAAAAAAAATAAAAAAAAAATAAAAATATATATATATATATATATATATATATATATATATATATATATATATATATATATATATATATATAACTGCTTCTTATTCAAATTTTAAAATTATTAATGAAGTTTTTTTTTAAATATGTCTGTGTAACGTTTATAGTGATATATCACCGATCCCAAGTCCAATTAAGAATGAGAATTTGCATATAAACCAATGTAACACAGTTATATAATTTAATTATGTTTAAAATTTTAAGAAAGTATTTTATCTTTAGACTTTTGTCTAGGACCTCCAAGTGGTTTGAGACGGCCCTGTTGATTATGTCGAGAACTCTCCTAAGTGAACAGAATTTGTAACATCCAACCCCCCAAATGCTCTTGTGCTCGAACCACTTGATTAGAATCGAACCACTTGATTAGAATAGGAGCCATAAGATGTCGACACGATGTAAACGTATGCACACGCTGGTTGTCTGTGGTCCTTCATTTTCGAGTTCGTTTGGCACACCAACCAATCGGTTCAGGAACGATCGATCCACATGTGTCCCCGGACGACCGGAGGGGCCTCGTGCCCAGGCGCGTGATTTCTTGTCGACTTCGTCCTTTAGCTTCATGCGCTGGCGACGGACGGACGGTCGCTTTAGCCTTTAGGGATCACTGTTTGGGTTGGAAGCAACCATTTTGCACCTGGGCCGCATAGAGGTTCTCAAATACGCTCCTGATTCATATAAAAACTCGGTTTCAGACACGATACAAATACTTCAAAATATATTGTACGGAAACAAAAAAAAAAAAGTTTCCCTGGTTTGTGAGAAATTATCGTGTGGTTCAGGCTCACAACGTGGAGATGGTGAATGATGAGTCCGGCCACTAATTTCTTGACACTTAGGCTTAATTGTACTTTGATACCCTCAATTATTTCAATTTTTCAACTTAATACCCTAAACTTTTTTACTCATCAACTCGATACCCTCAACTATTTTAGTTTTTTAACTTAATACCTAAAACAAAACAAAAATCGAAACTACCCTTGCTCCCTCTCCCTCTCCCCATGCCCCCCCCCCCCCCCCCCCCCCCCCCCACTCCCTCTCCGGCGGTCGATGTCCCCTCCCCTCCTCCGGCGGTGTGCGAGGAGGGGCACGGGTGGAGGAGGGGGTGGGGGCGGCCGACGGAGAGAGGAGAGGGCGCGGGTGGAGGCGGAAAAGGAGGGCGGTGGGAGGAGGGGGAGGCGCGTGGGTGGCCGGAGGGGGGGAGGGGGACCCGAGGGGGGGGGGGGGGGGGGGGGTGACCAGAGGGGGAAGGGAACCGGGGGAGGCGGTTGCGGGCCGGACGGAGGGGGGATGCGGGTTGGGGTTTTAAATTTTGAGCAGGGGTATTATTGTCCAAAAAAAAATTCATGCTATCAAGTTGAAAAAAAAAGTTCAGTATCAAGTTGAAAAACAAAAATAGTTGAGGGTATCAAAGTGCAATTAAGCCCCACACTTATCATAATATTTGGCATAAAAAAATTCAAAAAATTGTAAAAAATATATTTAATATATAGATATTCACTTGGCATATAATTGAAATTTTTTTTTCTTTCCAATACATTAAAAAAGTAACCTAGAAAATAAGAAAAATGTAGTGATATAATAAATTATGCAAAGTGTAAAGAAATTAGTGGCCGGGACCACCATTAACCATTGCCACGTGGTGAGGCGGCCTGTTATCACCAAGCCCCACCCCACCTCTACAAAATCCGGACCAAGGGACCGATGAAAAGCTGCCACGTGGCCTGCGGTCGTGCTTACGGTCACAAACAGCGGACAGACGTAGCTCAGCTTCTTATATTATAACATTTATTCGAATTACCGTTGCCACTGTATTTTGTGTTGTGTCAATCGCGATACAGATATTCCAAATATCTGCCTGGACAGTCCAGAGTGATTTGCGGGGTCAAGATGGAATAATAAGAGGAAGGGACCGACTCTGGATGGATTGGATTGGAATAAGCAAAGAAAGTTGGTCGGCGACAAGTTTTCCCCAAATAGCCGGCGGGGTCTCGTGCGTGCGTGCGTCCGTGCATGCGCGCGCGCGCGCGCGCGCGCGCGCTGCCTCCAGCTTTCATGTGAGCACCGACGTCCCTTTAGGTGTCGGGGCTTTTAAGTTGGCTTTGGAGTGTTAAAGTAAGTCAATTTGACACATGGAGGAGCATTTGGAGAGCACAATGTCTGGAAACAATAAAAAAAAAAACTATTTGTGAATCACTTTTGTTTGGAAAACAAGTATATATATGTGTGACCATGTCAACAATAGAATAAACGCCTTCATGATTACCAGGAGAATATGGCACGTGCACACGTGACGAGCCTTGTCGAGTTTACCAGGAGAATATGTCCAATGTTATCTCATTTATTATATAAAATTATCGGATTGGACTCGAGTTCGAATGTGGACATAGGAGCGTGCATCAGTCGATGGTCGATCTACTTGGTTACAATCAAAGTCGAATCGAAGTTAATCGGTTTGAAAATAATTACAATCGAATCAAACCAACTAATTGGTCGGTTCGATTTTGAAATCAACTTGGCTCCGTTTGATCCGGTTCAGATGATCTATTTTGATCAGACAAAATATCATAGACATAATAACATAGTATCATATTATTAAAAAAACCAACAAGAATTTGCATGTCAGAGTACTTGTACTGTACAATACAAATTCTTTTTATTGTTATACAACATAGTACTTTGACTGATACTAATTATTTTTATTGTTATACAACATATTACTTTGCTTACAATTTTATTATTTTATTGTTATACAACATACTACTTTGCTAACAATCATTTAAATGAAAATCAACAAGTGTTCTCCCCATAATGTTTGGAAAAATTGAGAACGAATCAAGAATGGGTACAAGTTGTACATGGAGAATTTAGTTTAGATAATAGTGTAGCAGAGTTGAAAATGAGATTGTACTAAAAATCAAACAATTGTGAAGTGATTTACTAAATAGTTTGATATAAATTTATCTCATCTTCAAGTCCTATTTTTTTACTGTTAGGCTTGGGTCTGGTTTGGTTCGGTTTAAACGATTTTTGGAGCGACTAAACCGTGAACCGAACCAAACCAATCGGTTATTTCAAAGGTCCAATCGAATCAATCCGATCGGTCCATCAATTCGGTTAAAAATTGATTAGTTCGATTTAGTTTATATCGATTTGGTCGGTTTGACCAAAATGTGCACACCACTCCAGAGGCGGATCCAAGGTTGGGGTGGGTCAAGCCCACCCAAAAAAAAAATTACATTTTTTTTCATACAATTTTTTTTTAATTTTTTTATATGGATTTATCTACTTTCAGTCCACCCAAATTTTTGGTAGGTCATTTCAGCTATAGTTTCTGGACTCGTCCCTGCACCCCTCCCTACTTATACATTACAAAGCTCAGCTATGTCACGTCCAACATTTTGTGTCCCACCGAGATAGACTTATATAACTTTATACGGAGCAGGGTTATGCTGGAAGCTTCCGGAACCTTTTAGAAGATGGTAGAATACTATGGAAGTTTAAGAATATTTTAGAATATGGTGGAATCCTCTAGAAGACTCCGAATCTTTCATGAAAATTCATGAACTTTCTAAATGTTCTAAAAGTCTCCTTATAAATATCTATGTTCTAGAGTTATCTAGAATAATTTCTGAAATATTTTGATTCCTGGAGTTTCTTCTAAGTCCTATGAACACTGTAAATAAGTGGAACGCCTCATTGTTCCTCACCACCAAAAGTTATAATCTCTTTTTAGTATAATTAAATTTTCATACTTCCAATCTCTCTCTTTTGTCTCACTTTGTTTTCAATATTGCTTTAGCGATCTAGGTAAGCGGGTCCGAAAAACTTGTAAGGGTTTTCGAGTAGGAAGATTGTGCGTCACATGAATCGAAATGTAGCCGTTTTCGAGTAGGAAGATTGTACGTCGCATGAATCGAAATGTAGCCTAAAATACTAAATCCGTGACATATAGTTCAAACTTGTGAAGCCAAATCCAATGTCGCAAAGACGACCATTAAAACTTTGTTGCTCACGAGCCTATCTTGATCAATTGGAGAATTTTTATGCGTTGTTCATGTGATAATAAGAGGAAAAATCGGATGCAAGTCATGCTTGTTCATGAGCCCACGAACCAGACTTTGTACGTGGAGTCGAGTTGAAATTGGATAGCGGCCGTGGAGATATAGTTCAAGTTCATTCGGTAAACTGATGATCTTACAAACACATTTTTTGTGCTGAAATACTAATCAGTAGAATTTTGATTAAGCAACGCCCCCTTTAAGTATTTAGTAAATTTTTGGGATATTCTATATTTTATACTTAAATCTTGTTGGATTGTATCTTGTTTTCGGTTGAGCCCTCAAAGAAGATGACAATGGATTTTGTAATTTAGTTCCATATCAGGTAGGAGGTAGAAATATGATGTGTAGATAATTGTAATTAGTTCATGCCTTATAAGAGAATTATCTTTTAAAGCATACGGGTCAAATTCAATACCTCACCTCATGGGCCAACTCTGGTTCGGATCACACCGCGTCCCGAACAAGTGGACATCAGATCCCATGGTTATACGGCTGTAATTGGCTCAAGAGAGATGATGTTGAATGCTCATACGTGTATTGGCTGGTACAGAATGACGGTGTGGATGAACGGCAGCTCCAGTTCGGATCACATCGCATTTCCAACAAATCTTTTCCTTTATGTTTTCTTCACTAATGAGTATAAAAGGTCGAAAATCAATTATAACCACCCTCTAGGTGAAAGAAACTTTTTCGAAATAGACATGAATAGTTTTTGGGTATCATTTTTAATACCTCTTTCGTCAATTTTCAGAACGAAATTGCTGTATAGCTAGCTTAGAACAAGCTCACTACTAGCAAATGTTGATGTGGCAGAGAGAGATAACCAAGTTTACAGGTTTAGCTGGTTAACGTTAACATTAATATTAAAATTAATATTAACATTAATATTAGAATTAACATTAACATTAAAATTAATATTAACATTAAATTAAAATTAGCATTGACATTAACATTAAAATTAATGCTAAAATTGATATTAACTTCAAATTAACATGAATATTAATATTAATATTAACATTAACATTAATTAGTATTAATTTTAACATTAACATTAAAATTAATATTAACATTAAGTTAAAATTAGCATAACATTAACATTAACAATAAATTTTTTGGGTTAAAATATGACATGTCAGATGCCACATAATGGGAGATGTCATCACCCAAAAATTTTGGGAGCCAATTAACATAAGAAAAATGTTTAAAGAATATTTTTCAAAAGCTATTGACCAGCCAAACCGGTAAACTTGGTTAACTCTCTCCGTCACATCAATATTTGCTAGTAGTGAGCTATTACTAAAGTAGTCATATAGCAAAATTGTTTCCAGAACTAGAGGCCCACCCTTTAGATAACATGTCTACATGTGGAACTCTAGAATTTAGAATTCTGGTTAAAAAGTCCTATGGCCACTCTCCCCTCACCTATACTAGTAGTTAGAATGAATAGGAAGATAAAAGCAACTAAAGGTGCAAACTAAAAAAAAATAATAAGGAAAAAAAAATCGAAACAGAGGATCAAGTGGGAGAGGATATTCTTCTATCGGCCCTCATAAACATTTTCAGTACGGTTTGAATTGCTAGCTTCCCTTCCATTCATAGTTATGCTAAAGATGATGCAAGAAAAAGATTTTTTTTGGTTGGTTCTTTATTTTATTTAAATTACGTTGATATATTTTGCTCCGGAAAGTTTTGCCTCTAAAACAAGTAGGGGTGGAGCATTATTCGATTTTGCATCGAAAATAGAATTGAATCGAATCGATTTAGTTTTAAAAAAATCGGTTAGGTTTTGAAAATACTAAATTTTGTATTTGATTTTGGTTTTGAGTTACTATTTTGGTCCAAAATCCAATAAATTTTTTTAGTTTTTATATATATAAAGTGCAGATAATAAAAAAAATTGAAAAATTGAAAAATCGAATCGATTTAATTCGGTCCGATTTGGTTCAGATATGGGCCATTTCGATTTGGCTTATCTGACTTTTGGTACAATTTAATTTTCGATTATTCAGCTCGACTTGAACCGAATTAACCGAATGTTCACCCGTAAAAATAATACCAGGATATTTTCTTCTGCCTTGGTGCCCAAATTGTAGGAGAATGACATGTTCACATGTGGCGATGCTTAACCACTTCAACGACGCTTAAATGTGATGTTGAAGGAAGAGGTTGGACAAAAGAGTGGATGTTCATTGATGGTGGATTAGTTGGAATTCATTGACAAATAATTTTCGGACGAAAAGGAGGGATACGAGTGTGTTCGTAGCCAAAAATTCAGAGCTCGTTGACAATGTTGTAGCTGACAATATATGTCCCTAGATTTTCTTTTGATGGATAATTAAGTTGTCAATGTTCCAAAAATATCTAGCTAGGAGGGGTGGATTGGCTCGAGCCAATACACAACGACAACCAATCTTTTATTCTAGATATTTGAGGTTGATCGGTTTTCTATTCTTTTTTGACATTTCAATTCATATTTAGTTATGTCTATTTATGGTCCCATGTATATTTTTTGTTTGGGGACTACTATAGCATCATTTGGTATCATTTGGTATGTATTGTATATGTACAACCTAAGGTTTACAGTATCGATATTGTATCCTTGTATATGAGTATTGGGATCAACGGCGTCTGCGTTTTCCAATCGGAGTATCAAACCTTTTTTTAATCGGACAACAAATAATTATTAATAAACTATTAAAATTTTAAATTTTATTTATGTATTAAGACATAGTTTCAAGTATTTTTTGTATTGTTTCTTATTAGAATTGAAATTAGATTAAATAGTAATCAGCCTACACACGAGGGAGACAAGTTTTCTTAAGTGTGCTTTTACACCTTTTTAATTGGTCTATTTGGTTCTATTTCTTTTTTATCGGTATCGGCCAGTGTAGATATCAACGAATATAGGACCGGAACATGCTAAATTATATCAGTATCGGTTGTATCGTATCGATATCGGCTGATACTGTTTAAGATCATTTTTCTCAGCTAAAATATTCTCTCTCCTCCCTGCCCTCTTGCCTCCACAATTCACATCATCCTACCTGAATTTCATCACCAATAACCTTATTTAATAAGATTTTTTGCTTTTTGCTTTTGCAAAATGACTTTTGATTTAGACCTCTCATCAGGAATCGTATGCGTCATGATTCATTAAATTATTTTGTGCTTTTCTTCGACCAATTCATTAAATTATTTTGTGCTTTTCTTCTTCCACCAACCATGTCACAAAGAATTGGAGAAGGTTAAATCAAACGATATGGTGATCTTATTTTTTATTTTTATTTTTATTTTTATTTTTATTTTATTTTATTTTTTATTTTATGGTGATCTTATTCCACTCAAAGGAAATCTCATGTTTCCATTTTTCTTCTACTACTACTACTAGTAGTAGTAATTATTGATTCGAGCCATCATCAAGAGATAGGGATATAGCCATGGACTTTGACTTGCACTGAGGCTCGTTTGGTCCACGGATTTAAGAAACCAGGAAAAAAAATTGTTCCTTTTTTGTGTGGCAGTCACCAATTTGAGAAATATTTTTGACATAAAAGAAACTATGAGAAAAAAAAAAAGTTGCTCTCTAATCCTATGGGATTTAGTTTTCCTCCTGCTTTTTTAGTATTTATTACCAAAAATTATTACAAAAATAACCTTTAGTTATTTCCTATTTTACCCACTAACACTTGGTATTCCGTTGACCATAATTATGTCGACATCGAATATTATTGGAACATTGATATATTTTTCTTTGCTTTCATATACCAACCAAACATCGGAAGAGAAATCAAATGATCTTTCTTAAATATTTATTCTGTTTTACCAAGCACATAAAAGAAATTTTAAAAGAAATCATATTTTCTACTTCCATAAAGAATACAATGAGGCTTGCTTTGGTTCGCGGGGTGGAAGAGAAAGAAAATCAATTCCTTGCCATTTTTTTTATTTGGAAAATTATAATTTTATTGATTTTCTTTTCTGATGTTTGAAAGCACGTGAATACTTCAATGTAAAAAAATAATTTATTTCTTGGATGGATGAAAGCATTTTTTTTTCCTAATTTTTTTTTTATTGAGAATTATTTTTCGTTCTTCCTCGATCTTTTGGTATCTAAAAATAGAAAAGTAATTAGTTTTCTTTCTCAATCTCATAATTCGGTGAACCAAACAAGGCCTCTGAGAGTAGGAAACACATATTCCTGGAGCTAATGTGAGCCTTTGTTTACTAATTTTCTTGTCAGTGCAGGTCAGTCAATCGTAAAGTAAAACAATAATGCCGAGCCACTGATGCCTTTGCTTTGCTTTGCTTTGCTTTGCTTTGCTTTGAGGGATAAGCTCAAAGTTTAAGAGCCTCGCATCTTGTTTTGGTTAGACATGTCAATGGTAGATCGAAAATTCGTATTTAATCCGTATTTGAACCGTAAATATTCAAAATTTTGGATACAGATACGAATTCGGATATCATATCAAATATTTATCGGATATCGAATGCGGGTACGGTAAATGTTATATCCGGATCAATAATATCCGAACCAATAATATTTAAATTATTTAATAAATTTAAAATATATAGGACCATCAGGAATTCAGAATTCAACCGAAAATCTATTATTTTTGTTGTTTCTTGACAAAATATGTCGTTTCAATGTGAAAATCTGTTGTTTCTTGACAAAATCTGCCGTTTCAATGTGGAAATATGTTGTCTCTTGACAAAATCTGCTCATCTGATTTTTTTTCTTCTCTTTTTTAATATTTTTTTAGTAAGTTTATTGGTTCGGATATTATCCAATATCCGTTAAAATTATCGGCAACAGATACGGTAACCAAAACTTCTATCCGATCGGATATCGGATAGTTATCGGATATATCCGATAGTTAATGGTTCGGATATGGTAATTGTAATATCCGACCAATAAGCTACCATTGACAGGCCTAGTTTTGGTTTGTGGATGAAGTACAAACATGCTCTCTTTATCTATTCTCATTTAAATCCCTGGAGGCCACGTTTGGTTCACGGAATTGGAGTATAGGAAAAAGATTTCCTTCCAATTTTCTTAATTTTTTTCAAACATCGAAAAAAAATTAATTAGAACCGTTATTTTCCAATTTTTCAAAAGAAAGAAAATATCTAAGAATCAATTTTCTTTCATTTCCTTTCCGTGAACCAAACGAGGCTCAAGGGAAGCCCGGACTTTGAAAATAATTGATTGGGTATGACGTTTCAAATGGTTCAAATTAACGATTACAATTAGATGACTTAAACATCAGCGAATCCAGATCTTTCTCTTATTCCTCACCGATCCGTAACTAGGAAGTTCTAACTCATAAGGTTAATTGCCCAAGCTTGGACCATTTTCTCAACTGTTATTAAGTTGAAATGCTTGGAAATAATAAACCTAGGAACAATACCACTACTCGAAGCAATTTTTTTGCTCGTCGACTCAAAGCAACGACCACCTCACCTTCGAACAATAGCCTTTCATAAATATACACTTCACTTCACTTTGGATTATAGCCTTTCATAAATATACACTTCACTTCACTTTGGATTATAGCCTTTCATAAATATACACTTCACTTTGGATTATTTTATACAAGAATACCACGGTTAGAACCTAATTAGACTTTAGAAACTTAAATTTTTTTAGTGACAAATTTTAGTGACGAACATTCGTCATTAAAAAACTCAATTCGTTACTGAAAATCTAATTTCGTCACTAAAATGTGTCGCTAAAAAATTCAAGTGTCCAACGTCTAAAATAGATAAATCCAGTATCCAAAGTATAATTACGTCTAAACTTGGCATCCTTATACAAAATAATCCCTTCACTTGCCTCTACGGAGATCTTATTTCCAACCATCTAACCTTAAGGCCACGTTTAATTTGCGGAATCGGATCATTGAAAAAGAAAATTTATTTATTTTTTGTGTTTGGATGCCAAAGACAATAAGTAGAAATGTAAAATGATTCCTAAAGAAAAAAAATTAGGAAAAAAAAAATGGTTCTCTCCACTCACCTCAAGATTCACTTTCACATCCTAAGGATTAACTTTTCCTTCCATTTTTATGACTCTTCCAAACACCTAAAACAAATTTTAATAAAAAATACAATTTTTAAAAGAAAAGAAAAACAAAGAAATGATGTTCTTTGCTTCCTTTTCCGCTAACCAAATGAGTTATAAAAAAGTACAAACCATAAATTTGAAGGATATTAATAAATATATAAACAAAAGAATTTTCAGTCAAAGCAAATTTATTTATAATCTAAATTAATATTAATTATACACTAATTTTCTATTATGTATTATTGTGTTAACTTCGGCCTCGTTTGGTTGACAGAATTATGGAATTGGGAATGAAAAGTCATTCATTTCGTATGTTTGGGTGTTAAACTTAAAAGAAAATATAAGAAAAGAAAAATGATTCCATACGGAAGAAAAATAAAAAGAAAAGTGGTTTTTTCCGTACAACCAAGGATTGACTTATCCACTATAGAAAAGTTACTCTAGAATTTTTGATAAATTATTTACTAGACATTTTGGAAGTTTAAATTTAGTGAATGGACTTATTAATTAGGACAAAATTACGAGAAAGATTTATATTTCATAAATCTATAATCTCCACATGTGGTTGCAAATGGCTGTCATGGACACGTGTAGTCTGCAATGCTAACAAAGATTTGGACTCTATCGATATTTGTATGAAAATAAAAATCCTTCTAAAAATAAACATTTGGTATGGACTAAAGCCCATAAAATGCATGTTGGTAATTTCTTGTTGGAAGTCCAAAATAAAAGCTTTTGTGAAATTATGGATTCACACGCAGCATAATAGTTTTTTTTGCAAAATTTGTCAACCTTATGGTGTGTTGGAAACTTCTTTTGGTGAGGGAAAGAAAAAATAAATGGCGAGGAGTAAAATTAAAATGAAGGTAACGTTAATATTTTCTTTCCTTGTTTGGATAAACAAAAAGTAGAAAAAAAAAAAATTCAAAAAAAAGTTTAAAAATAATTTTTTTCTGTTCGTGAATAGAGATATAATTATTGTTTAGTGTTGTATTGTATCTCGTTTCCGGTTGAGCACTCAAATGGAGTTGGTAATTTAGTCTCACATTGGTTAGGAGGTAAGATCATGTGGTGTAGATAATTAAGATTGGTTCAGGCCTTACATGATAATTCTCTTTTTAGGCATATGGGTCCAATTCAATATCGTACCTCATGGGTCAATTACGGTTCGGATCACACCGCGTTCCCAACATTTAGTTCTTGATATTGTCAAATTATTATTTATATATACTTTTTTGAGAGAGAATTGGTATTTCTCTCTATTTTCCTCCCAAGAGCAAAAAAAAAGAAGCTTCCCAGCTAGCCCAATTAGTGTAACGGGACTGGTTCGGCCAGAACAGGCCCAACCCGACCTCTGTGCCAGGTTTCGATCCTGGGCCTGACAGGTTCTCGATAAAGAAAGTCCAACCCGGCCTGTATCTCCAGCGAGTTCGCGTAAGGTTTAAACTTATTATGGGCTGAGTCAAACCCATCTCGTCTTTTCCCCCACCCATCATCATGGGCTTACAGACTACTGAAGACTAAGCAGCCCAGGTTATTATTATTTTTTATTGTTTTATTTTAGATTAAAAAAAAATCATTAATAGCCTTTCTGGATATTATGACAAAAATATATTCCCATTTCATGATTTTTTTTTTGTGGATACTAAAATTCAAACCCAACCTACTTCTCTTCTCTCTCATCAGAGCTACATTGGACCATCCCAATTATGTCTTTCTTCAGTCCGCCTATCTCGTACAAGTCCTTGATACAGTATATTTTTTTTGTTCTTTTGCGTTCAACGTGGACCGCGCCTTGGTCCACAATTCTGGCCCGCGGTCCACGTGTTCGCTTTTATTTGGCTGGACATCTGTAGGTGGGCCCAACGCAGATGGAGGAGGCGAATGGGGTTACGATATCTCAACCCGCGGTCACAGTCGGTGAGCACTAACCGTGGACAAGGCCGGGCCTGGCTCAGGACGGTCAGAGCGACCGTCCAGGGCCCCCGGATCATGGGGGGCCCAAAAAAAAATAGTTTACAGATAAATGTGTAAATGGTTTTGTATCTGAAAATAGAACTAGCATATACCATGGACCTTTTAGACACAAAATTATTGTGGTGTAGTGGTTAGTACTTTAAACTCCTTCCGAGAGATCGTAGGTTCAGTCCTTGGTTGTAACTAGTTATTAAAAAAAAAATTATATTGTCCGAGCTCTCTAGCCTAGTGGTATTAGAGCGAACATCCGGAGGGGCCGGCAAGGTTCGAGCCCCTCAATTGTGTGTGTGCCTGTGATTTCAAAAAAAAAAAAATTATATTTTTTACATTATGTATGAGAGCCTTATTTTGAAAGTTCGTCCTGGACCCCCATGAGATCAGGACCGGCCCTAACCGTGGACTGCTTAGCATTTTCTATTTTCTTTTGATGATACTTATCATTTGATGACTAAGAAGATGAGATTTCAATGGCGGAAATGGACAACACATGAGATTTCACACTCAATAATAGAGTCAGAATTTTACTTTAGAACTAAACTTAAAAAAAAGTTAACAACAAAAATATTAACTTAATAATAAGTTAAACTAAACATTCTACGCATAATTTTGTAGAATGCCATCATATATCGAAGTGGTCTCGTAGACTAAGTATATGTAATGGTGTTCATATACAAAAATTTATGTACTTAATAATAAGTTAAGCAATACGAAGTGTTATTGGTCTGGTGGGTTAAGTGGTCTGACAGACTAAGTATATATTATTATTATTTTTTACCTAAACTGCAGTCCATCTTAGTCGGCTAATAGTTCTGTCCTTCACTCCATTAGAGTGGTAAAACAAATAGGGCAATACTACATGGACCGTAATTCTGGTCCGTAATCCCGTGTCGGCCCGCAATTAGAGGAGGCCTGCAATTTTCGAAGATTGGACCCTATGTGATGCAGGAGGACGAATGATAGGAGGACACGTCAGCACGGACCAGGACCGCGATCACCTCTCCCGTCTGCTGTTTAGCGTTTTCCAAACAAATATTGTCTACCGGTTCAACCGTTTGTTCGTTCATTACGACCCCGTTTATATGTCTCGTATTTCTCATGTTTTAAGTATTAATATTTTATTTTAAGTTTGTACATTATCGGTTGGATGCTTTGGTAGGGACAGAGAAAGCGTGACATTTAGGGACGAAAATTAAAGCTACATTTCGACGGGGCTCGCAGAATTCATGAAGTCCACAAATTCGTCCACTATCGGGACAAATTTCTTTTATAGTGATACTGATATCAAGCTAAGCCCAGAAGACGTTTGGGAAAGGACGGTGCCAAATTTTATTACGCATCACTAAAATTTAATAAAATTGTTTTGAGAAATTGTCAAATGAGAATAAAAAATGTTTATTCGTTGGAGCATCCAATGGATGTTTTTTCTTCCATTTTTTAAATTATATATATATATATATATATATATATATATATATATATATATATATATATATATATATATATATATATATATATATATATATGGAGGCGAGTTCGCCACAAAATTACCTTCTTTCAGAATATATATATATATATATATATATATTTGAAGTACTGGTACTTTATTAATAAATCAGAAATATGTACATATACAATCTCCACATGCATAATACGTAGCAATCATATCCACAATCCCCCTACACATCTAAAGTCGCTCTCTATATTGTTCAGAATATCGTTCAAGGACGTTGTCATTCCTTCAAATATTCGTTTATTTCTTTCTCGCGCCACATGTCAAACTGCTGATATATATAGAAGTTTAATTTTGGTTGTTCTGTACTCTTCTTTGCCTTTGTTTTTAGTGCTGCTATCTCCTCAAGTACAACTTGCGGTCCATCTCTCCCTAGGGGTGAGCATATAATGGTTGAAAACCGAAAACCGAACCGAACCGAACCGAAATATGACAAACGGTTCGATTTTTCGGTTATCGGTTCGGTTTACGGTTTAAAATTTTGAAAATTTAAAATAACGGTTCGGTTTTCGGTTCTTTATTCGAAAAATCGAACCGAACCGAAAACCGATTTAGATTTTGTAATTTATCAAACTATCCACAATATACATATACTAATGTTTATTAACCCCTAACTGAGCGCACTCTCTTCTCCTATTCTATGTCGGTGCTTTTTTGAGCACTCTCTCTATCTACCATCAATCTATATATACTAATATCTTTCACTCTATGTAATATAACAATTCATAAATACAATAATGTCATATATTTTTTAAAAATTTGTTATTTAAATAGGCTCATTTTGCTTAAAACTTGAAGGCCATGCACATTGGCCCATGAAACCGAACCGACCGAAAACCGAATCGAATTAATTCGGTTCGGTTTTGTTCGGTTTTATAAAAACGGTTCGGTTTTCGGTTTTGAGAAATACGGTTTACGGTTATTTCGGTTTTCACATATTCGGTTCGATTTGAACCGAACCGAACCGATGCTCACCCCTATCTCTCCCTGTATTTGTTATGCCCAATTGGTCCCGACATGATTGCCATACACACCCAGTAAATGGGCACTGAAAGAATAAATGATCGCGTGTCCCCAACCTCCTCCCACATAGGACACACTCGGGACGAGGCACCTGAATGCCAAATCGCACCAATCTTTCACGTGTTAGGAGGTGTAACGTCCCAGTCCCAAAATACGTATAGGACCATGATACGTATACATGTCAGCTACGCATCGAGTGGACTCCAGTCCGGTTTGAATACGTATAAGCTGTATGGACTATGGCATTAGGTCTAATCTTGGCAAGTCAAAACTAATCTCAATCCACATAAAATAATAAAACATTAAGAATGAACAATATGGTTCGTGGTCTGCAGCCCACTAGCATACATGTCCGAATAGACTCGAAAGGAAATATGAGTCTAATAAAGTAGACTAATAAGCAGAATATGTCAAGATAAAAAAATATGCAGCACGAGAGAATAATAAAATGAAACCATGCACCGACGATACCTGAATCCTGCAGATGCAACTCATAACCATCCATCAATTCTACCAGCTTGGCTATAACCTGGAGAGATAACCAGGTCCTTAGGGGACTAGCAAGACACATAATATACATGCCTACTTTAACAGTTTTAACATGCAAGGAAGGATAGGAAATAGTACAAGAAATAAAGACTGCAGAGTAGTACAAGAATAAAATATAAGGAAGTGGCATGTCATCGAGAATCTGCTGATAAACATGACTAAGAATAAATCGGAGTAAACCGCAGCTCAGTGGGTACTCACGGCCCTATAGATCACAGCTCAGTGGGGGCTCACAACAGAGAGTGGTCAAGTATAGTCATCGTCTTTCACAAGTTCCTCGCCTAGAACTACAAGTCAAGTCAAGGCAAGTCGAGCCAATAGGTCAACAAGTCCAGTCCAGCTCAATCATGTCAAAGGGCCACGACAGAGGCTAAGCAATACTATCACTAGACATGAACACGATAGAAAAATATGGCAAGTAACATGAGAAAAGAAAAAGTAATAATTTATGTGTACGTAAAACTAGGAAGTAACTATGACATGAAGCAGGAGAGAAATATGTACAAAGTGAGACATAAAAGAATAGCAATATAGAAAAAGCATGTAAGTACTGTAAAGTTTGGCAATGTGTACTTGCCTGATTCCGTGATGTAAAGATGAAATCTCGCTCCCGTGTCCACGTCTCCGGAATCCAATGCTTCTAAATAATTTATTTAACTACTTATGAAACTTATAGCAGAACTTAATTAACTATATTAATGTTTTAAACTACTTTAACTATATTCAAAAATCTCGTAGGACTACTTAAATTGTATAACGTACATACGTGTCCAACGAGACCTCCGAACACAGTTTTAGGATTTTCGACCTTCTAATTAATCGGTTATGACCCCACTTCAATAACATACTTAAAATTATATAAAATCTATAAAAATAATATTTAAACTAATTTTCTACTGATTTATCTGTAAAATTCTAGAATTAATATTTCTAAAGAAATTTATGACTATTTGACTACTATGTCAGCTAGTCTACCCGATACTCGTTCGGAACATTTTCAATTACTCAAAATACTAAAAAATATATTTGAAACAGAACTAAAATACCTTATTTCCTAGAATATCATCATGGGTACAAGGGTTAAGTTATGCTACAAGTGTGGCACATTCTAGGTCAGCAGATTACCCGAAAATAGCTAGTTTTGACCTATAATTTTTTCGACCAGATTTGAGTTGCTAAATTCGTGTAAAAATACTTAAAAATCATAATTTATATAGTTTAACCTACATAAAATTTTGTTTTTAAAATAACCAATAATAACTTATAGTTCTTTTACAACGGGATTAATTTTGATCCTACCGAAACATGAATATTACCACCATAATTCATGAAACTTTTATGGATGATTATCCATAGCAAAAGCCATCAAAATATGATTTCTACAGATTTAGTAACATATATTCTACAGAATTTTAGCAAGGGTTTGCGATGGAAAAATATGGTTTCTTACCAAAAGTCCTTGCTAGAGAGGTTGTGAAGACTTCTCATTGCCGAAGCTCCAACTTTTCTTACTATCCTTGCTTGCTAATCCGCTCTTGATGAGTTTGGAGGGATTGGCAATGATCCTAGTTGGTTGGATGGGGAAGATGGAATTTTTAGGGTTCGTTTTGAGTGGTTGGGTGGATGTATGGTAGAGGAGATACGTTTTTGTGAAGGATGGAGAGATGTGCAATGTAGGGGATGAAGATGATGAGTTTTATGGGGAGAGGTACTGCTGCCGAATATGAGGGGGAAGTAGGGGAGTGGTCGACCAAGAAGGTGAAAGAAGAAGAAATTAAGTTAGGGTTAGGGTTTGGGTATAAGTTTATAATAGAACTAGTATGTATCAGGGCAGGCCGGACGACGGTCCAGGGTCCCCTGACGAAAGGGGACAACAACATGAAACTGTTTATAATAGAACTAGTATGTATCATGTGCCATTTTTTAACAAAAAATATTGTGGTGTAGTGGATACAATGTTAGACTTATATTTAAGAGGTTTTTGGTTCAAATCTTGACTACAACAATTTTTTGTTTTATTTATACTTTTTTTTACATTATGTTGGGGCCCATTTTGGAAGTTTTGCCTCGGACTCCCAATTGCTCAGGGCCGGCCCTGGTAGTTTTGCATGATAAAGATTTGCACGACTATTTATTTAGTTTTTTTTATGATCAAACGGGAATGAGACTTGTGAGACTGTTGCTTGCTTTTATCCTGATCTCATCAGCGACACTACCCTCCGAGACTCATGAGTTACAAGCATTCAATAATGCGACTAGGAGAAACGTACATCTAGCAATACACGATGCCTATTAAGTCGTCTTCATCGTAACTGTCGGTATAAATGTTGTATGACTATTGAGATCAAGATAGAAGCAAACAACATTATCACAAGTTTCATTCTTGATTGGTCATAACAAAATTAAATAACCAAAGTCACACAATTCCTATAATGCAAAACTAAATAACCGAAATCACACCATTCCTACCACGCAAACTAAATAACCCAAATCACACAACCCTCACATTTTGTTTTCCTTCCATTTAGTCTCACGTATTATTCAAAATTTACGTTTATGTCTCTGTTTCGGATGATCAACCAAGGTAACCGTTAGGACGAGACCCAAATCTTGTTTTGGACAATATGGAGATCTAAACAAAAAATTTCAATATACGAGACTCTAAAACTAAATAATCCTACAATGTAATATAATCACCTACTTAGCTAAGTTGGTTTTTGCTTACATCTTCTATGTCAAAGAGCACAAATTCATGATCTAGTATTTTTGGTTTGTCTTTTTTCTCCTTAAGAACTTTTTAATTTGGGATTTTTTGACTTTCATCCCACTTATTAATATGCATTTGTACTTACATCCCACTTTTTAATTTTATTTGACTTACATCCCACTTTTGTCACGAAAAATATTTTTTGTGACAAAACGAACACTTTTCGTGACAAAATAAATACATTTAGTGACAAAAAGTGGGATGTAAGTCTAAAAAAATTAAAAAGTGGGATGTAAGTACAAATGCATATTAATAAGTGGGATGAAAGTCAAAAAATCCCTTTTAATTTTTGTTATGCCAATTTTTTTTAGGAGAGACATCATTTTAATTTTTGTTCGAACACCCAAAAATAGTGTACCGGCCTTCAATATAATACATATAAAATACACAGAAGTAACAATGTGTATAACTAATATGTATGGTATACTACATGTTTTTTTATAGAAATTTCAAACAACCCCCTCTTTTTGATCACATGCAACACTTATTCGTAGCCGCCGTTAAATCATTTGTAATGATTTTTTTTGTTAGTTTCTTCTCTTAAGTCGTTTAGTTTTTTCCCTTAAGTCGTTTAGTGAAAATGTGATGGATGACTATATTTTATAGCTAATTAATCATGGATTGCCAACTGAACTCATAGAGAAGATAAAGATGGATATTGCAGAATTCTTTAAAGTTTAAGCTTCCTATAGAAGAAAAGGAGGCTTTTGCACAGATATCAGACAGCAGTTATAACGGCTATGGCCAATTTTTCGTAAAGTCGGAGGACCAAAAATTGGACTGGGGAGACATTTTAGCTCTAGACACTCTTCCAATCAATAAAAGAAAAATGAGATTCTGGCCCACTTACCCTCCCTCGTTTAGGTTAATTTAAATATTTTAATGCAAATTTAATTATATAGCAACACACAGAGAGAGAATCTGTAAAAAGAATACTTTTCCATTTTCTATTTTAAGCATCTTGACTCGATGCTCTACGAACAACGTCCTTATTAATTTCTTCATCTTGATCATCAATAGATCTTAAATATCGATGACTACCACTCCTATAAGATATATCTTGAACATCAAGGTGTACTTATTTCTCGTTTCTTTGGACCAAAGTTTGGATTGAAGTTACAATTGAGATGTGAAAAAAGTGAGACCATAAATGACCATTTAGAAAATAAGCATTGACATATATATTTTCTCACAAAAACAATTCATTTTATTTAATTGTCTGTACAACTTATTTTTCATAAGTCATATCTTGTAAAAATCAGTTTTCTAAAAGACTCAATTGTTTTTTATTAAGACTAATGTTAAGACCACTTTATTTGTTGTCAAGGGCTATTATTATTTTTGCAGATATGGGTATAGTCAGAACTCAGAACTGTAAAACTATTGACAGTCATGCTTAGGACTACTAATTTTTTCATTTATACTTTCATAAGGAAAATATAATTACAACTACTACCCAAAATAGTATAATACCATATTTCATCTTTTTCGTCTTTGTTTTGCTCGTATGCGATACTCCTTCCTCCAAACGCTAGTTTTTTTTAGGACTTTTATTTATATATGAACTGCTTGTTTTTGGAGGACTTTTGTTTATATCTAGTCATATAAGTAATTTTTTCTTTAAAAAAATTTCAGAACGGTCCGCTAATGAATTACTAAGATTGAATTGGACTGATTTAAAAATCATTATTCAAAACGTTCCAAAGTTGGATTCCTCGTTACTTTTCAGAACCGGTGCTTTAAAAATACTTTGTAATCACTATTCCAATAATCGTCCAGCAGATCAGAATGTTCACTACCCTGATTTCACTAGTATTCATTATCACTGTACGAATTATTACTTGTTGCCTTTACTTTTTTATACTACATGTGGAATGTAAAAAGTCACTTAACAAACATATGTCATGCTAGTTAGAGCATCTCCAACCCTATTGTCGTGAGTCTTAGGTGGCTCCTATGTGGCATAAGCCACAAAACAATGTCTTATTTATGTGACAAAATTATATCTCAAAAAACAATGAGATAGAAAAACCCTCTCAAATGCAAAAGTATTGAGGAGACAATAAAAAGTATTTTTTTCAACTTTCAAGGCAACTCCTCCACTTTTTCAACTTTTTTATAAATATTTCTATTCATAACAATGTTGTAAAAACCGGACCGGACCGGCGGTCGGACCGGGTCCGACCGCTTTATACCAAAAAATCGGTCCGGTTCGATTAAAACCGGATCTTTTAAAGAACCGTCGGTTTTTTGTGAAAACCGGGTTCAACATGTAAACCGGCCGGACCGGTTCACAATTGAACCGACCAATTTTAGTTTTTTTTAAAGAAAAAAAGATTATAAAAAAATTATCATGAAAAATTTGGACCATTTGATTCTTGGTTTAGTTTTGATCGACCTTATAGTTGTAAGAGTAAACCAAATCAACATACTTATGACCAAACAAAACTAAACCAAGAAGTAAATATGGATATATATCTTACATATTTAAACCAAACTAAACCAAGTCTATTTGAATCCCGGTTGAACTCCGGTTGAACCCGATTGAACCCGGTTGAACCCCGGTCCGACCTACACCAAAAAATTCCGATTCGATCATCGGTCCCATTTTTAAAACATTGATTCATAATTGATGATGTGGAGGCAAAGTCATTGTGAAGTGCATTGTCTCGATCTAGACAACCAACTTCACATTCTTTTTGCCATGTCATTGCCATGTCAATTTCATGTTTTATTCTACATTTGTATTGGAGAAAAAATTTTGGAATAAAAGTTTGTCATTCCTATGTGGCAACCATTTTTTCTAAACTCACAATAGGGTTGGAGATGCTCTTACAACTAACATGCATGCAATGCATCATGAAGCCATCGCCTGGTAGTGAAAGAAATAAATCTCTTCTAATATAAGAAGGTTTGAAAATAACTAGTAGTCTAAATCGCATTTATATACCCACGTATTTTAAAAAAAAAAAAAATTTAACTAATTATTTAACTATCTATTATTATTATTTAATTATGGTCCAACATCTCTAATTCATATAGTTAAGATGGAGGCATTTTTCTTGGTTGGGTTTAATTCTTGGCGGCGTTATTTAAAATAAAAAATTCAACAATTTTTTTTTTACACATGTGGCACTGCAAATGGTCGCTACTAGTTCCTTTATTGACTCCTTGTGCATGTTTCACTCTCACAATGGAGAAATTATTTAGTAGGTCGGGCTTATTAGAAAATAGTGATATTGGAGGAGTAAAAAAGTGGTGTGTATTTGCATTGTCGAAGAGGAGTAAAGGCTCACCACTGCCAGATGGTGATTCCTTTTGCGCCGATATTTAGCAATGGGAAGTATAAGAGCATTGAACATAGGGCCATAGTGAACACCGAGAAAAAACGTCTTACTCTTGGTACATTTCATCGGATGAGAATTGTATAGTTAGGCCGCTTCCTCAACTAGTGAAAGGAGGTGCGGAGAACTACATGGCCTCTACCTATGAGGACTTCATGAAAGGCTACTTCTCTAAGAAACTTGATGGAAAGAGTCATTTGGAGAGCATGAAGTTGACGGATTAAAGTTATAAAGTATGGTTTCGATGTGTTAAATATAACAATCATACCACCTAGTTTGATATGAATGCATGCATGCATGCACGTACAATACGATAATTTGGTGACATCGATCCTTTTATATTATATTAATAAATGTGTTAGTGATCGTATTCTCAAATAAGGGTTGTTAGTATATTTGCTCTATATATATATTGCTATCTTTTAAGTGAGGATTTTTAATATTTATGTTGTATTTTGGCTTTCTACTTTTTAGTATATGAATAGTTTGCACTAGTTTGTATCATTACAAAAAATGGCGGACCATCATTATTTAGTATATAAATTCAATATGGCAGGAAGCATAAAAGCATGCTTATAAAACTGGACTTACGTAAGGCGTAAGTCCAGTTTTAAGGCGTACGATACGGTAATTATCGAAGCTTCTTTTGCCACATAATGAGAGAGGATTTGATGAATGGTGGGTTCTCCGTATACATGAATGTATGATGACGCTTACGTTCTCTGTAATGATTCGAGGACAACCTCATGGTCTCTTTCATAGCAACATGAGCCTTTGCCAGGGAGATCCGTTAACGCCATATTTGTTTATAATTGTGGTGGAACACTTCTCTTATCTTATGGATATGGCGGTCCATACTCGTCGTATCGGTCGTCTTTTTAAACTCGTCAAACCTGCTGTCTCCCACCTAATTTATGCGGATGATCTTCTCGTTTTTGTGCAACCCTCTGAACAGAGTATATATATATACATAGCCTCCTTGATGTTCTATGTGAGTTCGACATCGTCAATGGTATGTACATAAACAAGGATAAGAGTCTGGTTTTCTTCAACCAGAACTGTCAGTTGAAGGACCATTGGCAGCAACTGCTGCAGATTGGAAGGGTGGCAGGTCCAGATACATTCGTTTGGAGGACCCATCAAAATGGTTAGACCGGTCATTACTTCCATCATTTCTTTCTGGTTACATTATGTATATATATCGATTCCAATCAAAACTATAAATCGTATAGATAACCTGTGTGCTCACTTTATTTGGAGAGGAGGTATTCAGGCGATTGCGTGGCATGAAATGTGTACCCACGAGATGAGAGAGGCACGGGTCTTTGCGCGCCAACCTTCCTTCGGGACCCCGCTATTCTCAAACTGTAGTAAAGGTTTCTCGAAGGTCAATCTTTGTGGGCTCTATGGGTGAAGAATAGATATCTATATAAATGTTGGAATTTGTCCAGGTGATGTATACTTGTCTTTATCTGTGCTTGGTGTCCGTTAGACGAGAGTTGGTTTGATCAGGTGGGTTGGCAAACGCTTCGTGCGCCCAACAACAGCTCCATCCTTTATACCTAGTTTGGTTCACGAAATGATTGGGAACGAAAAATTATTACTTTCCTATGTTTGGATACTAAATTAAGGACTGAAGAGGAAAGGAAAGTGATTTCCAATGAAAAAATAGGAAGAAAAAAAATGGTTTCATCCATCCGAGCAATGATTCACTTTAAGTATTTACGTCCCCTTCAAATTTTCTTGACATTTTCAAATATCAAAAAAAAATATTATCGATGGAAAAGGAAAAGAAATACCAAGGGATTTCCTTTTCTTTCCGCAAACCAAACGAACTCCATTGGTACAAACATATCTTGCCGACTGGTTATTGTGCACGACCTTTTTGTTCGTTCATTAGGAACCCTTTTTCTTAGATAATTTCTAAAGGCACTTCACATTTTACACCAGAACAGTTCAGTCCTAGGACTGCCAACAAAGTTGGTCCTTCTAAAGAATTCGAATATTAAGATAGACTGTCAACGAAGTTACCAGTCCTCACTGCCAACAAAGAATTACCCTGAAGTAAAATATGGAGTGCCTTTAGAAAATACCTTTTCTCATATATATCTCATCTTTCTCGTATTTCCAACTTTGTTGCTTTCTCCGTCGGATGTTTTGGTTGCCAAACTTGCTAAAGGATACAGAGAAAGCGTGACGTTTATGGGAGAAAATTCAAGCTTATCGAGTCCATTGAATCCAAGTATTTCCATTTTGACGGGCGCGCAGAATTTATGGAGTCCAACTACTCAGCTGTGCTATCGTGACTGATTTCTTTTCTCTAGTGACACAAACCAAACTAGCTACTAGGCATTTTGGTAATCACAGAGTTCCTTATATATATGGAGTACAAGTTCAATTAGGAATGTATCATTTCATGCGACAGAGAACCAACTGTTGAGTAGAGAAGAAAATGGAGGATCCAGCACAGTGGTTCTCTCTTCCTGTGCCCCATGTCCAAGCTCTGGCTGCCTCCCTGGATGGAGCGAGCGATATACCGGAAAGATACATCAGGCCCGAGGCCGAGGCCGATCCCGTGGCCGACGACGGCGAGGGTGTCAGGCTTCCGGTCATCGACTTAGCTCAAGCCCAACTTTCTCCGGAAGAGTCCGCTAAGCTCGGACTAGCTTGTGAAGAGTGGGGGTTCTTTCAGGTTATGTAACCAGATCTCCAAATATAGTAATCTTCTCGGTGGAGTCCAAACTTTTTTTTTTTATACGTACAATTATAGATGGCTATCATGAGTTCCACTTAAATCAACCTTCAGCGTGCGACATAAATTTATAGTACATATTGCAGCAGGGGCCATATCTAACAAAAATTGGGCCCTAGGTAGAGGGGGAGCATTATTCGGTTTTGAACTAAGGCTGTGTTTGATTGGGCTTTTTTTTCCATGGAAAATATTTCCATCACAAATTTTCCACCAATTGTAGTGTTTGATAGATTATATTTTCTATGGAATTATTTTCCAAAAAACTATTATTTTCCATATTTTCTTCTAAAATGGTGGAAAATAAAACTTGTCCAATTCATAGAAAAATATTATTTTCCATGGAAAATAACTATTTCCGTGGAAAATGATGACAATCAAACACCAAACTAAATTTTCCATGAATTTTTTTTCCTACAAAAATAATTTCATGGAATTAATTTCTGTTCCACATGTTTTCCACCTTGCAATCAAACACACCCTAAGAATCGAACCGAAGAGATTCGGTTCAGTTTGAAAAAAAATCATTTGATTTCAGTTTTAAAAATATTAAAATTACTTCTTCGATTTCGGTCCAAAACCGAATAATACTTATACAATTACTATAAACTGTATATTTTATGATTAAAAATGTATATATTTTAAAAATAACTATTATATGTATGTATTTTAAAGCTAACATTTGACAATCTAATAACTAGTTCAAATTTGAAATGCAACAAACATATATATAAAATCATAATTTTTTAATATAGTTTAATCATAAGGTCCACTAAACAACAAAAATAGTTCAATAGAACAAACTCAATAAACCAAATCGTTTATGGATTCGATGTCGGTTGTTGTTAATTTCGGTTCAATTTTAATTGTGGATTTTTTAAAATTTTTGGTAGGTTCAGTTGAAATTGAATTTACCAAACGCTCACCCCTAACCCTAGGCAATCCTGAAAATGGGGATTCATAAAATATTTGGGACAATTGTAAATTATTTTAGGAGGCCTTTGTAAAATCTAGGGTGGGGTTTCTAAACTGTTGGGGCCATTTTAAATTTAGGGGGACTTTGTATTTAAGCGACCTTTGTATTTGGGATTGGATTTAGAAATTGATGCATGTGTATATGTATTTAAAATACATGGAAGTAACCATGTATAAGTTATGTTTATATCAATACATGTAAAATATATGGAAATAATCATGTATATGCGGTATATTACAAGTTTCTTAGAAATAACCATGTATGATTAAATATGTGATCAGGGCAGACTCCAAACATGGGCCTAGGGCCCAAAAAATGGAAAATAATAAGGAAGCCTAATATTGTAAAATCTTTTATAGTCCAATTCAATTAAATTTAGTATTCAAAAAGTACTTGGAAAAAAAAAATTAGTATCATAAAGCTTTGAAAATTTTTAGTTTCCACTAAGTTGGTGTCTTTCTGTTATTATTATTTTTTTTGGGACCTTGTTCAGATACAAGATACTAGATTGGAGTTTTTTTTGTTAGGACGTCTGTAAAACCTAGGAGGCCTTTGTAATATTTTGGGGCCTCCTAATTTTACAAAGCCCTACAAAATTTTACAAAGGTCCTAACAAAAAAAACTCCAATCTAGTATCTTGTATCTGAACTGGGTCCAAAAAAATTTAACAGAAAAACACCACCTTATATAAAGACCCTAATTTTACAAAGACCCATTTTTGCTAGTTGGTAATTATATATATGATATACTACATGTTACTTAGAAATTCCAACACCCCACCCTACCCCTTTCTTGATTATGACAATTATTCGTAGCCGTCGTGGAATCATAAATTGCAAGAAATATAGAACAATATTATGTAGCAATCTTTTGTTAGTTTCTTCTCTCTTAACTAGTTTACTGAAATGTGACGGATTGCTACATTTTGCAGCTAATTAATCATGGAGTGCCAACAGAACTGATAGAGAATATAAAGATGGATATTGTAGAATTTTTTAAGCTTCCTATCGAGGAAAAAGAGGCTTTTGCACAAATACCAGGCAACGGTTATAACGGCTATGGCCAAGCTTTCGTGAAGTCGGAGGACCAAAAATTGGATTGGGGAGACCTGATAGCCCTAGACACTCTTCCACTCAAGATAAGAAAAATGAGATTCTGGCCCACTTACCCTCCGTCGTTCAGGTTAATTTTAATATTTTAATGCAATTTTTTTTAGCAACTCAAGAGAGAACCTTGAACACTTTTACTTTTCCATGTTTAAGCATATTGTCTTGATGTTATGAACAAGGTCTTATCAATTCCTCCATCATGATTAATGATAAAAAGTAAATAGTAAAAATTATCACTCTTACAAGGTATGTCTTCTTCATCAAGGTGTACTCCTTCATTTCTTTAGGCCAAACCTGGGATTGAAGTTACAATCGAGTAGTAGGTTGATGGGGAAAAAAGTGAGACCATAAATGACCATGTAGAAAATAAGCATGATAACCAAGCAATTCATTTTTAAGAATTGTCTGTACAACTCATTTCTAATAAGTAGGGTGCAACTCAGGCGGATTGGATCGGGCTTGAGTTCAATCCGAGCCCAATCCGATGAATGATAAGTCTAGTCCGAGTTCGAGCCCAAGCCGACATCGGGTTCAATATATGACGCCCAAGACCGAGTCCGAAGGAAGCTCGGGTTGGACCGGATCCATCGGATCTATCGCGTTCTAATATGATATTTAAAATAACTTTAAACAAGATTAATATTAAACACATAATCAAATAACAATCAAGCACCAATCATTATGAAATATAAACTGACATGAGATTTAGAAAATAAGTTGAAGAGTTTGGTTGAAAAATTTAGGGTTTAAACTTTTTACTTAAAAATTATATATATATATATATATATATATATATATATATATATTCTACTATATAATAGGAAAACTTGATGGTGAAACTTTTAAATTCCAAAAATATCATTACATGTCTATACTAATTAAAAATGGTTTATCTATTCTACTATATAATAGAAAAACTTGATGGTGAAACTTTTAAATTCCAAAAATATCCTTACATGTCTATACTAATTAAAAATGGTTCATTAATTTTAATAAGGACAATTTAGTAATTACGAAGACTACATTTTGGTCTTCCTAAAGAGTCTTCATTAGTTAATTAAAAAAATGTTAAAATACGTGTATGGCACGTGCAAGTATGCTAGTATATATAAAATATGAACACTTGGTTGTGAAATTTTTGAATTCCTAAAATACCCTCTAGTATTTTTATAAAGACTTGCATGTCATTTATGTTTAAAGTCGAAACAATAAAGTTTGCATGCTATGATTCTATGAAGTTTTTTTTTCCATACTACTTTTCATGTTCCAATGGTAATAAATTTTTTTGTCCTTACCATTTTTCAAATGTTATTATTCTCAATAGAAAATTAAAAAAAAAGAACAACATTCGTTCTATATCTTGGCATTATAAAAAGAAATCATACACACATGAATGGTCACATGGAAAAAGACAGAAAGACTACAGTATGTGCAAAGCACGTACATGTAGACTAGTATATATATATATATATATATATATATATATATATATATATATATATATATATATATATAATAGGAAAATTTGGTGGTGAAACTTTTAAATTACTAAAATACCCTTGAGTATTTATGTTATCATGTCAACTTGCATGTCATTTATGTTTAAAAGTCAAAGCAATAAAGTTTGCATGCTATGAAATCTCCCATTTCTATACAACTTTTTATGTTCCAATGGTAAAAAAAAAAAATTTGTCATTACCATTTCCAAAGGTTATTATTCTCTACATAAATATTTTTTTAAAAAAAATTCGTACTTCGAATTCCTTAGCATTGTAAAAGAAAAACATACACATGTGAATAGTCATCTTGAAAAGACGAAAATACTATAGATAATTTTATAATATTCTAATTAAAATATGTGCAAAGCACGTACATGTAGACTAGTATATATAGGGTACCCGTGTATATATATATATATATATATATATATATATATATATATATATATATATATATATAGGTTTCGGGTTCTTTGGGTAACCTGGCACGTGAATCCGAGCCCAATCCGATTTTTGATCGGGTTCAAATATTTTAACCCAAACCCAAAGTCTGAGTCCAACTATTTTCAGCCCTAACCCAACCCTTTAGCCGGTTTTTCTGATCGAGCTCGACTTTAGCCCGTCCGAGTTGCATCCCTACTAATAAGTCATATCTTGTTAAAATCAATTTTCGAAAGACTTGATTATTTTTTATTAAAGTCAATGCTAAGAAAACTTCATTTGATGTTAAGGGCTATCATCATTTCTGTAGGCATGTGCACGGACCAGCCTACAAAATTTTGGCAGTCATTGATGTGAGTAGAACTGTCAAATTTTTTGCAATCTTAAGACATAACTATTATGTCTATAGAATTGCCAAAATGGCAGTCCATGACAATAGAAATTGTAATGTCCCTTAAAAAATTTAGTAGTACCTGAGCATTAGCCATTGGTAATGACGAGTAACACACTTTTTGCTATGCTACCTATATTTGTACTTGCTACTAAGCTTAGGTCCGAGGAAGAGTTATGGTAAGTAAACACAAATATGTTAATTCCCATTTGTATTACTATATGTAATGGTCTACATACTTCATGATAAAATAGATAGAAAAAAAATACCTTGCCATTTTTGAAAAAAAATCACAAGTATGGGTAGAATAATATTCTACAACTAACAACTCATTCTAATCAATTATTATATATTAATTGATTATTAATCTTTTTAGCAGAATGTGTTATTGATTCTTGGACCCCATAACCAACTTGACTACGGGTTTCTATATTCAATTAGGTACTTATTTGCCACAGATATAGCTTACTGCATATTTGTATTTAAGAATTGAGATTAAAAATTTAGAAATTGAAAATTTTAAAGTTAATTCAATGTCATTTTCTATTTTATGGTTGGCGTTAATAGTTGAATTTCAATTCTATTATGACATCATAATTAAATATTGATAAAAAGGAACTCTTCTAGTCTCTCTTTTTTTTTTTTTCAAAATTAGGTGAAAATCAGATATTGTCAAAAGCATTTTTATTTCTGTGAGAGAATTCCAACTCAAATGTAGTGGATATCCTTGTTATTAGCATCAAAATCTTGGTGGAGGACCTAAATGTTCACTACACATGAGTGTTCAGTTGTATTTAGTATCACAGTATATATGAACTATTACTTACGACCCTTATTTTTCTATATATACTACTTGTGGAATCTAAAAATTCACTTAAGAACCATATATCGTATTAATAACCAACCCATCGTGCAATACATCACACACCCTATGATACGTGGCAATCATATGAAGCTGCAGTAAAAGAAACAAAATTCTTGAGTGACTCTTTGTGCATATTTCACTATCACTAAAATGTTCTACAGAAAAAACTTACACAGTGTGATTACTTTCTTCATCGTTCCTCTCGTCAACTTTTAGGGACAATCTGGATGCATACACGTCCAAGCTGAAGGAAGTCACAAATTGTCTACTGAGACTTTTAGCTGAAAACTTGGGACTTGAACCGGAAATTATCACGAACAATTTCAAAAATATGAAACAAGGAATAAGAGCAAACTACTACCCACCATGTCCCAAAGCTGATAAGGTGCTCGGTATTTCCCCACACTCCGATGCCACTGGTCTAACGATTCTCCTCCAGGTAAGCGATGTGGAAGGCTTACAAATAAGGAACAAAGGTGTATGGTTCCCTGTCAAACCTCTACCAGGTGCATTCATTGTTAATGTTGGTGATCTACTTGAGGTATATAACTATATATAACTCAATATATATAATATGCAAGTAATTTGAGTTACATTAATTGTTGTTTGATGTTATATAAATGTTTATTTTATTTTCCTTTTGCGCAGATATTTAGCAATGGAAAGTACAAGAGCATTGAACATAGGGCCATAGTCAACACCGAGAAAGAACGTATTACTCTTGCTACATTTCACTGGCCAGACGAGAATTGTATACTTAGGCCGCTTCCTCAACTTGTGAAAGGAGGTGCAGAGAATTACATGGCCTCTACCCAGGAGGACTACATGAAAGGCTTCTTCTCTAAGAAACTTGATGGAAAGAGTCATTTGGAGAGCGTAAAGTTGAGGGATTAAAGTTGTAAAGTATGTTTTCGATATGTAAAATATAACAATCGTACCGACTAGTTTGATATGCATACATGCACGTACAGTACGATGATTTGGTGACATCGTCCTTTTATATAAGTAAATGTGTTAGTGATCCTCTTCTCAAATAAGGGTTGTTAGTAGATTCGCTCTATATATTGCTATCTTTAAGTGGGATTTTTAATATTTATGTTGTATTTTGGCTTTCTACTTTGTAGTAGATAAATAGTTTGCACTAGTTTGTATCATTACAAAAAAGGTGGACCATCATTGTTTTTTTTTTTTTTCGAAAAACATTAAAGTGATCTGAAGAGATCAACTACCACGAGCTATTCCACTGAAAGTTCCCGAATTACTCATGCTAGTAAGTCAGCACAACTATACATGTTCCTCCTAGGTCGAATCGGTTCCTCCTAGTTAGAGAGAGAACTTCTTTGTAAGACATCCAAAATGAGGGTGCCCTATCAATGTCTGAGTTCTGACCCATAGTATTTTGTAAATTCATCTACAAGGTGATCACAAATCTCATGTGCCAATGTACGTATGTGGTTAGTTTGCCCGAGTTTATCTCCTCTGATTAGTACGGGAATTCAATAGGTTAGGAAGCAAAAAAGCATGCTTAAATTGGACTTACGTAAGGCGTACGATACAGTAATTATCGAAGCTTCCTCTGCCACATAATGAGAGATAGGATTTGACGAACGGTGGGTTCTACGTATACATGAATGTATGACGACGCTTACGTTCTCTGTAATGATTCAAGGACAATCTCATGGTCTCTCTTTCATAGCAACAGGAGCATTTGTCAAGGAGATCCGCTAACGCCATATTTGTTTATGATTGTGGTGGAACACTTCTCGTATCTTATGGATATGGCGGTCCATACTCGTCGAATCGATCCTCTTTTCAAACTCGTCAAACCCGTTGTCTCCCACCTTGTTTATGCCGATGATCTCCTCGTTTTTGTGCGACCCTCTGAACAGAGTATACATAGCCTCCTTGATGTTCTATGTGAGTTCGACATTGTCAATGGTCTGTTGTTAAACAAGGATAAGAGTCTGGTTTTCTTCAACCAGAACTGTCAGTTGAAGGACCATTGGCAACAAATGTCGCAGATTTAGCAAGGAAATATGCATGTTCGTTACCTGGGTCTCCCTCTCGCTATTTCTTATGCTCGACACAGTGACTGCTCTAGTCTTAATACTGAGTACGTGCAAACGAGATTGAATGGGTGGCAGGTCGAGATACTTTCGTTTGGAGGACCCATCGAAATGGTTAGACCAGTCGTTACTTCTATCATTGCTTTCTGGTTACATGCTATATTGATTCCAATCGAAACTATAAATCGTAGAGATAACCTGTGTGCTAACTTTATTTGGAGAGGAGGTATTCAGTTGCGTGGCGTGAAATGTGTCACCCACGAGATGAGGGAGGCAGGGGTCTTTGCTCGCCAGCCTTCCTTCGGGACCCCGCCATTCTCAAACTATTGTTGGGTTGTATCTCGTTTCCGGTTGAGCGCTCAAATGAGGGTGACAATGGAGTTGGTAATTTAGTCCCACATCGGTTAAGATGTGGGATCATGTGGTATAGATAATTGGAATTGTTTCATGTCTTATAAGAAATTTTTTTTTTAAGGTTTATGGATTCAATTCATATCATACCTTATAGGTCAACTTTGGTTCGAATCACACCACGATCCCGGCAACTATGGTAGAGGTTTCTTGAAGGTCAATCTTCGTGGGCTCAGATACCTATCCAAATCTAGCTTGTGGACACACAAAGTGAGTAACAACCATTCGGTGGTATTCTCAATGCTATACTAAAGCAGAGGTCACGTTTCAAGAGCCATGCTACTCGTAGACTTTTGCTATGATGGGAAGAGAAGAATCGGTTAACCATGCAATTCTCCGCACTTTCCTGTACCAGGATCGAGGACCGGAGGTCCAGATTTGATGGATCTGGACCGGACACGTTAGTTAGCGGGACGGCGGCGGTGTTGATCCAAAAAAATATTAAAACTGGACCGAACTTGACCCGTTTGAAACTAGACCGGCCCGAGGTCCAAACAGATCAAAAAAGTATTAAAAATCAGAAACTATAATAGTAGATATTTACATATGTTCTATTATCTATAAGAACAAAATAAGTCTAATATCTTTCCAAATTTTTAGAATTTGTTTACTGAACAATAACATGTTCTATTATCTATAGACTATAATAACAAAAAAAATCATAAATCGATATAAAAAATACCCCTAAAAATGGGTCGGGACCGGGTCCGTTTATTTTGATAATAGAACCCGTCCCGACCCGTACATCCCGTCTCCCGTTTAAATTTTAAATTTTATGAACCGACTTGTTTGAACATTTTACAGTTCAGATCAGGTCGAAACCGCATGTTTTGGAACCGTATGCCCAGTCCTAATATATAACGAGAGAGAGGTCACAGCCTAACGAGGCATCCCCCTGGAGGTTGCTAGTTCGAGCAACGGATACGTCATTTAATTGTCTATAGGGATAATTAAGTGGGGTAACAGTGGGTGAAATGCATGTACGGTTGTACGAGACGGGAGCGGTGCAATGTGATCCAGGTAGACTGAGCTTGTATCCTCTCGAAGATCAGAATTAAATTAAGGTCTCATTTGATACACTATAATCTAATCGTAATTGCAATATAATCAAATATATTTTTTTATTTGTTTATATTATAATTACAATTATGTTATAGTGCACCAAACGAGGACTAAATAAGGTTTTGACTTATTATGGGCCATGTTAAACCCAGCTCGTCTTTTCCCATCCTAGCTTGGGCTTACAGACTAGTGAAGACTAGACAGCTCAGGTTATTTGTTTATTGTTTATTTATTCATTTTAATTAGAAAACGTCATTAATGGCCTTTTGGGCTATTATGACAAAAACTTATTTCCATTTAATTATTTTTTTGTGGAAACTAAAATTCAAACCCAACCTACTTCTCCTAAGGGGTGAGCATTATTCGGTTTTGGACCGAAAACCGAACCGAACCGAACCGAATAAGAGGTTCGGTTCGGTTTTAAAAAAATTCGGTTCGGTTTCGGTTTTGAAAATACTAAATTTTCTTATTCGGTTTCGGTTTCGGTTTTGGGTTTCGGTTTCGGTCCAAAACCGAAAACCGAATAAGAAAATTTAATTAATATATATATATATTTTTTATATATATATATATTTTATATATATATATATATATATATATATATATTTTTTTTTTATTTTTTTTTATTTTTATTTATATATATATATATATATATATATATATATATATATATATATATATATATATATATATGTGTGTGTGTGTGTGTGTGTGTGTGTGTGTGTACTATATATATAAGTATTAATATATAGGTACATACTAAATATATATAGGTATATATTAAATATGTCTATGTATATTTAGTTACTATATATATATTGACAAAAAAATCAAAAAATCAAAAAAATATGAATAAACCGAATAAACCGAACCGATTTAATTCGGTTCGGTTTGATTCGGTTTTGGGCCAATTCGGTTCGGTTTCGGTTTTGCTTATTCGGTTTCGGTCCAATTCGGTTTTGGGTTATTCGGTTCGGTTTAAACCGAATAAACCGAATGCTCATCCCTACTTCTCCTCTCTCTCTCATTAGTGCTAGCTACATTGGACCATCCCTGCATGATGTTCAAATTTTGTCTTTCTTCAGTCCGTTCAAGTCGAAATATTTTTTTTGTTCTTTTGTGTGTTCAAGGTCTCTATTTTCTTTTAATGCAGCGGCCTAGGTTGATACTTATCATGTGCTGACTAAGAAGAATAGATTTCATTGTTGGTAATCCGGTGCATGAGATTTCACTATAACTTCATCCAAGATCACCACTACCACTAGGGGTCATTGGCTTTTTTTAAGGTTATTTAGTTATAGGGTCTCATATAATATTTAGATAAATTATGAAATGTTCAAAAATTATAAAAAATTTATGTAAAATCTACCGCAAAATAATATTTTATCGCATGTTCAGAATTAGCGAAAAATATATAAAGGAGGTTCTGAATGACTTTTTTGCCCTTCTAATTTATTGAAAACACCTCCGAACTATACTCTTCAAAAACAAATGTTTCGATACTTTTTCTTCCTCCATACGCCGTTCAGTTTCGAATTTAGGTTTTCTCCTCCAAAATCTTCAAACCTTCCTTCAAAAACTCGTCGAAAAATTTCGGAAAGGCCGACAAACGGTAAAACTGTTAAAATGGAAGTCCAAATATCATTTTTTGCGATTCTACAATTTCGGAAGGCCGACAAACGGTGGGGCGGTTTATCCTAGGCTCCTCGGAAATACGCTCATTTTGCGACAAACCCGACCTCGTTTCGACCTCCCACTCAAAAGTTATAGCACTCCAAAGTTTCAACTTGCCATAAAATACAGGAGAATGGTCATTCTCCGTGGTAATATCACGGAGAATGGCAATTCTCCGTGTTAATATCACGGAGAATAACAATTCTCCGTGTTAAAATGCAAGAGAATGACCATTCTCTGTGTTAATATGACGGAGAATGGCCATTCTCCGTTCTTAAAATCACGAAGAATGACCATTCCCCATATTAAAATACGCAAGAAAATGACCATTCTCTGTGTTAAAATGACGGAGAATGGCCATTCTCCATTCTTAAAATCACGAAGAATGACCATTCCCCGTGTTAAAATAACGGAGAATGGTCATTCTCCGTATTAAAATGACGGAGAATGGTCATTCTCCGTGGTAATATCACGAAGAATGACAATTCTCCATATTAATATCACGGAGAATGACAATTCTCCGTGTTAAAATGCAGGAGAATGATCATTCTCCATGTTAAAATGACGGAGAATGACCATTCTCCGTGCTAAAATGACGGAGAATGTCCATTCTCCGTCATTTTAACACGAAGAATGGTCATTCTCCATTCTCCGTCATTTTAACACGGAGAATGGCCATTCTCCGTGGTTTTAACAAGGAGAATGACCATTCTCCGTATTAGAAATCACGAAGAATGACCATTCTCCGTTCTTAAAATCACGGAGAATAATCATTCCCCGTGTTAAAATCACGGAGAATGGTCATTCTCCGTGTTAATATCACGGAGAATAGCCATTCTCCTTTTAAAATATATGCAGGACAATGACCATTCTCCGTGTTAAAATGACGGAGAATGACCATTCTCTGTACTAAAATAACGGAGAATGTCAATTCTCCGTAATTTTAACACGGAGAATGGTCATTCTCCGTGTTAAAACCACGGAGAATTGTCATTCTCCGTGTCATGAAACCCATCCTGCGGGTGGATTTTTTTTATAAAAATCAACCACGAAATTGGGTTTCTCAGCAATTTCCAGTAATATTTAATATTAGAGTTTAGGTATCAATATAGTTTAATGTTAGAGTTTAGATCTCCTCTGAAGTTAATTTGGGACGGTAAACAGTGTAAATGGAGATCTAAACTCTAACATTGGACAATAAGAAGACCTAAACTTTAATATCAAATATTATAGAAGACTCTATAACTAAATAACCTTTTTTTAGACTGCTATCAGCCTATCATATATGGAAGTGACTTGATAGACTGAGTATGCTAGTCACGTTCTTGTGCAACGTACGTACCGAAAAAATAAAGTATAATATTGTTAAAAAAATTAGATAAATATTAAAATTATATTAAAATAATTTAAATTTGATTTGTATATATTTTAATTAAGATTTATTATAGATATGTTTTTAGAATTTTGGATATGTGATTAGTTGATAATACCATGTACTTAGTTTAAATATAGTTTAGATTTTGAATATATTTTAGAATTTGAGGATTTTATTTAAAAAAATTCTTAACTACGTGAAGGATACGGTAGTTAAATTTTTTAATTTTTATTAACTAATGGAGAATTTACATAAGACTTAGATGGTTTATTTTTGAGCCGTTTCAAGCCGTATTATAATAGTAGAGATGAAATATCGTTCATATACAAAAAAAAAGTATGTACTTAATAATAAGACAACTTTATATAGCTAGTATGGGATTAAGAGTCTAGTGGGTTGAGCGGTCTGATGGACTAAGAGCATCTCCAACCCTATTGTGACTTTGGAAAAAAGTTGTTGCCACGTAGAAATGACAAAATTTTATTCAAAAGTTCTTCTCCAATGCAATTGTCAAGTCAATTGTGAAGCTTATGTGGCAAAAATTAAAGAAGACATTGTGAAGTTGATTGTCTTGTTCTAGACAATGCACTTGACAATGTCTTCTCTTCCATGTCATCAATTATGAATAAAAAATATTAAAAAAAAGAAAGAAGATGAGTAGTTGTCTTAAAAGTTGCCTTGGAAGCTGAAAAAAAAAACTTTTTATTGTCTCCTCAATACTTTTGTATTGAAGAGAGTTTTTCTATCTCATTGTCTTTGGTTTTTTCTAAGGGCACTACCCTTTTTGCTAGGGGCTAGCCCAAAAATGTTTCAAAATATTACAAGTTTGCCATCAATTTTTTTTACTTGGGGCTAGCCCAAGCAAAGGTATAAATACCAACTTTTGTTTTCTTTTTCTCTCTCCCTCTACTCTTTTCTTTTCTCCCTCAACTCTTTTCTTCTCTCCCTCAACTCTAGGTCAAAGAATTTAACCCCAAAATTTTTTTCCAACCTACATTTTTTTAAAAATTTTCTCTCAACTCTAGGTCATTGATTTTTATCCCAAATTTTTCTCTCAACTCTAGGTCATTGACTTCTCTCATTTATTAGTAAGTCATCGAATTAATATATGTTTAATGTTTTAAACATGAATTTCACATATAAAAAGTTGAATTATGGAATAACCGGGATCATCAAATGTTGTATACTCTCTTTCCGCCACGTCCGAAGAACACTTTGATGCATCGAAAAAATCGGGTTGTGACACAGAGGACAGTCACCTGTCTGGCAGTCCCGATCATAGATTAGGACTGCCAGAGAGGTGGCAGTCCTTCACTTCTGTAGGACTGCCAGGGGCCTGACAGTCCTACATATGTTTTTTTATGATTCTAAAATTTCGACAAAAAGTGCTAAAACGGAGGTCCAAATATCATTTTTTTGCGATTCTAAAATTTCGGAAGGCCGTCTAACAATAAAATGATTACTTTTAGGCTCCTCAAAGATACGCTCATTTTGCGACAAATCGGACCTCGTTTCGACCTCCCAGTCAAAAGTTATGGCCCTCCAAAGTTTCAACTGACCATCAGATAGCCATTCTCCGTGCTAAATTACACGGAGAATGGCCATTCTTCGTGCTAAATTAAGAGTTTTCAGTTGAGGAGCTCCTCACAGAGTTTGATAAGTATGACTGCCACCCCCCTGGCAGTCCTATATTGAATTAGGACTGCCAGGGTGCTGGCAGTCCTAATTCAATGTAGGACTGCTAGGGGGGGTGGCAGTCCTGATACTGGATCAGATAGCCATTCTCCGTGCTAAATTACACGGAGAATGGCCATTCTTCGTGCTAAATTAAGAGTTTTCAGTTGAGGAGCTCCTCACAGAGTTTGATAAGTAGGACTGCCACCCCCTAGCAGTCCTACATTGAATTAGGACTGCCAGGGTGCTGGCAGTCCTAATTCAATGTAGGACTGCTGGGGGTGGCAGTCCTGATACTGTATCAGATAGTCATTCTCCGTACTAAATTACACGGAGAATGGCCATTCTTCGTGCTAAATTACACGGAGAATGGCCATTCTCCGTGTAATTTAGCACGGAGAATGACAATTTTTCGTGCTAAATTAAGAATTTTCAGTTGAGGAGCTCCTCACATAGTTTGATAAGTAGGACTGCCACCCCCCTGGCAGTCCTATACTGAAGTAGGACTGCCAGGGTGCTGGCAGTCCTAACTCAAACTTGCTGTTGCAGCAAGTTTCAGTCAGGACTGCCAACACCCTGGCAGTCCTACTTTAGTGTAGGACTGCCAAGTGGGTGGCAGTCCTGATACTGATACTCTGTACATAAAAAACAACAATTCATCACAAGTACATAAACAACAATAATTCATCACAACTACATAAATATTCCACATCCAACTTAAGATTCATCACAATAATTCATCACAATAATCCAACTACAATAATTCATCACAACTACAATAATTCATCACAACTACTTAAGTTTCAAAGATTCCACATCCAAATTAAGTTTCAAACAAGTACATAACCATTCCACATCCAACTTAAGTTTGAAACAAGAAAAATATCCAGATCCAACTATATATCATGCCGGGCCTTTGAACGAGACTCCCTATTATTCATGAAGGGGAAGTCGACCACGTCGTCGATGCGATCAAGCTTGTTGGCGACCGCGACACTAGTGTCACTTTGGCAACCTCTCCGAGCTTCGGGCGCCGGTTCGAAAATTGTTATCGGACGCTCGAGAGGACGTCCCGCACGTTCCTTCTGCTTTGACACGGTGGGTCGTATTTTTTTGTTAGCGGCCGGTGGGCTACATGACAACATACAGTTATTAAATAATAGAAACAGAAATAGGACATGCAGTTACCCCCCGCATATGAGCATCATGCAGTTACCCACCCCCATATGTCATTACAGTAGGACTGTCAGGCATGTGGCAGTCCTAATGTAAATCAAGACTGCCATAGTCCTGGCAGTCCTCTTTCACAAGAGGACTGCCAGGACTGTGGCAGTCCTGATTTACATTAGGACTGCCACATGCCTGGCAGTCCTACTGTTATGAGACCCGAACTGCCAAAACGAGATGCTAGTTTGTCGTGTTCTAGGATTAGGATTTCAACATAAAATGTGGGTTTCTTGTGTTCGAAAATTAGGGAAGAGAACCATAAAGAGATTCTAAACCTATTTTATCAAAACTTTTTCAAGAATTAAAAATATTCTAGGATTTTGAATAGAATGTACAAAATTCTCGAAAAAATTAGGAAAGAACGTGCCTAGATTCCGGTTGCTTTGACTTGCGTGTCATCTCTTCGAATCTACGAAGGTTGTGGAAGAAATCTCGGTGGAGGAATTGGGAGTGGAGTGGTGGAGAAGAAGAAATTAGGATTTTAGGAGAGGGAGAGGGAGAGAGCTTTTTTTTTTCTTCTTGAGGAGAGAGAGTGTAGAATGACAAATGAAATGAAATGAAGGGTTTGGAGGGTTGGGCTGCCCCCTAGCAAATTTTGGGTGCCCCTAGCAAATTCTCCACCTTCTTGGGCTGCCCCCAAGTAAGTGATGCCCCCAAGCAATTTTGGTAGTGCCCCTAGAAAAAGCCTTGTCTTTTGAGATATAATTTTGCCACATAAACAAGACATTGTCTTGTGGCTCATGCCACATAGGAGCCACCTAAGAGCATCTCCAACCCTATTGTCTTGTTAAGTGTTGTGAGTCTTAGGTGGCTCCTATGTGGCATGAGCCACAAGACAATGTCTTGTTTATGTGGCAAAACTATATCTCAAAAGACAATGAGCTAGAAAAACTATCTCCAATGCAAAAGTATTGAGGAGACAATAAAAAGTATTTTTTCCAACTTCCAAGGCAACTCTTCCACTTTTTCAATTTTTTTATAAATATTTCTATTCATAATTGATGATGTGGAGACAAAGTCATTGTGAAATGCATTGTCTAGATCTAGACAACCAACTTCACATTGTCTTTGCCATATCATTGTCATGTCAACTTCATGTTTTATTCTACATTTGCATTGGAGATGAATTTTTGGAATAAAAATTTGTCATTCCTATGTGGCAACGACTTTTTCTAAACTCACAATAGGGTTGGAGATGCTCTAAGACTCACAACACTTAACAAGACAGTACGGTTGGAGATGCTCCAAGTATGTAGAACTTAAAAAAAAAAAAAAAAATCTGGACTAGAGTCCATCTTAGCTGACTAGCACCTCCGCTACAATGGTAAAACCTATCTTGCCTACCGGTTGTCGTGCATGACCCGTTTGTTCGTTTATTTTTTAATATATCTCGTCTTTTTTTTTTTTTGGGGTGCCCTCTTTTCTATCAATAAGTAGTAATATTTTATTTCAAGTTATTGCTTTTTCCGTTGGATGTTTTGGTAGCCAACTAGGCGACAAAGAAAAGGTGACGTTTAGGGACGAAAATCATGCTTATCCAGTATATTAAATCCAAGAAGTCTATCGTGCGTGCTGAATTTCCACAAGTCCACAAATTAAATCCACTATCGGGACTAATTTGTTCGCTCCTGATACTGATATCTACCTAAGAGCATCTCCAACCCAGTTTAGAAAAAATTGTTGCAATATAGGAATTAAAAGTTCTTATTTCAAAAAAATTTCTCCAATGCAAATGTAGAATAAATCATAAAGTTGACATGACAATGACATGACAAGAACAATGTGAAGTTGGTTGTCTAGATCTAGACAATGTACTTCACAATGACTTTATTTTCACATCATTAATTATGAATAGAAATATTTATAAAAAAATGAAAAAGTATAGGAGTTGCCTTGGAGGTTGAAAAAAATAATTTTTATTGTCTTCTCAATTTTTTGCATTGGAGAACACTTTTTATTCTCATTGTCTTGTGTGAATATTATCTTGCCACATAGGAAATACATTGTCTTGTGCCTCATGCCACATAGGAATCACAACACAAAACAAGACAATAGGGTTGGAGATGCTCTAAGCCTAAAAGAGGTCTTGGAAATGACATAAATTTTTATGAAAATTTTTAACTTACCCTCCACTTTATTTATCATATTTAAGGATACATATTACAGTGTTTCTGTAGGGAATAATGATCCTTATTCTCATTGATGGGACAATTTACAATATATATAGTGTCTACACGAGTGGACTTTATGGGCCATATTACATTAGTTACAAATATAATCTAACACCCCCCTCAAGTTGGAGCATGCAAGTCACAAATGTCCAACTTGGAAAGTAAAGAATCAAACACATGCTTTCCAAGGGGCTTGGTGAAGATGTCAGCCAGTTGAGAAGAAGTAGAAACATGCGAGACTATTACGGTGCCATCTCTAATAGCATCGCGAACAAAATGCAAATCCACCTCGATATGCTTACTACGCTCATGAAATACCGGGTTCTGAGTCAGGTGCAGGGCTGACTGACTGTCACAATACACCGACATAGCAGACTCCTGGCGAACACCCAAACACACCAATAACTCCTTCAACCATTTCAAATCACAAACAAGCGCAGCAAGAGATCGGTATTCAGCTTCAGCGGAAGATCGGGAAACAGTTGGTTACTTCTTGGTCTTCCACGAAATGGGAGACCCCCCAGAAACACCAACCAGCCTGTAACAGAGCGGCGAGTCAAGGGACAACTGGCCCAGTCAGAATCACACCAACCAGAGAGACGGAGATCACAATCAGCTTTCAAAAGAATACCCTGTCCCGGTGCATGTTTGAGATATCTGACAACTCTCAAAGCAGCATGCCAATGATCTTGTCGAGGCTCCTGTAAGAATTGAGACAAGATATGCACAGCATAGGCTAAGTCAGGACGAGTGAATGATAGATAAATCAACCTCCCAACCAGCCTTCGATAAGTCTCTGCATCCTCCATATTTGGACTATTCGATTCTGCCAACTTGTGATTGGGCTCCACGGAAAAGCCAGCTGGTCGAGATCCCATCAAGCCACATTCGAAAATGATGTCCAAAGCATACTTTTTTTGACACAAGGAAATTCCTTCTGCACTCCGAGCCACCTCTATGCCAAGAAAATACTTCAACACACCAAGGTCCTTCATGTGAAAGCAAGAACTAAGGTACTTTTTGAAAGTATCTAAAGCACCTGAGTCATTACCAGACACAATCATATCATCCACATAGATCAAAACATGTAACTCAACATTCCCTTTAAAAACAGAGAAAAGGGAATAATCGGAATGAGATTGAATAAATCCATAGAATATCAGAGAAGCAGCAAGCTTAGCAAACCAACAACGTGGTGCATGTTTCAATCCATATAGAGACTTACGCAGGCGACACACTTTATTGGGTTCACTATACGAAAAACCTGGCGGCAACTTCATATACACTTCTTCTGTCAGATCTCCATGAAAAAAAGCATTGTGGACATCCATCTGGTGCAAAGTCCAGCCTCTCACAGCGGCAACAGCCAAAAACGCCCGAACTGTAGGCATCTTAGCTACCGGTGCAAATGTCTCTGAATAGTTGTTCCCCTCAACCTGATGATTACCGAACACAACCAGCCGTGCCTTTAAGCGCTCAACACTGCCGTCGGAGTTGTACTTTATTTTGTACATCCATCTACTTTCCAATGCTTTCTTCCTAGGAGGCAAATCGACAAGACTCCATGTCCCATTATCTTCCAGAGCCTGTATTTCAGTTTGCATAGCCGCACGTCAGCCTGAATCTCGCGAGGCCTGGCGATATGAAGTAGGCTCAACACCTGCAGTGATAGCTGCAAGAAAATCTTTGTGTCCAGCAGTAAATATGTCATAACTTAGAAATTGTGTTAGAGGATACGAAGTACCTGAGGAAGTGACGGAAAAAGATGAACTGTGATGAAGGGGGGACTTTTACTTCGAACAGCATTCGTCACAAAATCCTGTAATCGCACTGGCTGTGATTTCTTTCTCATTCCTCTTCCCAATACTACCTCGTCGGGCACCTCTGGCAACACTGTATCCCCTGTATCTTCAGTAGTATCCGCATCACCCCCAGCAGACTCTCCTGTCAATACTTCTTCAGCTACCTGTGCTTCCTCGTCACTCGGTGCTGAGCCGCCAGCAACCACTCCGGCCTCAGCAACCGTAGCCAGCACTATCCCAAAAACCTCTATATCGTCTCCCGGCACCTCAACAGATGTATGACGTGTCGCAGAAGACATCTCCCTAGCAGAGCCACACCCAGAAATTTTTTTTTCATAAAAAGTAACATCGCGGAACACAAAAAATTCACCAGCCTCCAAATCATATAGTTTCCATCCCTTTTTATCGAGTGGATACCCAACAAAGATACATTTTCTACTCCTGCTAACAAATTTATCATGTCGGGATTTCAAATCATACGCATAGCACAGACACCCAAAAATACGTAGATGATCATACGAAGGAGCCGAACCATATAAAATTTCATAAGGAGACTTAAAATGTAAGATACTAGAAGGTGTTCTATTTATCAAATAACATGCACCCAGAACACATTCCCCCCAAAAATCCACGAAAATAGAGCCCTGAAATCTCAATGCCCTGGCTACATTTAAAATATGTCGATATTTTCTTTCCACCCTTCCATTCTGTTGAGGTGTCCCAACACAGGATGTTTGGAACAATATACCTTGAGATGAAAAATAATCTTGTAAACAATTAAATTCAGTACCATTGTCACTCCGCACACGACGTATATCAGCTCCAAACTGACGCTTCACCATAGTAATGAATTTAAGAAACATAGAATAAACAGCACACTTATCCGTCAATAAAATAACCCAAACAGCTCTAGAAAAATCATCCACCAAAGTCAAAAAAATATCGCGCCCCATTAGATGACGTAACACGATATGGTCCCCACAGATCACAGTGTATAAATTCAGAGCATCTCAAAGCACGACTACTACTATCAGGAAAGGCATCACGAGTCTGTTTAGCTTGATGACAAATATCACAAGTCTTATGAGAAAACACACTACTACCAGAGAGAAAAGGTAAAGTCTGCATTACTTTATCTGAAGGATGCCCCAGTCTACTATGCCAAACCTCGAAATCACTCTCTTTGTATGCCAGGATCACCGAAGCCAAAGAAGCTGGAACCTCTCCCAAGAAGTAAAGTCCACCCCTTTGTTCACCTGCTCCAATCACCATCCTCGTACTTCGGTCCTGAACAAAACACAAATCGGGAGTAAATAACATATCACAATTTCTGGCACCAATCAATTATGAGACAGAGATTAAATTGCAAGTCAATGTCGGAACTTAAAGAATATCCGTCAACACCAATGAAGCAATCAAAAATACTTACCTCTCAGAACATCCTTAATAGTGCTCCCATCAGGCAAAGTCACAGGACAGACAGGGCCCTCAAAGCAATCAACTAAACAGTCACGAGAGCCTGTCGCATGAAGAGTAGCCCCAGTATCGAATATCCAAGTGACAGAAAAATTCTTACCCATCAGACGATCAGAGTTTGAAGAACCAGGTTTGGAAGGATTGTCATTATCCAGCAAGCTCATCAGTTTCTGCCATTGTTCACCTGAGAGTGGTGAAGGATACCCTCCATGCATCATATCTGCCAAACTCCCAGCAAGACCAGCAGGGACACCATGACCAGCAGCGGCGACATGATGAACAACCTCTGTGCCACCAGTACCGCGTCCCCCATCACGTCTCTGCTGTGGTGTCGGGCCTCTGCCACCGCCAGCACCACGTCCGCCCTCACGCCGAGGACGAGTCTCCTACCACTCTGGATAGCCAATCTTGGCAAAGCAAGTTGTAACATCATGACCTATTTTCTTGTAATGAGTACAGATCATACCTGATTTTGTTCCTGGAATATGAGGTTCTACTATTAGAAGTAGTAGAAAGACGAGGTGAAGTCTTGATAGTCAGCGCCAACACCTCCTCAGCAGCGGATTGGACCTGAGATTTTTGCATATCCTCCTCCTCACGGACTGCCTGGTATGCCCGATCTAAACTTGGCTGAGGATCCTGAGCCAGAAGATTAGATCGGGTATGACCATACAACTCAGCATTTAACCCATACATAAAGTCCTGAAAGTGGTCTTCATCCCACATAGCCTGCAGCTTTGCAGCAAGTTCACCACAGGTACAAGAAGGCAATAAAAAATAAGCAGCTTATTCATCCCACAAAGACTGCAAATTTTTAAAGTAGGTTTCCACAGACATTGAAGCCGTTTGTTTACACTTAGCCAGAGCCACCTTAATTTGTTGCTTCCGAGTGCCATTGCTAACAACAAATCTTTTCTCCAACAAGTTCCACAAGGGATAAACCTCCTCAAAGTACGACAAAGATTTCTTCAGAGACGGATCAATGTATTAAGAACCCATTGAACTAATAGCGCTTGCACGCATCTCCAATCAAGCAATTTACTAGCATCATTAACAGGTTTGACTTCAGTACCTTCCAGAAAAGTGATCTGTCGCCTAGAGATCAGGGAGAGACGTATCGACCGAGACTACTCAGCATAGTTCGGTCCACGGAAAATAATAGGAGTAATGATATTTCCTGGTTGATCAGCAGAACTCAGAAAATATGGATCCTTCGGATTAGGATAATTTGGGTTGTGTGCACCGCCACCGCCAGTCGCGACGGAGTAGCTGGATGCAGCATTATCTGCCATCGCGGATGTCGGGTGTACAAAATTTTGTACAACTCCGACGAATCGGCCGCTGATGGACGGGGTCGGCGGCGAATCGGCCGCGATCAGGGGAGCCGGATCTGTCGCGTAGGGGTCAGCTTAGGGAGCGGTACGGATGTCGGGTGTACAAAATTTTGTACAATGCCGACGAATCTGCCGCTGATGTATGGGGTCGGCGACGAATCGGTCGCTATCAGGGGTGCCGGATCTGGCACGTAGGGGTCAGCTTACAGGAGCGGTCGGCGGCAGGGTACCCTCCGGTCGGCACCGGATCGGTCAGGCGGTCGGCGGTAGGCGGTCGCGCGTTCGCGTTCAGCGCCGTGGTATGCGTTCGCGCGACAGACGGTCGGCGCCGGATCAGTCAGGCGTGGGATCTCGGCGTAGGGGCGAGCGATCGGATCGCGTAGGCGCCGGATCGGTCAGGCGCCGGGAGCGGTCAATCGCGCAGGGACGAGCGGTCGGGTTCTGCCGGGCACGGGAGCGGGCGTTGTCACGCCCCAGAACCAGAATACTGGAGAGCGGGGGCGAACATAGCCAGCTACGTATATTGAAATGAAGTCCATCTCGCTATACGGTCACGGCTGTCTAGATATAAGGTTTACTGCAAGCCAATGGTCTCTTAAGGTCAAGCATATTGTCTCAATCTCAAGCAAGTAATATAAGTACAAGATGTTTGACCACCAAATATACAATAAAAGGCGTCCCAAATATTACATATTCAGTTGATCATGAAGCTAGACGTACAAAATGCGAGGACTAGCAAGAGTTTAGTCATACATGATCAATCCTAGGATTTGTTAATCATGTTTACAGCCCGTAGACAGACAGTAAGTAAATGTGCATCGAGCTAACAGGTGCTTGTCGGCTAAACGCTTCAAAAGAATAATTTACAATAGAGTGAGCGAAACAAAATAGAAAACCCACTCGTAGCCCGGGTTCTTTCTAGTCGCCACCATCGGGCTGGAGGTTCGGTAGATCCTCGGGTGCAGCTCCGAAATCTGGCCACACAAAACCAGCTGGGTCAAAACCTAGAAAGAGCAAGTGCCACAAAGGAGGCCACGAAATAAGAACAAAACTAGCATATCAGAACATAAGAAAATAGAAGAAAAGTACAAGTAATAGAAGTACAGCAGGACAATAAACGATTAGGGACATGGAACCATTTCGGAAGCCAGATTACAATCCGTAAACCAAACAAGAACCGAGGTTGTAACCCTTCGCCTGAATAGCTTCTGTCTTTACCCATTTATTGTTAAGATAAGTAAAATAATCATGTTCAGGAGGACCAGGTACTGGGACTAAACAAGACTTAGACAGGGCTAGACAACATCCATTCACAAGCGGCCAAGCAATTGCTACGGCTTACTACTTTAACTAACTAGGGTTATCACAAGCCTAATCACTAACAAGATGCAAGTGAGAATTTTCCAGTCCCAAGCCCTGCAGACCATCCAGTTATCCTTCCGCGGGTTGAGAGTATGGTTGGGTACATCGCCCAGGAGACGATATACCCTTAGGTGACTTAGAGGGTGCAACACATGACAGTGTGCTGGAAATGTGCTCTACTCGTCGGCAAGCTACAAGTCCAATTAAAGCGCCAAGATAACGAGATTGCCTGTGACTGGAAATTCTCTATGAACTATAGTTTGATCTAATCATTAGCCTAATCCAGATTCAGTGTAAATCCCTGACCGTGGGAACCAGGGAGTTACGTCCTAGACATGATGCAAGACAAGACAGGTGGATTGTACAAGCAAGCAAGCAGGAACACCCACGGTGTCAAGTTGGTTATACGAGTCGAGTTACAAGTTACAAGTTACAAGTCAAGTCAGTGCGCCGCCACGGGCCACTATCAAGTTATCAGGTTACAGGTCAAGAATGTACCCCATCGGATCATTTTCCAGAAAATCAGGAAGTACTAGGATCATAAATCACAGAAATCACGAAAATCGTACTAGTCATATCAAATACTGAAAATCGTGCCAGGTCGTGTTGGGGTCAAGGTAGTCGTGCTGTGTGGAACAAGATCTCAAAACCTAATCCACAAAAGAGAAGCCAAGTCCAAGAAATAAAAACAACTCATCATGGGCCAGTGGATTGCGCAGGGGTGGATGGCACAGGAATGGTTGGCGCAGGAGATAGATGGCGCAGGGTTGAACTGCGCAGGGGTGAAGTACGCAGGGTCCAAGCGCGCAGGGTTAGATTGCGCGGGGAGCCAACTGCGCAGGAGTGAGCTGTGCAGGGGTTAGATTGCGCATGAGCAGACTGCGCATGAGCAGACTGCGCAGGGGTGAGCTGCGCAGGAGCAGACTGCGCATGAGCAGACTGCGCATTGATGGATGACGCATGGGGCTGAGCACAGTTCGCCAAGGGGCAAGCAGCGCGGTCGGCGCTGCGCTAAAGAGCGCAGGCCGAGAGGGGATGTGCAGTCCAGTACTGCGCTAAAGAGCGCAGGCAGCAGTTTTCGTCTCCAGGCCGAGAGCAAGCATCAAGAATACCAAAATTTCCATTCTTCATATCTTGGTCAAATCAAAGCCAAATCTAGATTTTTAAAGTTCTAACTTGAGTAAAATTGAGTTCTCTTCCACATGGAAGCATAAAAACCCACAAAAACCCAACTAAAATAGATCAAAACCATGTAAATTCGAAAATAGAAAAACTTAGATCTAGAACAAAGGAGACTCCAAATCACAAAATGTCAAGTTCTAATGTTCATCTCCATGGCCTAATCTAGCTAATGGAGAAATAAAATAGGGTTCTCATGTGGTGGCAAGGTGCACTTGCCTATGGGTGTTGGTGAGTTGTGTAGAGGAAGGAAGAAGAAGGAGATGGAGAAAATAAATGAAAGAGTTATGAGGAGAGAGAAAAGGTTGGTAGGGTTTTAATGAGGGTGGTTGTGGTGTGTTGAGGGTGAAGCATAGGCTAAGGTGTTCCAAATGCATGTTGAACCAAACCAAACCAATCCTCCTCCATAAAATAAAACCAAGCCATGTCAAAACCCATTTTACGAGAAAACCAAAATCTGCAAGCTGAGCCAAAATACAATTACAGGCCAGAATCTGAGAAAATAAAATACCGGTCCAAGATACATGCAAGCTTAACAAAATACGTGTTCTGAGATATGGGTGTTACAACTCTACCCACCTTAAAAGAATTCCGTCCTCGGAATTTAATTTAAGAGGCTAGAGAGACAAGGACAAGTCATACTTATTTACATGCAAGCTATACTAAGCAGTCAATCAAACAATTATGCATGCAAGCAAGGACGGAAGGCATAAGGCATAAGGAAGACATTGTACCTTATGAGTCAAACAGGTCGGGATACCGCGATCTAATGTCATCCTCACGCTCCCACGTTGACTCACCTAGAGAGTGATGACCCCAAGCAACACGGACTAAGTTAATAGTCTTATTTTTGAGTATTTTCTCCCTCCGGTCCAATATAGACACGGGCCTCTCCTCATACGAAAGGTTGGTACCAACAACCAATTCTGAATGGTCTAGGATATGGCTCGGGTCCGGGATATACCGTCGTAATTGGGACACATGGAATACATCATGCACCTCACTTAACGACGGCGGAAGAACAAGACGATAGGATACATCTCCTACTCGCTCCAGGATATCGAACGACCCTATATACCTAGGACTAAGCTTTCCCCGCACGCCAAAATGAATGACGCCACGGTTAGGCGAGATCCTAAGGAATACATGGTCGCCGATAGCAAACTCTAAGGAACGCCGATGAGCATCGGCCCAATGCCGCTGGCGATCTTGGGAAACTCGAAGATGATCCCTGACTCTTCTGACCACTTCAACTGTCTGGACAATCATTTCTGGACCGAGCATCTGCCTCTCTCCAACATCATTCCATGCTAGCGGGGATCTGCACTTCCTACCATACAGAGCCTCGAATGGTGCCATCTGGATGCTGGCCTGGAAGCTATTATTGTACGAGAACTCCACCAGGTGCAGGTGATCTTCCCACGAACCACCGAAGTCAAGTATACAAGATCTCAACATGTCTTCAAGGGTCTGGATTGTGTGCTCTGACTGGCCATCTGTCTGCGGATGATAAGCTGAGCTGAACTGAAGACGAGTCCCCAAACTCTCTTGCAGGCTACGCCAAAAGTGAGATGTAAACCTTGAATGTCGGTCCGAGGTGATACTGACGGGAACACCGTAAAGCCTGACAATCTGCCTGAGGTACATCTCTGTTAGCTGAGCCGTAGACTGCCCAACTCTGAATGGAAGAAAATGAGCCACCTTCGTGAGCTGGTCAACTATAACCCAAATAGCATCTCGACCAGCCGGGGATCTAGGCAATCCAGTCACAAAATCCATGGTCACATGCTTCCACTTCCACTCTGGAATCGGCAAGGGCTGAAGAAGTCCAGCGGGCCTCTGATGTTCAGCTTTAACCTGCTGGCAAACCAAACACCGAGAGACAAACCGGGCTATCTCCCTCTTCATGCCATTCCACCAGAAATGCTGACGAATATCACGGTACATCTTTGTGCCACCGGGATGAATAGAATACTGTGAACTGTGAGCTTCTGCCATGACCTCCTGTCTGATATCTCCACTGGGTACACAAAGACGAGTGTCGTACCGGAGTGTACCATCTTCATGAATACACAACTATAGCCTTCTTCCTGCCTCACACTCTGCTATGAGCTGCTGAAGCTTGGAATCTGTAGACTGCGCTATCCGGATCCTCTCAACTATGCTGGACTGAACCTGTAGACTGGCCATCAACGCCACATTGGTAGGAAGAATCACTTCAATTCCCATCTTCTGAAAATCTGCCAATAACTCTGGTTGTGCCGTCAGGAAATAAACTCCGGCTCTCCTGTTCAACGCATCTGCTACTACGTTGGCCTTCCCTGGGTAATACTGCAAATCCACATCGTAGTCCACCAATAGCTCAAGCCATCTTCTCTGCCGCATATTAAGGTCCTTCTAGGTGAAAACATACTTCAGGCTCTTGTGATCAGTAAATATCTCCACTCTATCTCCGTACAAGTAATGTCTCCACAACTTAAGTGCAAACACTACTGCTGCCAGTTCCAAATCGTGGGTCGGGTAATTCTTCTCATGATCACGAAGTTGACGTGATGCATAAGATATTACCTTCCCATGCTGTATCAAGACACACCCCAATCCTCTGCCTGAAGCATCGCAATAAACTGTGAATCCTCCGGTCCCATCTGGAAGTGTGAGAATGGGAGCCGTTATCAAGCCTCGCTTCAACTTCTCAAATGATTCCTGGCACTCTGCTGTCCAAGCAAACTGCACATCCTTGCGGGTCAACTGGGTCATCGGCGCTGAAATCCTTGCAAAATCTGATACAAACCGCCGGTAGTAGCCGGCCAATCCAAGGAAACTGCGAACTTCTGCTACTGAGCTGGGTACTGGCCATGACTCGATAGCCACAATCTTCTGGGGATCCACTTCCACTCCTCCTCGGATAATGATGTGACCCAAGTACGAAATACGATCGAGCCAGAACTCGTATTTACTGAACTTGGCGTACAACTGATGCTCTCTAAGCGTCTGAAGGACGATTCTAAGATGCTGCTCGTGCTCTGCTTCACTCTTGCTGTAGACCAGGATATCATCTAGGAACACGATCACGAACTGATCCAAGTAGGGCACGAAAATGCGATTCATGAGGTCCATGAATACGGCCGGCACATTGGTCGCTCCAAAGGGCATAACAAGGAACTCCCAATGCCCATATCTCGATCTAAACACTGTCTTCGGGATGTCCTACTTTCTGACTCTGATCTGATGGTATCCTGATCGCAAGTCTATCTGCGAGAATACCGAAGCCCCTTTGAGTTGATCAAACAAGTCATCTATCCTCGGGAGAGGGTATCTGTTCTTGATTGTCACTGAGTTCAAGGTACGATAATCTACACATAACCTGGACGTACCATCCTTTTTTTTCACAAGAAGCATCGGGGCTCCCCAGGGCGATCCACTTGCACGAATGAATCCCTTGGTCCGGAGTTCTTCAATCATCTTGTACAAAATCTCCAACTCTGAAGGCGCCATTCTGTAGACTCGCTCTGATCCTGGTGCTATCCCGGGGATCAAGTCTATAGTGAACTCGATCTCCCGCTCTGGCGGCATTCCTGGAAGTTCTTCTGGAAAGACATCTGAAAACTCTTCAACTATCAGGGGCAACTGTACTGCTGCTACTGCCATCCGCAACACTGGGGATGATGGTTCCACTGCTCCTCTGGAAAATGAGAACTCTGGCTCTCCTGGAATGCTGAAAACAACTCTGCCAACATGGCAGTCTATCCTAGCATACTGGTTCCTCAACCAATCTATGCCTAAGACTACATCATAGTCTGCTATAGGGAATTCTATAAATCTAGCGGGGAACTCTCTACCGCTAACTACGATCCGATACGAGAAAAACACTCGATCTACTCCCACAAGACCATTACCAGTAAGTATATTGAGCCTTACTGATAATGACTCAGGCTTCAATCATATCCGTGTCGCGAATCGTGCAGACATGAATGAATGTGATGCACCAGAATCAAATAATACTAATGCTGGAGAGGAGTTGACGAGAATAGTACCTGCCACTACCTCATCTGGTGCAACTTCTTCTTCCATAGCCATCATCATGGCCTGACCTCTAGCTGCGGGTCCCCTCTGCTAGAAATCTCTCTGCCTGCTCTGCACTTGGGCTTGGGTAAACTGCTGCTGGTTCTGCTGATGAAACGCCTGGGCCTGAGGCAATAAGGGCCTCAGGTACTGCTGCTGCTACACCGGTGCTGGTCCCCTAACCGATGGACTGGTTAGGTTGAAAGAGGATGAACTACCCCTATTCGGGCAGGCTCCTATCTTGTGATCTGCCGCTCCACAAGCTAGGCACAATCCTTGCGCCCTACGACAATCTGCCACTACATGGCCTGGCTTCCCACAATGAGAACATCCCATCGCGGAAGTCTGCTTCTGCTGCTGCGGGTACGTCGGGGTTCGAATGCTGAACCGACATCACTGAGGCCGCCCGCCTCGGAGTTCCAATAGTCAAACTCCTAGCTGCCGGGACTGGAGCTGATGATTGGTGCATCTGACTGTGGGACCGCTTCCTACCTTCGGTCCTATCCACGATCCTCTGGGAGGTATACTCATGCCTCCTAGCTGTCCTCAATACTGCATCGAACGTCTGGTGCTCGAACTGCTCGACTGCCAACAAGATCTCCAAATACAGTCCCTGCTGGAACCGCTGGGCCCTATCAAACTCGGTCGCCACCAAGGTGGGGGCAAACCTACTGAGTCTAGAAAACTCATATGTATAACTGTCAACTGTTCTGCCTCCTTGCTTCAAGTTAGTAAATCTCGTCTGTAGGTCGTACCGAGCTACAGCATCAAAATACTTCGTCTGGAATCTCTCTCTAAACACTGCCCAAGCAATGGGTGCCACTAATCCCATGGCCTGTGCTGCCCACCAACTGTGAGCCAAGTCCAGCAACTGTAGCCGTACCACGGCCACCTTCTCATTCTCGGGTGTTCTAGCTGCTTCCAGAATCACCTCGGTATCCTGAAGCCAAGCGTCCGCGGCAATCGCATCTTCACTGCCGTCGAAGAAGGGAGGGTTCAGGCGCTTAAAGCTGTTGGCCGCGCTGTTCCCAGGATGACCGCCTCTGGTCAAAGCATCCGCCACTACCTGGTGCAAGGCGTCTCCTCGACGATCTTGGGAAGCTATCAAGGTCCTGATAAGACCTACCAAGGTGCCATCATCCGGCTCGATAGGCTGAACGGGCTGAACTGGGGGCTCTCCTCCAGTAGGCACAACTCTGGAGGCTACTCCGGAGTGCTGGGCTTGATCTCCGGGCTGCTGGTCCACGGGAGTTGCTCCACCTTGCTGATCGGCGGGGTCAGGTACAGTGCCGCTGAAGAAGACGACACAGGGAAAAACAATAAGAAAGGACCAGGACAGATCAACGATACAAGCATGTGATCAAGTCAAGATTCCAGAGATTCAGTGGATATGATAGGAGATCAAGGACGAGTACTGATTGAGACAACTATCGGTAAACCCTCACATTTTTTGATTGACAAGACCTGTATGGGCCACCACTTAAACCATGTCACGCCTCAGAACCAGAATACTGAAGAGCGGGGGCGAACATAGCCAGCTACGTATATTGAAATGAAGTCCATCTCGCTATACGGTCACGGCTGTCTAGATATAAGGGTTTACTGCAAGCCAACAGTCTCTTAAGGTCAAGCCTATTGTCTCAATCTCAAGCAAGTAATATAAGTACAAGATGTTTGACCACCAAATATACAATAAAAGGCGTCCCAAATATTACATATTCAGTTGATCATGAAGCTAGTCGTACAAAATACGAGGACTAGCAAGAGTTTAGTCATACATGATCAACCCTAGGATTTATTAATCATGTTTACAGCCCGTAGACAGACAGTAAGTAAATGTGCATCGAGCTAACAGGTGCTCGTCGGCTAAACGCCTCAAAAGAATAATTTACAATAGAGTGAGCAAAACAAAATAGAAAATCCACTCGTAGCCCGAGTTCCTTCTAGTCGCCACCATCGGGCTGGAGATTCGGTAGATCCTCGGGTGCAGCTCCGAAATCTGGCCACACAAAACCAGCTGGGTCAAACCCCAGAAAGAGCAAGTGCCACAAAGGAGGCCACGAAATAAGAACAAAAACAGCATATCAGAACATAAAAAAATGGTAGAAAAGTACAAGTAATAGAAGTACAGCAGGACAATAAACGACTAGGGACATGGAACCATTCCGGGAGCCAGATTACAACCCGTAAACCAAACAAGGACCGGGATTGTAACCCTTCGCCTGAATAGCTTCTGTCTCTACCCATTTATTGTTAAGATAAGTAAAATAATCATGTTCAGGAGGACCAGGTACTGGGACTAAACAAGACTTAGACAGGACTAGACAACATCCATTCACAAGCGGCCAAGCAATTGCTACGGCTTACTACTTTAACTAACTAGGGTTATCACAAGCCTAATCACTAACAAGATGCAAGTAAAAATTTTCCAGTCCCAAGCCCTGCAGACCATCCAGTTATCCTTCCGCGGGTTGAGAGTATGGTTGGGTACATCGTCCAGGAGACGATATACCCTTAGGTGACTTAGAGGGTGCAACACATGACAGTGTGCTGGAAATGTGCTCTACTCGTCGGCAAGCTACAAGTCCAATTAAAGCGCCCAGATAACGAGATTGTCTGTTACTGGAAATTCTCTATGAACTATAGTTTGATCTAATCATTAGCCTAATCCAGATTCAGTGTAAATCCCTGACCGTAGGAACCAGGGAGTCACGTCCTAGACATGATGCAAGACAAGACAGGTGGATTGTACAAGCAAGCAAGCAGGAACACCCACGGTGTCAAGTTGGTTATACGAGTCGAGTTACAAGTTACAAGTTACAAGTCAAGTCAGTGCGTCGCCACGGGCCACTATCAAGTTATCAGGTTACAAGTCAAGAATGCACCCCATCGGGTCATTTTTTAGAAAATCAGGAAGTACTAGGATCATAAATCACAGAAATCACGTAAACCGTACTAGTCAAATTAAATACTGAAAATCGTGCCAGGTCGTGTTGGGGTCAAGGTAGTCGTGCTGTGTGGAACAAGATCTCAAAACCTAATCCACAAAAGAGAAGCCAAGTCCAAGAAATAAACCAAATCATCATGGGCCAGTGGGTTGCGCAGGGGTGGATGGCGCAGGAATGGTTGGCGCAGGAGATAGATGGCGCAGGGTTGAACTGCACAGGGGTGAAGTGCGCAGGGTCCAAGCGCGCACGGTTAGATTGCGCGGGGAGCCAACTGCGCAGGGGTGAGCTGCGCAGGGGTTAGATTGCGTATGAGCAGACTACGCAGGGTTGAGCTGCGCAGGGGCAGACTGCGCATGAGCAGACTGCGCAGGGGTGAGCTGCGCAGGGGCAGACTGTGCATGAGCAGACTGCGCATGGATAGATGGCGAATGGGGCTGAGCGCAGTTCGCCAAGGGGCAAGCAGCGCGGTCGGCGCTGCGCTAAAGAGCGCAGGCCGAGAGGGGATGTGTAGTCCAGCACTGCGCTAAAGAGCGCAGGCAGCAGTCTTCGTCTCCAGGCCGAGAGCAAGCATCAAGAACACTAAAATTTTCATTCTTCATATCTTGGTCAAATCAAAGCCAAATCTAGATTTTCAAAGTTCTAACTTGAGTAAAATTGAGTTCTCTTCCACATGGAAGCATCAAAACCCACAAAAACCCAACTAAAATAGATCAAAACCATGTAAATCCGAAAATAAAGAAAACTTAGATCTAGAACAAAGGAGACTCCAAATCACAAAATGTCAAGTTCTAATGTTCTTTTCCATGGCCTAATCTAGCTAATGGACAAATAAAATAGGGTTCTCATGTGGTGGCAAGGTGCACTTGCCTATGGGTGTTGGTGAGTTGTGTAGAGGAAGGAAGAAGAAGGAGATGGAGAAAATAAATGAAAGAGTTATGAGGAGAGAGAAAAGGTTGGTAGGGTTTTAATGAGGGTGGTTGTGGTGTGTTGAGGGTAAAGCATAGGCTAAGGTGTTCCAAATGCATGTTGAACCAAATCAAACCAATCCTCCTCCATAAAATAAAACCAAGCCATGTCAAAACTCATTTTACGAGAAAACTAAAATCTGCAAGCTGAGCCAAAATACAATTACAGGCCAGAATCTGAAAAAATAAAATACAGGTCCAAGATATATGAGCTTAACAAAATACGTGTTCTGAGATATGGGTGTTACAGGCGTCGCCGGATCGATCAGACGCGGGCGCTGTCGGCGCCGGATCGGTCAACGGTCGGCGGCGCCGGATGTCGAGCGGCTGATGTCGAGCGGCGGGGGCGGGCGCGTACGGCTAGGGTTTTTCTGGACGGCTAGGGTTTTTCTAGTAGCTCTGATACCATGTAGGGAATAATGATCCTTATTCTTGGGACAATTTACAATATATATAGTGTCTATACGAGTTGGCTTTATGGGCCATATTACATTAGTTACAAATATAATCTAACAGTTTCCATAATGTATAACACCCCCCACTTTTGATAGAATCAGCTGCTTTGACCAAAAAATTTGGACCAAAATGTCCCTCTCATTATCTTATTCCTCTTTATCGCCGCCGCGGGCAGGCTACTTATAGAGGATGAAATGATAAAAAGAATAAGAAGAAGTTTAGAAGAAGTAGGAGAAGAAGATTAGAAGAGAATGAGGGAAAGGAGAATAGGAGAAAAGAGAATTAGACGAAGATAGGAAAAAGAATGAAAAGAAGATTAAGAAGGAGAATTTGAATGAGAAGAATAAGGAAAATAATGAGAGGAAGAGTTGGAAGAAGAAGAATTAGGAGAATAGGAATTATAAGAGGAATGAGAAGTAGAAAATAGGAAATCAATTTAGGGGAGATCGAGTTAGAGGGTGAAATGGAGCTCCGAGCGTCGGAATGAGTTCAAACTTGGGGGAGGCCTAGATTATATAAATTAGACTTTGCGGGTAGGCTCTCGAGTTGAAATCGGGGTTTTAGAATGACGGTATCGCGTCGTACCATTGCGTATCTTGAGATATTCAAAATATCGGCAATAGGCCGTAAGATGGACTAGACGTCCACTCTACCTAGAAATCTTGGTAGGTAATGAACGTATAGGCTAGTATTCTACTACCCTAGGGAGCACGGGTCGAAATACCAAGCGTAGGTAGGCTAACTTGGTAATTGCCTAGGTTAGAATTTACCTTTGTAAAAGGGTAAATTAGGATATTGGCCTACGGCCAAGATTTGAGTTTTGAAGTCCAAGATAGACTTGGATATGGGTTATAAGGGTTGGTAATGATTAAAAATAGTCGCCTAGACCTAGTCTTGACCTCGGTTGACCACGGTTGACTTTTTAGACCAAAAGTCAACTATGGGTCAACACTTTACCCAATTTAGTCCTAAATTCTATTAAACTTGGACAGTTGACCAAAAGTCAACTGTTAGTCACCAGTGACCTAGGGTTGACCTAGGGTTGACCTAGAGTTGACCAGAGTTGACCCGTTGACCAAAAGTCAACTGTAAGTCAACTTTCGACCTAGTTTGATTCAGATTGACTTCCAATGTTCTCCCATGACCAAGGTTGACCTAACTAGACTTTTCTTGACCTAGAATGACTTAATAGAATTTAAATTGATTTGACTTTACTTCCTAAACATAGTATTGATACATCTTGTTCTCTATAGGTCCTCGAGACGCAGCATTGGATCCGGTTGACATATTTTATCATATTACAGGCGAGTACATTCTCTGATAACTTTTTTCCAATTTATGATAACTGTTATGATTCATGTACTTAGTGTAGATATGCTTATTCCTGACACATAGTTCTCACAGATTGGTATTCCTGGATCTCGACAAGTGATGTTTCTCCTTCTTAGGTTGGTATGTATTGTGCAAGCTCCCTTGTAGCTCTTGCTCAATATATGGTCACTGATTCTAGAGAAGGTTAGCTACCTTCTTATTAGAATCCCGTGCAGTGACGTGTCCTGTTTGGATCTATTCTACCAGTTGGGGTAGGGAGAGTAGTAGCGTATGCCTGTGATCAGATCCATCCCGTATTCCCGAACAGTGTGAGTCATATACCGTACATATGACTTGCCAGGCCAGTTCTTGACAGGTACCCAAGCCGATCACAAGTTGAAACTGCTACTCACACACATTGGATATATGGCTTACCTTGATTTGTGTACATACCATGATTCAGTTATACTTTCTTGTTCTAGCTCTAGCTCTACAGCTTACCATGCCATGATACATATATGTACACTCCATGATTTCATTGTATATGCTCTATTTACAGTCTTATAGCTTTTATTCTATCTTAAGATATGTTATGAGATATATGTACTCGTTCCATCCTGACTGGATATGTTGACAAAATATTACAGATGCTGATGAGGGGGATTGCAGTACCTACTACGGTCCGGACGACGTAGTGGGCTTAGACTTGGAGACCTTGGTCCAGTAGGGCTTAGCTCTGCCTGACGAGACTTTACCTATTGCTTAGTTAGAGTAGGTCTTTTGTACTGGACCTTGTCTCCAGTTACTTTTGAGACTGTATTACATTTTGGATTGTATTAGAGACTTGGACTTGTATATTATTTGTGTTTGGACTTGACAGGTTATATTTTATCGTCTTGTTGTATTATCTTTCAGTCTTTACTTTATCATCTTAGAGTTATGATTTAGCACTCATATATATATTTATTGCTTGTCCTCCGTTCGGAGTTGACCATATTCTCGACAAGTTTTTGATATATATAAACTGTTGTTAGAGTAGAAAACCTACAGCGTTCTATGCCGTTTTTAGGGTGAGGGCTGGGCGTTGTCACGTACACGTGCCCTTATAGCGGGTGCGGGTCGTGACACTACTATCGCCGCCGCTCCCCGTCACCGCCCCCGCTGCCGCCACCACTCCGGCTCTCCCCCCTCATCGTCGTTCGCTCCCCGTCACCGCCACCGCCACCCTCGTCACCACTCGCTTCCCCTTCCCCCTCCCTGCCAACCCCCTCCTCGGCCCACTCTCTCGCAGCAGCAGCAACGGTGGCGGCGGCGCACTAACATCGACTAGCAGCCGCGACGGCAAGCGGGTGGAAGGGAGCGGGGGCAGCAAGCGAGGCGGAGGGAAGCGGGGACGGTGGCAGCCTGCCTGTGAGGTGGGTGGTAGGGGGTGTTGGGGGGGAAGGATGAGAGGAAAGAGGAAGAAGACAAAGGGAGAGACATTTTGATCAAAGCAGTTTACCGTCAATTTCTGACAGATTTCGTCAAAAGTTGGAGGTCTTGTACATTATGGAAACACTGTGGGGTGCACAATGAAATATGAAAAATAAAGTGGAGGGTAAATAAAAAAATTTCAATTTTTATACAAAACATTAAAGTTTAATAAAATTGTATACACAGTAAAAGACTTTAAAAAATTGTCAAAAATGAATCAAAATATTTATTCGGTGGACATTTTCTTAAATCAAATTGACGAGCTCTCTAGTCTAGTGGTATTAAAGCGGACATCCGGAGGGGCCAGAGGGGCCGGCGAGGTTCGAGCCTCCCAATTGTACGTGCGAGTGGGATTTCAAAAAAAAGGACAATTTTTGGATCCAATGGACATTATATTATATATATAGGGTGAGCATTCGGTTTATCCGATTTCATTCTAACTGAAATAGTCAAATTCGAATAAACCAAAAATCTAAGTCCAAAATCGAAACCGAATCGAATTAGCCAAAATCCAAACCGAACCGAACCGAATAAGATATTCAATTTATTAGGTTGGAATATTTATATTATTTAATGCGTCAGACTCAAAGTTGGAATCGTGTTAAAATTATATTAAAAATGGTTATTTTTATACACTCATTTGTTGTATTTAAAAGTTGCGTCCAAAGTTTGACTAGTTGTTAAATTATCATATACATAGGATTGTTGTTTTCAAAAATAAAAAAAATTGTCATCACAAAATATGAACGAAAAAAATGAGAGTATTTACATAATTGCATAAGTCTTATTCGAATTTCGGTTCTGGACCGAAATCGATACCCAAAATCGAACCGAAACCAATACCCAAAATTGAACCAAAACTGAAATAAAAAAATTTAGTATTTCAAAACCGAAATCGAACCGAATCTCTTATTCGGTTCGATTTATATAAAACATCATAATACTAGGGATTTGTAGTTAGCTCATTTGGTAATAAAATTTAATATGAAGTTAGGGGTTAAATTTTCTAGCATTTTTTGTTAAAAAAATTAATACAGAAGAAATTGAACCCTTAATCTCATATTAAATCTTATTAATATAAGAGCTAAGAAAAATCCTCAATATTATATACAAATATAAATATGAGGAAGGATCAAGATCCCCACAATTTTTGCATCCTCATGCATTCTCCCTATTTGTACCGTTGGATGGTGCTTTAAGTCATCTAATCTTAACCGTTGATTTACCAATGGTTAAGATTAGATGGCTTAAAGCACATCCAACGGATGTGAACATGGGGATGCATGGGGATGCAAAAATTTTGGAGAGCACTAAATATACATGTTTCTCTTCCAAATTTTTATTTTTTAATTTATTTAAATCTTCCCATTTTTAAAACAAATCTATCTTTGTTTTAAATAAACAAATTCTATCTATTAGTTTAATTTTAAAATAGAAATGATCTTTTCTGAATAGAGATTGATAATAAAGAAATATAATTTAAAAAAATAGATAGATTTGTTTAAAAATAATCTATCTTTCAAAATAAATCTATTTTAAAATATTAGTTTTAATTTTAATGTTAATATTAATATTAATCTTAGTATTAGTATTAAATGTTAATTTTAGTGTTATTGTTAAATTTAATTATTATTGTTAAATTAATGTTAATTTTAGTGTTAATTTTAATTCAGTTTTAACATTAATATTAAAAATTAAAAATTAAAAATTAAAAGTAATACACAAATTAATATTATACTTTATATTAACATTAATATTAACATTAACATTAATAAACATTAATATTAACAAAATATTAATATTAACATTAACGTTAATATTAACATTAAAATTAATATTGATATTAACATTATATTAACGTTAAAATTATTATTTTTAAATATAGATTTATTTTTAAAGATAGATTAATTTTTATATTTGCTTTGAAAGATTAACTATAATATGTTCACAAAATTGTAGACTCAGCATGTCACGACCCGATCCCAAATAATTGGGTCGAACCGGATCATGCCCAACCTGTACCGTTGTGAGACGGCGACAGTAAGCTGTTCCATATGCAGGTATTCACAACAACATCTATACATTTGTCACAACTGAATATACGAAAATTTTAAAACTTTTATTCAACATCTGAAAAGTACAACTGGAATGAAAGAACTGAAATAAAATACTGAATTCAAATTAACAAAATTTTAGAACATCAAAACTGGAAACTGGAAATAACTAGCTAAGTGGTCGGCTCGTCGGCCTCAGGTCCTGTGTCCTCCAAGGGGGACTCTTGCAATACCACAGGGTACAGAACCGGGTTATAATAGCTATTGTGCAATAGCTCAGCATCCTCAAAATCACCTAAAAATGTTATCTCCAGTCAGGAGGGAGCAAGTACGAATAAGCATCTCATATTTCAAGTAATAATGGAAAAGTGCAGGCTAAACAGTTTAAATAATATTTTCCAGCATTCTACAATTGAAAACAATGTGATTTGAATGTGTAATCGTCTATGACCGGCTTGGGTTATACAATAGCGTCCTAGCGACGCGATACGGCTTATCCCCGTGTGTAAGAGGGATAAGCTCGCACAATATGCAATATGAGGGGTATTGGCCATAAACGTTATACTATTCCCCCAATCCCCACAATCAATCAATCAATATCTGAATCCTAGAAGAGGGTTCCGTGTGACAATGTGGTTTAAACATGCAACTAGACAATTACTAAATAAAATACAGGAAAATATAACCGTAACTTACCTCTGTTTAATTTGACTGGATCGGGTGAGACGGTACCGAAAAGGATGTCAGGTTCGTCTCCGAGATCCTACAGTTAAGAACCTTGTCTTAGAACCAACATGAAACCATTCTAGGTGTGCTAGTTACAATTTCTAGAATTGGTCCTAATCCAGTTTTATGTTATTTACAAAATCTACCAGAACACGTTTATCGATGTGATTTATTAGTTATTGATTTACGAAGGAAAAATCCATTTAACATTTTATTGAAAAATCGCATTTTCTGATTATTTGGCAAAACTTAGTATTTTGTAATATTATATATAAAACTAATATTTTTCTTTAAATGAGAAGAACGTAAATTTGTTTAAATAACAAACTTGTAATTTTCCTAATTACTTAATGTGAGAAAATGATATTAATTTTCTATAAAATAATTAGTTATTCATTATTTTACGGGTTTATGTCAAACCAACAAACCAAGAAATAAATAAAATCTATTCTACGCAATACAGGGTCGCAGCAAAGAAAATAGAAAACTGGGCTTATGCCCTTACAATTATTTACATAAATGAATTTAGAAGTAATAATAAAACTCAGGTGAATCCTGAATGCCGGGAAGCGGTCCATTCAGTAGGCCGAAGCCCTGCACCAAAAAAATACTAGCAGCAGTACCCATTCTAAAAATAATTATAAATATAAATATAATATTAAAGAGTCTCAGATTGGTCCAATTATCATTCTTTAGCTAATGCCTCAACGTCCAGAATGACTGGTTTCGTTTGCATTTTGCTAGGGCCCATTGACCGGTACGGTCGTCGCCCCAAAATCTATTTAATAAACCTTTTTGGAAAACCAGTTTTGAAAATCATATGTATATATATAATTTTACGAAAATTGGGCAGCATTTCCTCTATATCTGGAATAACCCAATACTGGGAAATTGTGCCAACCACACAAATAATATCCCAAACCAGGGAAATAACCCATGAATTCATTTCCACCACAAAATATATATAAAATATATATAAACCAAACACAGAACTAAATCCGAGAGCATTGCCGAACTAACAAAATTTTTTCGAGAAATCACAAAGCTTTAAACCAAAACCAATCACAGCACAAAATTACTACCGAAACGAACTTTTGGAAATTTTCAAAATCGAAATTGTCGAAACCGAATCCCGTAACGGGATCGGGAACCAATATCATCATCGACACACTGAGAAGGGACACGGGGACACGTGATATACCTTGGGTTGCTCGGCTAGAGCTCTCAGATGCAATAATCGAGATAGAAAATACGTTCCCGCGGACTCGAGAAAATCCCAACTCGCGGACAGCAGCGAAAAACCATTGAAACAGCGCTGGACAGCGCTGTTGGAACAGCGGGGCGCACGCGGGCTGAGCCGGGCACGGACAGCGGGGTCTTGTCGAGATCGTCGGAGAAAACGGCGGGCACCGGGCTAGGGCACGACGGCAACGGGAGAGGGCGGCGCCGGGAGGTCGGGGTCGCGCGCGGGAGGGTGAAGCTGCGGGCTGGACGCGACCGGAGGCGCGCACGGGTGGCCGGCTGGGCAGTGAGCGGCCTTGGGAGGCGGCCGTGGGCGGAGTCCTGGCCGGAGTGGGGTCGGGCGCTGGAGTCGAGGGTGGCCGGCGTAGGCGGCCGGAGGAAGCCGGGGGCGAGTGGGATCAACGCCGGAGGGGCGCTGCGCGTGTCACCCCCAATTTTCAAATTAGGGGTATTTTTGTCATTTTCATGTTTTATTATATTTTAGAAATTTTATTTGATTTTATATAATTTTTAGGAATTTATTTGAGTCGGTTTAAATTTTATCCAATTCGGACCCAATTTGGAGACCCGGGTAGCCTGGACCCTAGTGGGGCCCCCATACTAGCTGGGCTTAGCCCATGTACCATCATAAATAGGCTAGAAATTATTAACCTAATTTCCATGACTTAATTAGTCATTTTAGAGGCTTAATTTGTATTTAGAATCAAACCGAATCAAACCGAACCAACCCGATTTCAAAATAAACCCAAACTAGAGTTAGTGGGTTGTGGGCTATTGGATCCCAACCCAATAGCCCCATGAAGGTGGCCGGCCATGTAGTAACCCCCCCTTTGTCTTCTCCACAAGTTCTCTCTCTCTCTTTCTCAAATTTCTTTCTCTCTTCAAGTTCTCTCTCTCCAACAACAATTAGGTTTGTCATCAATCCTACATTTATTTCTCCTTTTCATTTTGGTTCTTTACATTAAATATAGAGAATTCAATTCTCTACACTTTGCCCCTATTTAGTAGGTTCTCCCTAGAAATCTAGGTTAGGAATAATTAAGGGTTTGTATGATAATTGGTATATATATATATATATATATATATATATATATATATATATATATATATATATATATATATATATATATATATAAAAATATATATATATATATATATATATATATATATATATATATATATATACACTACAACAAAAATACCTTTTAATGACGCCTAAAAACCGTCATTAATTAAGAACCATGACGTTTTTTTTTCAATCCAACCGTTATGAAAACGGGTGTTATAAATGTTTTTGAAAGCGTTATAGATAATTCTTCCAAAAACGTCATTAATAGGTTGAATTTCTGCTACGTTTTATTTTCAAAACGTTATGGATATTTATGTAAAACCGTTATGAATAATTAATATGGTTTAGAAGTCGGGACATTTTGAAAGCGTTATGAATAGATGATATGTATATGGTCATTGTATCACATTCATAACGCTCAATACTACATGTTATACATTCTAAACGCTGCTCAATTCAATTCAAAAACAACCACTTTGATCCATATTCACAACAAAATATTGAAATGTAATATAAAGTACCATTCTCCATTTCATTGTCTCAAAATAGGGTACATCAACATCTCACAGATATAGAGTACTTTAGCTAGCTACATTTCATTGCCTCAAAATATGGTACATCAACATCTGTATATGGTCATTTTATCACCTGTCCTTGGCCTCCACATGTGCTACAATTGGTCGCTTTTGTGCCAGGTTTGGCCACAGGTTTGGACCTTTTCCATATCGACCACTACCTGAACAATCTCTTGATGGAAGCTGAGGAACCGATCAAATGAGTTTGCAGGAGCTACAGCAGCAGCAGCAAGCATATGCAGCAGCAGCAATGCAGCAGCAGGAGCTGCTGTGAGCAGCTCCTTTGCCCCCATACACCCCCCTGTTTTCACCCCCCCTAGTACCCCCCTTAGTATATATATAAGTATATATATAAGTAGATATAGATATGTATATATATCGTATTGTATAGATAGATAATTAGAAGGTTAGATAGAAGAAAGTTTAGAAGTTAGAATTAAGGAGGTTTAGGAATTAGAGAGAAAAGGAAAGGGGAAAAAGGAAAGAAATGGAAGTTAGAAAAGAAAGTTAGAATAGGAAGTTGAGAAGGAAAGGAGAAGAAGAAGATTAGAAGAAGAAGATTAGAGAAGCTAAGAAGAAGAAGAACTAGAATAGAGAGTTAAAGAAGAGGTTGAGTGCGAGAGCTAAAAATGGACTTTTTGGTAGAAATCGAGTTAGAAGGGGAAATTGAGCCCGGAGCATCGGATCGCGATGAAACTTGACATAGGCCTAGGTTACGTGATTTAGATTTTGCGGGTAAGCTTCCGAGTGGAAATCGGAGTCGTAGGGCGCCGGTATCGCGCCGTGTCAGCGCGTATCTTGAAATATTCAAGATATCTGCAACGGGCCGTAAGGTGGACTAGACGTCCACTTTATCTAGGTATTATGGTAAATAACGAACCTATAGGATAGTGCCCTACTACCCTAGGGAGATCGGGTCAAAATAACTAGCGTAGGTAGGTTAACGGGATTATCGCCGAGGGTAGAATTTTACCCTTAAAAAGGGTAAAATAGGGAATTGGCCCATGGCCAAGATTTGAGTTTCCAAGTCCAAGATGGACTTGGATATGGGTTGTATAGGTTGGTAATGAGTAGGATTAGCTGTCTAAACCTAGTCTTGGACCCGGTTGACCACGGTTGACTTTTTGGACTAAAAGTCAACTATGGGTCAACACTTTACCCAAATTAGTTCCAAATTCCATTTAACTTGGACAGTTGACTAAAAGTCAACTATTAGTCACCAGTGACCTAGGGTTGACCTAGAGTTGACCTAGAGTTGACCAGAGTTGATCCGTTGACCAAAAGTCAACGGTAAGTCAGTTTTTGACCTAGATTGATCCGGTTTAACTTCTAATGTTCTTCCATGACCAAGATTGACCCGACTAGACATGTCTTGACCTAGAATGACTAAATAGGATTTAATTTGATTTAACTTTACTTCCTAAACTTAGTATTGATACGTCTTGTTCTCTATAGGTCCTCGAGACACTGCAGTTGATCCAGTCGACGTATATTATCATCTTACAGGCGAGTACATTCTCTGATACTTGTTCCCAATTTATGATAACTGTTATGATTCATGTACTTAGTGTTGATATGCTTATTCCTGACACATGGTTCTCACGGATTGGTATTCTTGGATCCCGACGAGAGATGTTTTCTCCTTCTTAGGTTGGGATGTATTGTGCAAGCTCCCTTGTAGCTCTTGCTTAATATATGGTCACTGATTCTAGAGAAGGCTAGCTACCTTCTCATTAGAATCCCGTGCAGTGACGTGTCTTATTTGGATCCATTCTACCAGTTGGGGTAGGGGGAGTAGTAGCGTAGGCCTGTGATCAGATCCATCCCGCATTCCCGAACAGTGTGAGTCATATACCGCACTTATGACTTGCCAGGCCGATTCTTGACAGGTACCCAAGCCGATCACAAGCTGAAACTACTACTCACACACATTGGATATATAGCTTACCTTGATTTGTGTACATGCCATAATCCCGTTCTATTTTCTTGTTCTAGCTCTAGCTTTACAGCTTGCCATGCCATGATACATACATGTACACTCCATGATTCATTGTATATGCTCTATTTACAGTCTTATTGCTTTTATTCTATCTTGAGATCTGTTATGAGATATATGTACTCGTTCCATCCTGACTGGACTGTTGATAAAATATTACAGATATCGACGAGGGAGATTGCAGTACCTACTACGGTCCGGACGACGTAGTGGGCCTAGACTTGGTCCCGCAGGGCGTAGCTCCGCCTGCCGAGACTATACCACTTGTTTAGTTAGAGTAGGTCTTTGTACTGGACTTAGTTTCCAGTTACTTTTTGAGACTGTATTATATTTGGACTGTATTAGAGACTGGACTTGTATATTATTTGTATCTGGACTTGACAGGTTATATTTTATCGTCTTGTTGTCTTTATCTTTCAGTCTTTACTTATCGTTTTAGAGTTGTGATTGAGTACTTATATATATTCATTGCTTGTCCTCCGTTCGGAGTTGACTATATTCTCGACAGGTTCTGTTATATATATATAACTGTTGTCAGATTAGAAAATTCACAGCGTTCCATGCCGTTTTTTTCCGGTGAGGGCTGGGCGTTGTCGCGTCACGTGCCCTTTTAGCGGGTGCGGGTCGTGACACGTTTTAGTGGTGGCCCACGCAGGTCCTGAAGTCGCGATTAGTGCGATGTCGTAGCGGCACTCGTCTTAGAGTGTTGACTACGAGCCCGTGTTACCCATAGGAAGTAGTAGGCTAAGAGTGCTCAATCACAGTAGGATCTTTCCTTGCTTATCTTGCTTACCGTCTTTGATATTGATTTACTGCTTTCTAGCTGTCCTCCTTTGATATTGCCTTCATGTGCCATATTGATATCTTCTTCTCAATTTGTCTCCAGGATATTGATGACTCATTCTCCTGGCGAGGAGCACGCGGAGACGGAGAGGTCTGCCACTTCTGGCGGACAGGCTTCGGTCACTTCCCCGGCTGATGGGACTTCTGTTGGGGCTCTTGGAGGTACTCCTCCAGCTACCTCGATGACCGTCCCTGGGGCCATTGCGGGTGCTCTTCCCGTAGTGCCAGGGGCTACAGCGGGAGCTGCCGGGGGCGTTCTTCCTCCTCAGCAGGGGACTCCTCCAGTGATGATGGGAGCTCTTCCTCCATTGCCTTCTCTGCCCACAGACATGGGGCAGATGCTAGCGTTCTTCCACCAGGTGCTTGAGTCCCAGCGGGCTCAGCACGAGGCTCAGTTGAGGCAGACAGAGGCCATACGCCAGGGCATGGAGGATGCTCACAGATTGGCTATGGTGGCAGTGGAGCGTGGGGCTCCACAGAGGGAGGTTCAGCAGCAGCAGCAGCCGAAGATCGGGGATATCCAGGCTTTCAAGAAGCTTGGTCCGAGGGATTTCAAGGGGACAGAGGGCATTATTTATGCTGATGACTGGCTCGAGGATATCGAGCGCCAGATGGGGGCCTGCTGCCTGGCAGCCGACCTGAGGGTCGAGGCGGTTGGGTTACAGTTGTTAGATATTGCCAGGACATGGTTCCGGAACGAGCCGACTCTTGCAGGAGAGTGCCATACTTGGGCAGAGTTTCGGGCCCTGTTCAGAGAGAAGTTCTTTTCCCCTACGGACAAGATTGGCCTGGTGCGGCAGTTCCAGAACCTGCAGCAGGGCAGCATGACCGTAGAGGAGTATGCGGCGGAGTTCGGCCGGCTGAGCCGATACGCCGAGTACATGATGAGTGACCCGGTGATCCGAGCGGAGCATTTCCGGGAGGGATTAGCATGGGATATCAAGATACTGATCCCTTCCTTCTACGCGACATATGCGGAGGTCTACGCAGAGGCTCGGAAGGTGGAGAGGGAGTTGGGCTTGAAGCCGAAGAGGGATCGAGATTTGTTTTCAGGGGCCAGTAGCAGCGCAGGGCCTGCTAACCGCCCTCAGCTTCAGCATTCCAGCATCACCAGCAGCAGGAACAGGCCAGAGCGTCTGTCCAGAGGAGTCAGCAGCGTCCGGGGCAGGATAATCCACCGTGCCACTTCTGCAAGAAGCCCGGTCATCTCTTCGAGTTCTGTAGGAGGAGACTGGGGCTGTGTCTCTTTTGTGGTGCCGCTGGGCATCAGATGCGAGAGTGTCCCAAGAACCCCCGTGTTACTGGAGCAGCTCAGAGGGCACCCGTTCAGAGGGCACCAGCTAGTGTGTCGGTAGTTCAGCAGAGAGGTCCGCTTCCGACTCAATAGCAGCAGTTTGTTCAGCACCGCCAGTAGAGGGGTGGTCAGGGTAGAGCCTTTACTCTTGCAGCCGAGGAGATGGAGCCTATTGCGGATGTTGTCGCAGGTACTATTCTGCTCGATTCTTTTCCAGCTTTGGCCTTATTTGATTCTGGTGCTACGCACAGTTTTGTGTCTGTTTCTTTTGCTCTTAGGTACAATATTATTGCTGAATATCTGGGTAGGACTTGCAAGATTATGACTGGGAATGGCATCATCCTAGTTAATAATGTTTGCAAGGGGCGAAGAGTTTCTTTGAGAGGCCGGGAGCTGAGTGCGTGTCTGCTCGTAATGCCACTTCCGAGTTACGATGTGGTACTCGGTATGGATTGGTTGAGCACGCACCACGCTAGCATCGACTGCAGAGGGGGCATGATTCTATTTAGGCCGCCGGGAGAGCCGGAGTATGAGTTCAACAGGGGTGCAGTGGAGCAGGAAGATGGATTTTGCGGAGCATTGTTGGCGGGGCAGGTGTTGCCACATCCACTCATTGCTGAGTTCTTGGATGTTTTTCCCGAGGAGCTGCCTGGGATGCCGCCAGATCGTGATGTTGAGTTTTCTATAGATCTAGTGCCGGGTGCTGAGCCTATCTCCCAGCACGTCTATAGAATCAACAACAGTGAGTTAGCGGAGCTGAAGAAGCAGGTCGACGAGCTGGAGGACAAGGGCTTTATTCGATCTAGTTCTTCACCTTAGGGTGCGCCAGTTCTTTTCGTCCCCAAGAAGGATGGTACGGTACGTCTGTCTATTGATTACAGGGCGCTCAACAACCTTACCATCAAGAACAAGTATCCTCTGCCGAGGATTGATGACTTGTTCGACCAGTTGAGCGGTGCGAGGGTGTTCTCGAAGATCGACTTGCGTACCGGGTACCATCAGCTGAAGGTGAAGCGGGATGACATTCCGAAGACTGCCTTTCGGACATGCTATGGCCAGTATGAGTATACCGTCATGCCGTTTGGGTTGACCAACGCCCCGGCGGTATTCATGAACTTGATGAACAAGGTATTTCACCAGTACCTTGACAAGTTCGTAGTGGTCTTCATTGATGACATTCTTATCTACTCGAAGACACCAGAGGAGCACGAGGAGCACCTGAGGATTGTGTTGGACACTCTCAGGAGGGAGCAGCTGTATGGGAAGCTGTCCAAGTGTGAGTTCTTCTTGGATCGCGTGGAGTTCCTAGGCCATGTTGTCTCTGGCGAGGGGATTTCAGTGGATCCGAAGAAGATTTCTGCAGTGGAGTCCTGGTCTACGCCGAGCTCAGTAGCAGAGGTTCAGAGTTTTTTGGGTCTGGCAGGTTACTACCGGAGGTTCGTGCAGGACTTTTCCAGGATTGCCCAGCCGATGACCCGCCTTACCAGGAAGGACGAGGAGTTTGTTTGGTCCGACGAGTGCCAGGCCGCCTTCGAGGAGTTGAAGGCGAGGTTGACTACAGCTCCTATCTTGACGCTGCCATCTGGATCTGGTGGTTATACGATCTACAGTAATGCTTCAGGACGGGGTTTGGGTTGTGTGCTTCAGCAGCACGGGAAGATAATTGCCTATGCATCCAGGCAGTTACGTCCTCATGAGAGGAATTACCCTACCCACGATCTGGAGCTGGCAGCGGTCATCTTTGCTTTGAAGCTGTGAAAACACTATCTGTACGGAGAGCGAGTTGAGATCTATACAGATCACAAGAGCTTGAAGTACGTGTTTACCCAGAAGGAGCTGTATGAGGCAGAAGCGATGGTTAGAGCTGATGAAGGATTTTGATATATCCTTGCAGTACCATCCGGGGAAGGCCAACGTGGTCACGGATGCTTTGAGCAGGTATCCCGTGGCTATGTGATTGACGATGGATCATCACCTTCTGGCAGATCTGGAGAGCTTGGGCATAGAGGTAATAGTTCCTGGGTTCGAGGCGCAGATGTGGGGTCTGCAGGTGCAGTCGGAGCTGATGGAGAGAGTCAGGGCAGCTCAGTTTGAGGATGAGGCTCTGAGAGTCATCAGGGAGCAGGTCCAGATAGGACTGTTGGATGAGTTCTCTTTAGCAGGGGATGGGTCGTTGAGGCATGGTACCAGATTGTACGTGCCGAGCGGAGGACTTCGGGAGGAGGTTCTTCAGGAGGCACACCGTTCTCAGTACTCTATGCATCCCGGAGCCAACAAGATGTATAGAGACTTGAGACAGCATGTTTGGTGGTATGGCATGAAACGTGAGGTGGCTCAGTTCGTGTCGAGATGTTTAGTGTGCCAGCAGGTGAAGGCCGGAAGGCAGAGACCCGGTGGATTGCTCCAGCCACTACCCATTCCTGAGTGGAAGTGGGAGCATATCACTATAGACTTTGTATCTGGGCTTCCACGCTCTCCAGGAGGAAAGGATACAATTTGGGTCATTGTTGATCGATTGACCAAATCGGCCCACTTTTTGCCTTTCAAAGTGGATTTGTCGACGGAGAGGTTGGCCGAGATGTATGTACGACAGATAGTCCGATTACACGGGGTGCCAGTGAGTATAGTCTCAGATCGGGACAGCCGATTCACTTTTCACTTCTGGCAGAGTTTGCAACTTAGCTTGGACACATCGCTCAAGTTCAGTACAGCATATCACCCCCAGACAGACGGGCAGTCGGAGAGGACGATTCAGACCCTCGAGGATATGCTGCATACCTGTGTCTTGGACTTCGGGAGATCTTGGAAGGACCACCTTCACTTGGTAGAGTTTGCTTACAACAACAGCTACCAAGCCAGTATAGAGATGTCACCTTTCGAGGCTCTATACGGACGGAGGTGCCGTACTCCCTTGTCTTGGGATGATGTCAGTGAGAGGGTTTTGCTTGGCCCTGAGATGGTGGTGGATGCTGCAGAGAAGGTCAGGGTTATCAGAGATAGA